>JAQFVV010012684.1:783868-1189528 GCA_028023455.1 Epiperipatus broadwayi | reverse complement strand
TGTATAAAAAATACTAAAAAAATAATTTCACAAAAAACTTATTTTAAAAAAACTAAAACCATACATACATTATTATTATATATTAAAATATATCAAAAAACAATAAAAATATATTATTATATATGTACACACTAAAAAAAACTGTATATATATTCTACTATATGTATTTTACTATATACATATATATCTTATGCACATATATTTTTTAATATATTTTTTATATTTATTTTACTTCGTGTTAGTCCACCTATAAAATAATTATTTAGGAAACAAAAAATAATTATTTAGGAAATAAAAAAACAAATCCCTAGGAAATCAGGTAATTCAAAGATGTGATAGTACATATATTCATATTCATCCCATGAGGATGTAATGTCTTAAATTTAAAAATAAAAAAACTCTCCTTCTGTTTTTTTTTCTCTCATGGAAGAAAAATTATCTTCCAATATAACCACTCTTAAAACATCAATCAAGTGATCAGGTAAATTGAAATATTTAGAAAATGGTCTATCTTCATTTTTATGTAAAATATCAAACCTATGATTGGTCATTCTAATATGTAAACTGTTTGCTGACTCATCTATGTAACAACACAAGCATCTATTACATTCTATTAAATATACCAAGTTTATACTTTTACAATTGACATAGTTGGGGATATACCATTTAAAACCATGAATGGTATCTCCCTGAACCATCTTTGTAGCAATAATATGTTTGCATGTAAGACATCTCATCTCCACATGAAAAACATCCCTTTTCTGACACAAAATCAGTGCCAAAAGCTGTCCTTAGAAGTCTATCCCTAAGTGTCCTGTGTCTACGATATACAACTTTAGGTGCATAGAGAAAAACAGATCTCAAATAATCTGTGGAATTTAATATATTAAAATGTTTCCATAATATTTGGTTAATATTCGGAAAATCATCATTGAAGGTAAGAACCAGTGGTATATTTATTAACTGACTTTCTTTTCTTAGATAGAAGAAGTTCCTGCCTATAAACTTCTGAAGATTTTACCACTGCCCTATCTAACAGTTCTTTAGGATATTTTATATTGATAAATTTATTGTACAAAACCATGTTATTTTGCTGAAGAAATTCCTGATCACTGCAAATTCTTTTAATCCTTAAAAATTGACTGTAAAGGGATATTAGTCTTTAAGTGCTTATGGTGATTACTATAAAAATGTAGGTAAGCATGACTATCAGTTGGCTTCCTATATATATTAGTACTAAGAACACCATCACTACAAGTAATCTCAACATCAAGAAAATAAAACATTGTTTTAGAAAAATTCATTGAAAATTGTATATTATTATTAAAATTATTTAGATAATCAAAAAATGTATGAAGTTCTTCTTCATTGTATGGCCAGATCATAAAGACATCATCTATATATCTCAGCCAAGTATGAGGTTCTCAAGTATAGACCTTTCCAATTGAGCCATAAAAATGTTTGATAATTTGGTTGCCATTTTTGTTCCCATTGCAGTACCTTGCTTCTGTAAATAGTAGACAGAGTTAAAAACAAAATAATTATTCTTTAAGATTAAATTCACTAATTCAACAACTGTAAAAAATCGTGCTGATCATATTCTTTCCCTTTTAAAACAGATTCAATAGCTCTAATTCCATCTTCATGTGGTATATTAGTATACAATGATGTAATGTCTAATGTCACCAAAAAACACTCACTCAGTAGTATAGATTTGACATTTTCTAAAATAGAAAGAAAATGGGTTGTATCCCTAACATAAGAATCAAATAATGGAGGAATATCATGTATAAGACTATTTACATATGCTGACATTTTTTCAGTAGGACATCCAATGATTAATAACTCAAACTCTCAAGAATCATTTTAATAAACTCGCAGACATTTTTCATTTGATTGATTGGTGAATTGCATTATTTATTTATAAGTTTATTAAAATGACTAGAAATTCTGACTTGTAAAGGATTTTTATAGCATCTACATGAAGATATTTTTTACTTCATAAATTTTATTATATGTAAATAACCACAAATATATTTAACCATAATAATGAAAATAAAAAAAATTGCATAAAGTAATAGTTATTAAAAATATGGCAGGTGGTAGAATTTCTTAAATAGTTAATCATTTAAATAATTTTTTTTTCAAATAATTTTCATTATCACATGAATATTTAATTAATGCTAATCACATGATTATTAATGTTTAATGATTTCATAATCATCTATTTATTTTTTTAGACTTTTAAATGGAATATTCATTGATGATGGACCTTATCTATCTCATGGCCAGACTTTCTTTTGTTTTCATAATCATCTTACACCTGTTAGATCATTATGTGTAATTTATGAAGATTTATAGAAAGTAATGAATAATGGGTCATTGTTGCATAAAGTAACAGAAATAAATATTAGGAATTTTATAAATGGTTTAAAAATGATCTAAACCTAGATGAAATATATTTGCTTGTTTATAATTTGATAAATTAGCTATGATTAAAAAAATAATAATTATGCAATATGTTGCTTTCTTCAAAGTTTAACAAATGAGGGATGTTAATCCAACAGATAAATGTTGAAACTGAAAGAAAAAAATGATAATTAATAATGAAATGAGTAACCTCCATAATCATATTGGAAAATATATCCCAAATAGTCTAAAAACCTAAACAGATGATAATAATATATTATAAAAATTAGGCATAATATAATTTTTAAAACTTAATGTTCTCTCATCAGATATCAAGTAACATCATGACTGTTTTGTATGCATAAGTATATATGTAAAAATTGACCAATTAGATTAAGATTTCAAACATAAAATGAGTTAAACAATATCCATCAAAGCTTCTAATGTTCAATAAATGATTACGTAATGTTTTACATTTTAAATAATATCCGAACTAGAGTTTTTCTCTCTGCATATAATAGAATATCTCCATAAATAACATTCAAGATTAAAATCCATAATACCATACAATAAACATTTAAAATACTCTCTAGCCAAGTATAAGCTAAAATTTACCAAGAACGATTGTAAGTAAATCAATTGAAACATATATGGATTTAAATATTCATTTTTTCCAGCCAAAATATTTTAATCAAACATATATATTGAAAACATTATGGGTTTCATGGCATACAACAAAACAGTGTGCACATACACACACAATATATATATATTGTAACGATCCGGAGAAAGCGACTTAACGTAAACTGCACTACAGGGCGCCATCTAGGCATTTGAACCTAGAAAAATTTATAAAGTAGGCAGATACGTAAGTCAAAAAAAAAATTTTTTTTTTTTTTTTTTAAAATTTTGATTCCGGTCGTTAGCCCATGTCACTAGCTCAGTGGAATAGCAGAGATTTAATAAGATAATCTAAGAGTATATATAAAAAAAAAGAATAAAATAAGCCACTGCCAGTAATTAACATACAAAAATTTATTTACGCACATATATATATATATATAAGATTTAAAATTGTTTTAGTATCAGTTTACATTTTAACATTTAACATTATTTTTAACTTTACTTTAATTTACATTTAATTACTATTATATTATAATTTTACATTTTAATTAAGTTCGCACATATAAATTTATGAAAGCTTGTTTATAATGTTGAATACAGATCGGTTACATAGATTTCACGGTCAAAAACATTTCAAAAGAAACATAAACGATCAAAATACAAAATTATTGATTCCTGACAATTGCGGAGGGAAATTTATATGTAACCCAATAGTATTCACCATAAGATACTTGCATTGTCACCAATAACTTAAAAGACATCCGAATAAATACATTTTAGATACTCACCGTAAGGTATCATTATTTATCGAATGTCTATATATTTTGATCAAATATGAAAACCCAAAACATACTTAACCGATAACCAATCCATGCAAGCGTCTATAAACAACTTAAATTTAATGCATTTTTATTTAGGGTCAAGTATGAATAGACCACATAGATTTGCTTTTGAAAATAAACATTCTATCCCTATTTAACCTTAGGTTAAAATTCGTAGTCAAACCGGCATCAATTCATCTGATATATCGATGTATTCAATGTAATAGAATACGGCAGCACAAAAAGTTAAGAGAAGAAATTGCTTCTCATGAGATAGGAATATTACATCTATCTGCAAAGAAGAGCAATAAAACAAAAAACTCCATATAAAGGAACTGTGGTATCTGACTTATAATTCCTTCCATAGGCAAACGGAAGTGTGCGGCGTATGAAGCAATTCTGCCCGTAGCGAATCAATATTACATCTACTAATCACACCAATATATCCAATCCATTGACCCAATTTAACCACGAAACAAATAACCTAAGATTACCCTCCCCTAATATAACTTTACAAATCTATACAGCCATTCACGCCCGACTTAAGTTTAACATTGATATATTTTAATTTATCGGAAAACAGAAATCATAAATAAACTTAAAGAACAAAATTAAATAAATGGAAATGATTTTACACAAATAAATAAAAAATACATCAAATAACATTTTAACTACTTTAGTCAGATAGGAAACTAATGCAATTATTTTAAATACGAAAAGTTTTTAATTTAATGTTCATTAATTGTAAAGTTCTTACGGTTTTAAACAGTTCATCTTTATCTGTCATTTGTAAGTTTGAATGGGAATTCCCACGCCATCCTGAAGATATTGGTATACATTTAGCCGATGTTTTATTTATTCATTCGGAGGTTTTTTAATTTAGTTGGTCCTCAATGTAGAAAACGATAGTTCATTTCTCTTTCTTTCTTTGGCAAAACTGAAGTGATTGAATCGTGCGTCTCTTCAATCGCTTCTCCCGCACCTCCGCACTAACACCTATCTGTCACATCGTAATAATCATAATCACTAATCACTAATTTCCAAACTTGTCCTTTTATATTCATTTGAAGGATTGCATTTACATTACATCATCGATGCGATGATCCTTTTCATTGAGGTCCGATTTCCCAATGGATTTATTTCATTTGCTAAAAGTTTCTATTGTTTTCCTATCTGACCGATGTTTTTACATTTAAATGCCCAAGGCTGGTTTACATTTGACTAATTAAATTTATCATTTCCATTTCTGATTAATTAACCTGTTTTCCAAATCAAAGATATATTTTTATCCCTAAATCTTTTTAAGTTTTTGTTTTTAAAATACCTTTTCTATTTTTAATACAGTTTTATTTTAATAATTTTTTCATTATCTGTGCGATTTAATATATACGAGTTTAAGATGATGTTTAATTTCAATTTTTAATTCTTAAAGAAAATTTTTAAATGTGAACTTTTTAATTTACTTTCATGTTTAATAAATATATAAAAAAAACAATGTAACGAATGTCTGTGCTCATTACAATATATATATATAATTGAAAGGAAACATAGAAATACAATCAAATTTTTTTTGCAGATTTTTTTACATTACACTGGAAAAACAGTAAAGACTAAATAATTTTTAATTTATACTTTTTATCATAAATTAAACATTTAAAAAAAGATCTAATTAACATTTTATTAATTCTGATTTTGAAATTAAAACAAGCATGTTTTTACATTACAATAGATAGCCTGATAATTATAAAATTCCTATCTATTTTAGAAATCTTTTTTTAAGTAAAGCGTGTATAAGATATTTTAATAAAAATTCCACAAAATGGTTTATCAAAGGATTAAAGTGAATTGAAAAGAATCAATAAATTTTTTCAATCAAGATGGGAAAAATATTTTTAACTAATATATTTGTATTAATTATACAAATAATAGAAGTGATAGGAAAATTAAAGAGGAAATATTGATTAAGAATATAAAACCAAATCTTAATAGAGATTTTGGGATAAAGACAATAATTTATAAGTAATTATTATTAATAATAGTTTAAATTTGAAAAAGATTAAAAGAATAAGATTGAAGAAAATGTTAATGGAGGAATGTGTTAAACAAGTGTACAAATTTTGAAAATTTTGTCAATTGGGTTTTTAGAAATAGGATCGTAAAGAGATAGATAATTTTTGTAATGTAAAAAAGTAATTTGTAATGCAGGAAAACTTAACTGATAAATTGAAAATATTTAATAAAAATAAGAAAAGGTTAGAAGTTGATTTATAATAGAAGTAAAATGTCAGTAATATGTATTAAATAGAATAAAAGTTAATGTTTATAATTATAATAAATAATAATTTAAAAAAATAAAATAAAGTGATATAAAATAAATATTGATAGAATTATTTAAGAGTAAAGTAATAAAATGGAAAATTATTATATAATGAATGGCCAGGTTAAAATGTATATTTATTTTTATTGATATTGTGTATTTAATTATATGTATGAATATGTGTATAAGTGTATTAATTATATAATTATATATTTGAATATTGTAGCTCTGATGATGACTGCAGGACATTTGAAACTGTTAGTTTTGATATAAATAAAGCATATTGATAAACTGTTTAAGAAAGGTGTAAATGGTATAATACACAGATTATAAAAGGGTTGAAAAAATGATTAGAATATGGTTCTTAGAGGAGTTCTTAGATTTGTCAAGATTATGAGAGAACTACCATGAAGAAATAATATAAAGCAAGACAGTGGATTCAGTGGCTGCTATTAATTTATGATGTCGGAGTTTGGATTCACCTAGAAGTTAAGACCAAGCTTTTCTGCATTCTCCATAGCCAACATTGTACTAGATGACTTGCCTAATGTCTATTCAATTTTAGACTACATGGAACTGATTGAGTGTTAAGTTTTTTCTGAATTATGCCTTTTCTGAAAATGACAATAAGCCAGTCTACTTTTTAGAAAGGACCAGCTTACCCAGAGAATCCACCAGTTTACTGAAGAATTAGTTATATATACATTGTTTTATCTATATGCAGAGATCCACAGATAAATGTGCAGCATCATATATATATAAGGTGCAGATGGTGAGTAGTGTTATATATATATAAAGAACAATATTTTAAATAATTTCTTTAGTGAAAATGACATTCAAAATCTTGAATTTAAAAGTAAAATGAGTAAATAGTTTTTGTTAAGTCTAAAATAAAAAATTAATTCATAGATGATTTTATATTTTATAAAAGAAAAAGTAGTCTGCAAAGACATTTCTAGATTAGAAAACAAAGGATGTGCTAGAGTATTTTTTAAAAGACATTTATAATTAATCAGCAGTAACCTGTCAAACATTGATATTACTTTTTTTTTAAAAAAAGAAAAAACAAAGAAAACTTTTGAATTTTATGCATATTTCAACATGGAATTAATTATGAAAAAATATTTTTAATAATTTTATTATTGAGACAAATTAAAATACATGAAATAAATGTCAGTGTGCATATACTTTTCCATGCACACACACACACATATGTTAAATTGGTCATTAATTATGTACAAAAATGAATTTCATTGATAGGTCATGACAATTTAAATATGTTAATAAATTGTTATGTCACACATCTGTGTGCTGATATGTACATGTTTTATGTAAACCCATTGCAAGGTATTTGTAAATCAAAATGTGATAGCTCCTTTTAAAATTATTTTCTGACAATTCAAATATATTCATAAATTATACTGCACACCTGTGTATACATATAACAATGAATGTCAGGTAGACATGTGCAAAAATTAATCATTTTTAAATTATATATATAATTTAAAAAATATTATATGATAATTTAAAATCACAATGTGATAGCATATTTTTTATATATTAACTCTTTGCCCGCCTCTTATGAGGCTCCTCATCGACATCTGACATCACTCTAACTCAGCCAGTTTTTATACGAAAATATTCGTTAAACACGTATTGAATTCGTTTTTAAAAGTTCTGTAAGATGGTGCCATCTTCCGATTTATTTTACAAGTAAAAAATAGAAAAAAAACGCATTTAAACCTAAACAAAGAAGGAACATTATTTGTGATTGGTTCTTAGCAAGCTCTCAGCCGAAAAAGACATTCTGATTGGCTGGAAAGAACAAAGAAACCGCCTGATCAAAGAAAATAAAGAAAAATGCTGAGATTTTCATTTTGAATCCAATTTTAAGTATTATAAAATTATATTTATGGAAACTAAAAATGATTCTCAGACAGAATAATAAAAAAACAAAATTATTTTCGAAAAATATTGAAGATTTTAGTACAAATATTGAAGATGTAGTAAAAAGAAATATTTACTTTTCTATAACGTAAAAGTCGATCTTTTTGTTTATATTATAGCTTTTATGTTGCCGATATTGAATATTTTAGAATAAATAAATAGCAATTTATTTTTGAAAGAACTTTCGTTCTCTTCATAACCTGAAAAATTAATAACATACTTTTTATAAACATATCTGAGTTGAATTTAATATTATAGGCGAATATGTTTTAACAATAGGCTTTGTCTTCAGTTTGTGAGTTGGCCAATTAAAAGCTTTGATTTTTACCTCATACAACCAATGATTTAATTAGCAGTTAAAAGGTTAATTAAAATCAGAAGAATTAATTTATATATGTATAGCCTTATTCTGCAGATCTATAATCCATTTTTT
Source organism: Epiperipatus broadwayi (assembly GCA_028023455.1). Lineage (NCBI taxonomy): Eukaryota > Metazoa > Onychophora > Udeonychophora > Euonychophora > Peripatidae > Epiperipatus > Epiperipatus broadwayi. The sequence continues at coordinate 1,180,977 of JAQFVV010012684.1, read as the reverse complement.
AATTGTTATTAATAAACTGACATTTCATTGTTAAAATTATCCTAGTGAACTTAATCCTAAGTAGTTTTGCATCATTTTTTTCTCACAGTAACAGTTATAGAGTTTGTGTTCTCTGAGATAGATTTGTGTGTAATAGTCTATTATGTAAAAAGGGCTTATATTAGTGTTTATAGGCATCCAGTTGATGATGATGATCTTGGGTTGGTACAAAGATGATATCCTTTAAAGTCCATACACTACATTTTATTTAGTTTAGTATTTAGTAGAAATTAAATTTATAATCAGCAGTACATTAATGGTACTAAGTGACCAGAACATTGATGATGATCAGCATGTTTTAATACCCTAGCATTATTGTTTTTATTGTTATATATTCTAATGGATTAATAGTTAAGTTTGTAAATCCAAATTTATGTTTAAAAAATCTGCCTCAATCTGGCAAGGGCTGAATAATTAGCCTGGTTTATAGTAGATCCATTCAAATCCAGTCACAAGATTGACTGTTGATTTTATTCTTGATCATTGATGATGATAGATGATAATTAGTTTTGGGTAATGCTGGTAAACTTATAGCTAACACACTTATACTTAATATAGTTAGCTATGTTGATGTCATGCTCATTATTTTTCATTACTTTGATATTAAATCCATATTTAATATTTTATATTTAAATTTGACTTGGAATTGATGATGATGGAATTCCATCACCCCAGGTTACATCCCAGTGAGTATATAGTGTTACAAATGGCACTAAACTATGGGCCAATGATGATCATGTACTAATGGCCATCACTACAAAATTGCCATTTAACTTGATCTCAAATAATCACATCTTAGAAAGAAAAAAAGTATGCATTTTATGCAGAATTAATTTTAAAAATTACTGTTAAATATGTGACAAAAGTACTGATGATTGATTGGAAATTATAAAATAGTACTTTTCATGTACATTTAAAAAGTTCATGTTTAGAGTTAAATAGAAAATCTATGATTTTGGAGATTGGATTAGATATTTGATTGTTGGAGTTTGTTTAGCTGAACTTTTAGTTTTGATGGTGGATGAAGGGTTTTGTCATTGGCTTGGAAGTGCAATGTTTTCATGCAACTCCATAAAATGTTCTATCTCAGGCATCATTTAAACCCATTTTCTGATTTCTTACTGTTTAGCATGGTGTATGTAACATGGTCTCACCATAATTCCAGCCTCTAAGTTTCCAAGAAAAGGAGCAAGGCATAGTTCTATATTTTTCAGCCCCTAAGACTCAAAAGATCATGGCATAATTTTGTATTTTCCATCCCCTAAAATTCAAAGTAGGGCTTTGCAAAAATGTTTGCATTTTTATTTTGGGTTGTGGTAGTTTATAGTGTCTAAATTGAGGTAGACCTCTTGATGTTCATGGTGCATTGTATGCTTATAGTATGGTGGCTGAATTCTCTATCAATGTCAGAATTACAGATCACTATTCATTCTGTTGATTGTCAAATGTCTGCCAGCTCTCTACCAAAATTGATGAATACATAGTTTGAGATTTGAATTTTGTTTTGATTATACATGTATATTAGGTAAAATAATATTAGGTAGATGCTTCATTTCTATTTTCCCAGAATATGGGTAATGAAACCATTAAGGGTTTCATGGCATACAACAATGTAGTAGTGTGTGCACACACACATATATATTAAAACAAAACAAGTTATAAATTTCGTAACTTGCTATAGCTTGCATTTAATGATCACTAGATAGAGCTTTACCAATAGCCCACAATCAAGCTTTGTTTACACAAATGCTGAGAGAGATAGAATTCAATATCTCTTTCAAATTGTCTCCAACCTTTAAACCATGGTTTCAAGCTAGTTGGCTCATGTCAGTAAAGGGTAGGAAGACCAGAAACTAGATCTAAACACCAACTCTACTAATCAGCATTTATGAAACACTTTTCTATCAGCTTGAAAGCATGAATTTTTCAGATACGTAAATATCTTCAAATCCAGTCAAACAAACTAGATAGCTATATGGGTCTGAATTCAGTTCAGTTTCACCATATAGTAAAAGCCTCTGCAATCTATATCATTGCAAAAACCTTCAAGGGTACATTTATGATAAACAAAACAAGTTATAAATTTTGTAACTTGCTATAGCTTGCATTTAATGATCACTAGATGGAGCTTTACCAATAGCCCACAATCAAGCTTTGTTTACATAAATGCTGAGAGAGATAGAATTCAATATCTCTTTCAAATTGTCTCCAACCTTTAAACCATGGTTTCAAGCTAGTTGGCTCATGTCAGTAAAGGGTAGGAAGACCAGAAACTAGATCTAAACACCAACTCTACTGATCAGCATTTATGAAACATTTGTCTATCAGCTTGAAAGCATGAATTTTTCCGATATGTAAATATCTTCAAATCCAGTCAAACAAACTAGATAGCTGGTAAAGCTCCATCTAGTGATCCTTAAATGCAAGCTATAGCAAGTTACAAAATTTATAACTTGTTTTGTTTATCATAAATGTACCCTTGAAGGTTTTTGCAATGATATAGATTGCAGAGGCTTTTACTATATGGTGAAACTGAACTGAATTCAGACCCATATAGCTATCTAGTTTGTTTGACTGGATTTGAAGATATTTACATATCGGAAAAATTCATGCTTTCAAGCTGATAGAAAAGTGTTTCATAAATGCTGATTAGTAGAGTTGGTGTTTAGATCTAGTTTCTGGTCTTCCTACCCTTTACTGACATGAGCCAACTAGCTCAAAACCATGGTTTAAAGGTTGGAGACAATTTGGAAAAAGATATTGATTCTATCTCTCTCAGCATTTGTGTAAACAAAGCTTGATTGTGGGCTATTGGTAAATCTCCATCTAGTGATTATATATATATTGTGCCCTTTTGTATGGGTCACCATTTAAGTTTTGTGCTAATCTAGTAGAAAATTTTAAATTTAAGAAGTATTTTAAAAATGTGATGTTGACTTTGCTTGTGGTAATGTTACCATAAGTTTAATTAAAGCAATCTATGAGTATTTGATATGTGAATTGTGTTGGTATTGAGAAGATATTTAAAATGATGATGATTATGATGTAATACTGCATTAATAAATTTAATAACAAATGTTTAAAGCTAAAGTATTTAAAAGACAAGTTAAAATTAGACAAAGATATTTATTTAATTTAAAATATATGTTAAAAGTGAATAAAAATATTTTAAATTATAAGTATTTAAATTGAGATTAATATTTGATTTTAATCATATCAAATAATTATTTTAAAATCTGTTATAATATCTTATTTATTTTAAAAATAAATATTTATTTTAAAAAGCAATTGTTAGTTTATTTTTAGACGACAGCAAGCGTTCTTGTGTTATAAAGAACAGATGTTATACACACACATGCGTGGAAGTTGTCTAATAAAGTTACGTAATTATTTTAAAAAATCATGTTGTAAAATTTATAAATAATAATACGTGAGTTATCACGAGATAAAAATAAAGATATTAATGTAAAATATTAAATCTGATTTTTAAAAATATTACTTTAAAAATATAACGTATTTAAAAAGATTTAGTTTATTTTAAATGATCTTATAAAAGTTAAGATTTAAATCAAGTGAGAAAGAATATTTCAAAAGAATGTTTAATAGATTTAAATAAACGATAAATATTGTTTTGAAAGAATTTGATAAAATATTAAATATTAAATAAGTCATTATTTTATTTTTAATAGTGTGTTGATAAATATGTAAATAAGCAAAGTTTGATTGTTTAAACGTACCAATCAGATGAGGAGTCTCTTCCAGTATAAAAGCTGGATTCAATTGTTGAAGGGGGCTCTCTGTAATTAAATTTCTAAGTTAATCGTGCTATTGAGAAAATAGCCAAGTAAATTTATAAACGCTCTTAAAAATCAGTTGTAAAATCATAAGAGTGTTATTGTATATAATTTTATAATATTTTTAAAGTAATGAATATGCAGTAGTAATTTTAATATTCCCTATTGGTCTTCTCAATATCGAAACTCAATTTACGTACAAATAATCATGGAAACATCACATATCGGAGAAATATATCAGAAACTTTATGCTAGAAAAGTAACAGACGCTGGATTAGTACAGAAAACTATAAGATGGAGAAAAGTAGTATTTTGGACTATAAATAGTTTTAAAGTTAAATTACTATTGTCTGTTATTAATAGATATTTTAAAGAAATAAAAATACTTCTGTGGAAAAAAGTATTTTTGACAAATTATAGAATTAAAGAATATCTTAAGTAAAGATATAAGAAACAGTAGTAATTTTTATAAATACTTGCCTTGTTAAGTCTTTGTGCTTAAAAGACTAAATATTGACGATTTGAAAAGGCAAATAGATTATAAATATGATTATTTAAAATCGTAATATAATAAAAGTATTATATTGAAGTAATCTAAAACGCTGGACGTTATAGATGGAAAAATTAATTCTTACCTGAATATGTTATTTATAAATGCGCAAGTAATACATGGATGTCCAAATCAAGTCAAACTAAACCAAGCAAGCCAAGTTGATTAAAGTAATTTAATGAAAATAATTCGGAAGAGCGTATAAACTATAAATTAGTTTAGAAATAATAACTTTAAAAATAATATTTTATGAAGAACTGGATCCAGAAAGAACTTATAAACTATTTTTTTTTAATTTTATTTTGTTTTCTTGTGGAACTTATTATTTTTAAAAAAATAAACGTTATCATTTTTATTATAAACTTTCAAGAAACACGTGATACAACGGAACAGGAAATAGTGTTCTATTGACTTTATACGTAGGATATTTGTTAGAACTTTTATGGTAGAACAAAAGTCGTCGCTGGAATACGTAATATAATTTTTTATTTTATTTATTTAACATAAAATTTAAAATATTATTAAACTATTAAAAAGTAGGTTAGGTACATTTATTAAATAGTAACTTAAAAATAATATAATAATTAATTACATAAATTTATTTTTATAATTAATATAACACGGAATATTTTAATGAATGTTTATGAGTGAAAATGTGAATGATTTTTTATTTTCTGAAGCTGCAAATTCCGAAGAATGCTGGATAGCAGATTGGACATTATTATTATTATGGTAAAAATATTGTATAATGATTTTTAATGAATTTAATATGTTTTTCTTTAGATCAACTGAATATTATGTTGTTGTAGAATGAATGGATAGATATTTTATGAAAACACATACATTATATTGGCAACGAACTTTATTAAAATATGCATAAGTTTTAAAATTTATAATATAAACAGGATACAACATTACGTAAGAAGCTTAGAAATAATTATATGATTCTTTCGTAATAATTTTGATATTTTATTATGTTATAGTATTAGAATGATATTTATTATTTATTGAAGTAATTATTTTATTATTTGCAAGATAAGAATAGGATTTTAAAAGATCTATTTATTTTTTTTTGTATTTTGTTTTATTAAATAAGTTAAGTTACGTTATAGGTAGAAGCTTATATTTAGATTGAAAAGTTTATTAAGTATAGACGATGTAGTATAGGTAATTTGGATAATGAATATTTTATTTGAAGTTGATGTTTGTTTTCCGGAAATTTTTAGATAAGTTTAGAATATGTTTTATAGATAGGAATTTATTAGAAAGGATTTAAATAACACATAAAGTAAAGTAATGATTTTTTACATAGAAAAGAATCATAGAATTTATCTAAGGTAATGCTTTATGAATTTGAAATTGATAAATGATTTAAATAATAGTATTTGAACAGTACAGATATGTAATGCATATTTGATAAAACATATAACAGGAATTACATTAAGTAAAGTATAATTACAGTCAATTATTTGTTTTACATTACAAAGATACATTAATTTTATAAAGCTATTAAGCAATGCTAATAATAAAGTAAATATATGATAATACATTATAAATGGTAATACTTAATTAATGTAGCTATTTAATTAGTAGAGCTTCATTATGTACACATGCTACATAAATAGTCTTGACATATATTGTTATTTGTAGTAATTAAAGTACATTACTATTTATTTTAAAAATCTAAGTTTTGGAAAAACACACTGTAATATTATTAATATAGCATTTGAAGGAATGTATAATTGCTTATTAAGTACATGAGTTAATAACAGTGTAAGCCTCTTATATTTGTATTTCTTATTTTTATTTTATTTGTTGTCATAAATTCTAAAACTGTAAATAGTGTAAATAAATTCTTATTTGAAGTTATTGTAAATAAATTTGTTAATTTGTTTTAAAAGTGTGTCGAGTTTCATTATTTTTCACCACAGCATTTTGACATCAGATGATTTGAAATAAACATAATATTTGCACAAAATGAATTTGTTATTATTACTTAGAATTGAATACCATATTTGCTTAACATTATTTTATAAGAATTGATTGACATGAACATAAATATTACAATGGTCATAAGATGATTATAATGCACATTATAAGAATACAATATTGTTTATTGCCACAGATTATTAAGTATAAGATTTTGATCTATTTTAAAATGAAGATACCATATGAAATAAAAGATATACATATGATTGTTTATTCATTTAATGATTGATTATATAATAGAAATAGATGAGATTAAATTACACTCTAAGATTAGTATTATTTATTATTATTATTAAAATAAGTTAGGTGTATTTAAGTTTGATATAAAATCCCACATCATACTTATTTACATAATTTATTATTATTTTAAAACAACTTAGAAGAACCTGAGATTATTTAATTATATTTTAAGTTAAAAGTTAGGAATTATTTTAGTATTATTAAAGATAATTTATTTCATTTAAAAGTCATAAGAATGCTATAGATGTAGTGGTAAGATGATAAGGTAGTGGTAGTATTCTTATGCCATTGAGACAGTATCTTGGGAGATATTGACTCAGTGTAAATCTGCTTATTACTTTGTAACTTTACTTCACAGTCTCATAATTTTATAAATACTTATTTAATTAGTATAATCTAGAACTATATTGATTTTGATGATTGATAATAAATTTAATTAAGATATGATAATATAAAAGTATATTAAAGATAGATATGCAAATTTTAATTAAGCATAATAATGTAACTGAGCTAGTTGTATTTTAAACTATTTTATATATCAAGAAGTAAGGGTACAAAGGGTAAGTAGATTTTGGCGCCGGCAACGTGATGGGCCATTGATATGTTAGAGTTACAATTTTATCGGCCCGATAGATGGAAAAGAAAGATTTTAGTAACTAATCATTTTAGGCTTAGATATTTAATTAAGAATTAGGATACATAAATTTAGGAATAATATGTATGTTAGTAGAGTAAAATGATAGGTATAATTATTTAATAAAAATAGTGTATGTATTAAAATGTATAATTTAGGATTTAGTGGTTAGTATATTTATTAAATATAAATAGTTAGTATTTTATAACAATATTTATAATTGATTAGATATTGATTATAAAATTAAAATAGAATTAGAATAAAGGGTTTATTAATAGAGTATTATATTTTCATGTGGTATCTATAATATGATTATTCTTTGAAATTAAATACTATGTTGATTTTAAGTTAATAAAAAAATAAATAAATATGGAAATGTGGCAAATAATTATATTATAATGTGACCATATCAATTCTTGAAATATTTTAAATGGATATTTAATATTATATATTATGTGCAAATTGTCTGTGGGTCATAGGTGTAAAAATAAATGATATGACACAATTTTGTTATTGAAATTTATATAATTATTTAATAATAAGTAGTGTAGGGTTTTTGAGGATACTATTATATGATTAGTTGTAAAAGTGAGTTGAGTGGAGATGGGAAGGTTGATGGGGAATTGTATTCTAAAAAAATATAAAATAATAAGTACTGCATATTGTTAGGATTGAATTTTAAAAAAATATAAAAATGAATAATTGGGATAAAGATTTAGAAGTTGAAATGTCAAATTTTGTTGTAGAAGATAATAGTTGTGGGGAGAGCAGAGAAATAGAAAAATCAGCAAATTCAGAAATAGTATTAGAAAATACTCAAAATATGGATAGTGAAATAGAGGAGGAGGAAGAGATAATTTTTAAAACTGAAGGAAAAGAAGTAGTGAAAACTGAGAAAGATGTAGAGAACTTATCAAAGTCTGATTTTAAGAAATATTTTGAAATATTGATTCAAAGTATGAATTCAATGAAAGAGGAGAGTAAGTCTTTAAAAGAAGAAATGAAAGAGGAGAATAATAAAAATAGTCTTAAATTAGATTCTTTAAAAGAAGAAATAAAGGAGGATAATAATATTAGATTTGAATCTTTAAAAAAAGATATGAAAAATATGAGTATAAATATGGAAAAAATGAAAGAAGATAATAATATTAAATTAGATTCTTTAAAAGAAGAAATAAAAGATATGAATATAAAAATGGAAGATAGAATGGATAGTATAGACATAAGATTTGATAAGAATGAAGAAGTAATTGAGTCTTTAAAATTAGAAATACTAAAAGTTGATGATAGAAATCAAGAAAGGCTAGAAAGAGAATTTCATGAGTTTTCAGAAAACACAATCAAAGGTCTAAGAGATCAAATAGCTGAATCTATTGATCAATGTAAAATCAATAATAATAATTTAACCTTAAAAATTGAGGATTATAAATTAAAAGTTAATATTGAAATTGGTGATGTTAAGAACCAAGTTAGTAATCTTAATGAAGATATCAAAGATGTTAAGAGTGCTATAATTCAGACAAAAAGGGACATAAAAAATGAAATAGAGCAGGAATTAGTAGAGAAATTTAAGAGTATAGATGTCAAAAAGGTCGATGAAAATAAATATCGATCGAAAGTTGGAGAAAATATAAAACGTATTCAGAAAGATATAAAGGATCATGCAGGAATGATAGAACAAAGTAATGACAGATATAAAGAAATTTTAGACAAGAATCTAGATGAGTTCAGAAAAGAGCAAAAAGGATATGTGAAACAAGTGCTTGAACAGATGGACTTAGAAGGGAAATTTCAGCAAGTATATGATCAAATGGAAATGAAAAGTATAAGTAATGCCAAGGCAGAAATGTTTACAGGAAAAATAAGTAGTAAAGCATATGTTGACTATGTTGATTCTTCACAAATAAATAATATAGAATTAATTAAGCCAAGTAGTAATAATAATAATCAGTCAGACAATACTCTTGTGAAGGAAATTGACAATAGACCAACTAGAGAAGTAATTAGTCATGAGGGTAGTTCAAATAATTCTATGGCCTTAAGGTTTATGAAAGTTAAACCATTTAAAGGGGAATACATGGAAAATCCCTCGGAGTTTCTAAACAATTTGGATGAATTGTTTTCGATATGTTCTTTGTCTGAAAAGGAGAAAGTAGCCGTGTGTAGCAATCATTTATACGGAGTAGCTAAAGATTGGTGGCAATCTCTGTTTGAGAAACCCATGACGTATGGTGATTTCAAATGTTTTATTGTCGGGAGCTTTTGGAACTCCGACAAACAGGATTGCATTCGGTATCAAATTACCCAAGATAAGTACCAAGTTAGCAAAGGCAGCTACACCAGTTTTTTCAGAAGTCAAGCCGTTCGTTTGAAGACTTTGACTGCTTGTCCATTGTCGGAGGGACAAATTGTCAGAATAGTTAGACACAACTTACCAAAGCATGTGGAACAGTTGTTAATAGCTGCTGACCGTGGGACAATTGAGGAAGTCTCCGAAATATTAGATGCTCTGGAAGTAGCAGAGTTATCTATTGATAATAAGTTTAGAGTAAATAGGGATAAAAATAATTACCCATTAGCAAGTCTTAGTATCAATACTGGAGTAAAATCTCCTGGAGGCTTTAAGAGAAGTTTTAGTTATAAAGGTAGAGATAGAATGTCTCCATATTTTAAGAAAACTGTACAGTATAATACAAATAGAGATAGAAGTGATGATTTGCATAATCAGCCTTCTACAAGTGGTGTGACCACCATTTTGAAGAGACCAGCTAATAAAACTAATAGTAAGAAGTTAAATTAGAAAGGTCTTTGTACGTTAGTTCCTCTTTGCAAGGACCTGTTGCTAACAAAATGGGGAACGATCAGATGTGGATGCTGAATACTTTAGATCTTGATATTGATTATCTAGAGCCCTTTACTATAGGCGAACCACCAATAACTTATCAGTGTCCCATTGTAATTTTGCATATAAATAGTATTAGAGTTGAAGCCCTAATTGACTCCGGAAGTCAAGCTTCCATATTGTCAGAGTCAATGTATCAAAATCTGGTGAGTGTAGAAAGGGATATACCTTCATTGCCAGTAAAACAAATTCAAGTAACTTTAGCAAATGGAAAGAGGACAAAGTTATCAAATAAACAAGTCTGGATTACCTTCAAAATAAATAATACAGAATTTGGGCATGTTTTTCTTATTATGCCTGGATTAATACATGAAGCCATAATAGGAGCTGACTTCATGATTTTGAATAAATGTCAGATAGATTTTCATAATAGGATTTTTATTTGTAAAGAAGAAAGGCTTAATTTTGAATATGGTATGCATAACCTTTCTAGTCAATTATTATGCATACAGAACACATTAATTGATGCCAGCATAAAGGCTAAAATTGAACATGTTTATGCAATAAATTCTGAATTGGGTGAAAATTTATATCAATTAATGTATAATTTTAAGAATATATTCTCTAAAATTCCTGGTATAATAAAGGGATATACCCATAGAATAAAATTGAAGAGTAATGATCCTTTCCATCAAAAGATGTACCCAATTCCTTACCAATATAAGGATGAGGTACAGAGTCAAATTGACAAAATGCTAGAGTGGGATATAATTAAGAAATGCCCTTCTCCTTACGTAAACCCATTGGTTATTGTGAAGAAGAAGGATGGCAGTATTAGAGTATGCTTGGATGCTCGTATGTTAAATAATGTAACTATACCAGAGCGTGACATTCCTCCACCTGTACATGAGCTCTTAACTAAATTTCACAAGAGGTCAATTTTCTCTACATTTGATCTGACAGCTAGTTATTGGCAAATACCACTGCATGAGAATGATCAGCAATATACTGCATTTAGATTTCAAGGCCAGTCGTATGTTTTCAGACGGATGCCTTTTGGTCTCATTAATAGTGGTGCTGGTTTGATCAGATGTTTAGACATGATTTTTTCGAAACAATTGAAAGAGAAAATCATCATGTATGTGGATGATATAGTTATTGCTTCTGATAGTTTACATGAGCATATCCAACATTTAAAATTATTTTTTACTGAGTGTCAGATGCAAAATGTTAAAATAAATATGGAAAAATGTTCAATAGCAGCTAAAGAAATTACTTTTCTAGGTCATTTAATAAATGAGCATGGAATCCAACCCCATCCTGAAAAGATTGCAGCTATTCAACGTTTTCCCATCCCAAAAACAGTAAAACAGTTAAAATCATTTTTCGGATTGTGTAATTATTATAATAGGTTTTACAAAAATTTCGCGGAAGATACTATAAACTTATCTAAATTATTAAAGAAATCTGAAAAATGGAAATGGACTGCTGAACATGACCATGAATTTAATATAATTAAAAGTAAATTTTTAAAACACGTAATTTTAATGTATCCTGACTTTAGTAAAACATTTTATGTGCAGACAGATAGTAGTTACTATGGTCTGGGAGTAGTGTTGTATCAGCTCGATGAGGATCAGGTACCTCATGTGTTGTACTTCTTAAGCCGTCATTTAAGAGGTGCTGAGTTGAATTACACTATTACTGAAAAGGAAACCCTAGCTGTTGTTTGGGCTTTTCAGAAATTACGCCAATTTTTATTGGGATCAGAAGTAATTGTGCTGACCGACCATAGAAGCTTGGAGTTTTTGAACAAAAGCTACCTCAGTAATGAGAGACTTGTTAGGTGGAGCTTGTATCTCCAGCAGTTCAACTATAGAGTTATCTATATTGAAGGGAGACAGAATATCCCTGCTGATATTCTTAGCCGCCACCCTATTTGTCTGTTATCCCAACATCCTAATGCTCAAAATATAATTATTAGTAGTGTGGATGTAGACAGGGATGAATCTATAGTAGATGATTATAATAATCTTACTATGATTCAAGGTCAGGATCATAAATTAAATAGAATCATGACTATCTTAAATAATCATGATAATAAAAATAGTAAGAATAAAAGTATAAGAAGGATTTTTAGCAAGTATAAGATGTATCAGAATTTACTTATGTACAATTTAAATTCAAATCAGGGGGAATCATGGAGGATAGTTGTTCCTGACTCTATGATTGACAAATTAATTATGTATGTACATTGTAGTTATGGTCACTACGGTGCACCAAAGATTATGTACGTATTAAAATCTATTTTTTATTGGGATAAAATGTATAAGCGTGTCATAAGGAAAATTAAAACATGTTCTACTTGCTTGAAATCTAAATATTGTAACAAATCATATGTTGGGGTGATGCAGCCAATTATTCCAAATCAAGTTAATGAATTGTTGGCTATTGATTTTTATGGGCCTTTACCACCATTTAAACAACAGAAATTTATTTTAGTAGCTTATGATGTATTCAGTAAGTTTGTAGCAGCATATCCTGTGCCTAAAACTAGTGCACATTTTGTTATAAAATGCATGCTGAATTATCAGTTTCCATTAGTAGGAAAACCAAAAATTATATTAACAGATCATGCTACTGCTTTTATATCGAATAGATGGAATGAGTGGATTCAAGGGCAAGACCTCAAACATGTTATGAGCTCCATAAGAAACCCTCAATCTAATCCATGCGAACGTGTTATGCGGGAGCTTAGTCGATTGTTTAGGGTGTATGTAGCTGATAATCATAAGAAGTGGGTGCAAAAACTCCCTGAGGTTATTAACTATATTAATAGTACGTATAATGAGTCCACTGGTTTCACTCCTATTCGTTTGCATTATGGGAAACATGAGCCCTTATTAATTAGAACGCCTATACCGATTGTAAGAGAACCAATTGATAGGGATGAGGATAATAATCAAGCTAAAGTAAAGCTTCATATTATGGGTGCTAAAAGAGTAAAGAAAGCCCATAATAAACCACATCCATTTAAAATTAATGATTTAGTTCTGGTTAGAACACCCCATGTTAGCAACCTACAAAGAAATCAATTTAAAAAATTTCTTAGTCTATATGAAGGTCCATATAGAATATCTTGCAAAGTAGGAGAGAATGCGTTTATGTTAACCACACCAGATGGGGAAAAGGGAACTTATAATGCAAGGAGCCTAATTCCATTTCCATCTGAGATGTGAGTTATAATTTCAAAGTAATATGAATAAATATTTTAATGTCATGTTTAAATATAATGCTTGACATAAAGAAATAATTTATTATATAATAAATTAGCATAGTGAATAAAGTTTTAGTTGAAGAAATTTACAAAATATGTAAATGATAGTTTAAAAGAAATAAGTTTTGTCAGAATGACTAAATAAAAGTGGAATTAGCTATTATAGTAGATATTTTAAAGCAAGAAGTTAAATAATAGAGGTTAGAGAGTATAAAACTCATATGTTTAAAGTACCTATAAGTGAATCTTATGAAGGATTAATGTATAATATGGTAGTGATCATAAAATTGATCAATCTTAAGAGATGAAGTTAATCATTTTAAATGAGAAGTATATAGATCTAATAAATAATAATCTATAAGATTGCTAATGAAACTAGCAATAGGTTATAAATAAAATACATAGAGTAATTTTAAAATATAGTATTAACTATAGTAATATGTATTTTTAGTAGCTTATGTAAAGGTGTATTTAAAAGAATTTAAATACTTGATATTTGTAGAAATATTAGAGAAATGAAGGTAACCTAATTAAAAGATAAGGAAGGAGAAGTGAAACTTAATCCATAAAGTAAAAGAAAGTCATTGTAGTTTATTTAAAAGTGTTTCCTTAGTGAAATTTAAAATGATATTTCAATACTTTATAAAACTTTGTGATAAAATGATTTATTATAATGTTTAGATGATAAGAAAGATAAAATTGATCAATGTGGAGTGAAGATAATAAAGATGTATGTTAAATTTAAAATTTTATCCGAAGGAGGGGAATATGTGCCCTTTTGTATGGGTCACCATTTAAGTTTTGTGCTAATCTAGTAGAAAATTTTAAATTTAAGAAGTATTTTAAAAGTGTGATGTTGACTTTGCTTGTGGTAATGTTACCATAAGTTTAATTAAAGCAATCTATGAGTATTTGATATGTGAATTGTGTTGGTATTGAGAAGATATTTAAAATGATGATGATTATGATGTAATACTGCATTAATAAATTTAATAACAAATGTTTAAAGCTAAAGTATTTAAAAGACAAGTTAAAATTAGACAAAGATATTTATTTAATTTAAAATATATGTTAAAAGTGAATAAAAATATTTTAAATTATAAGTATTTAAATTGAGATTAATATTTGATTTTAATCATATCAAATAATTATTTTAAAATCTGTTATAATATCTTATTTATTTTAAAAATAAATATTTATTTTAAAAATGCAATTGTTAAGTTTATTTTTAGACGACAGCAAGCGTTCTTGTGTTATAAAGAACAGATGTTATACACACACATGCGTGGAAGTTGTCTAATAAAGTTGCATAATTATTTTAAAAAATCATGTTGTAAAATTTATAAATAATACGTGAGTTATCACGAGATAAAAATAAAGATATTAATGTAAAATATTAAATCTGATTTTTAAAAATATTGCTTTAAAAATATAACGTATTTAAAAAGATTTAGTTTATTTTAAATGATCTTATAAAAGTTAAGATTTAAATCAAGTGAGAAAGAATATTTCAAAAGAATGTTTAATAGATTTAAATAAACGATAAATATTGTTTTGAAAGAATTTGATAAAATATTAAATATTAAATAAGTCATTATTTTATTTTTAATAGTGTGTTGATAAATATGTAAATAAGCAAAGTTTGATTGTTTAAACGTACCAATCAGATGTGGAGTCTCTTCCAGTATAAAAGCTGGATTCAATTGTTGAAGGGGGCTCTCTGTAATTAAATTTCTAAGTTAATCGTGCTATTGAGAAAATAGCCAAGTAAATTTATAAACGCTCTTAAAAATCAGTTGTAAAATCATAAGAGTGTTATTGTATATAATTTTATAAATTTTTAAAATAATGAATATGCAGTAGATATTTTAATATTCCCTATTGGTCTTCTCAATATCGAAACTCAATTTACGTACAAATAATCATGGAAACATCACGTATCGGAGAAATATATCAGAAACTTTATGCTAGAAAAGTAACAGACGCTGGATTAGTACAGAAAACTATAAGATGGAGAAAAGTAGTATTTTGGACTATAAATAGTTTTAAAGTTAAATTACTATTGTCTGTTATTAATAGATATTTTAAAGAAATAAAAATACTTCTGTAGAAAAAAAGTATTTTTGACAAATTATAGAAGTAAAATGTATATCTTAAGGAAAGATATAAGAAGCAGTAGTAATTTTAAATAAATACTTGCCTTGTTAAGTCTTTGTGCTTAAAAGACTAAATATTGACGATTTGAAAAGGCAAATAGATTATAAATATGATTATTTAAAATCGTAATATAATAAAATTACTATATTGAAGTAATCTAAAACGCTGGACGTTATAGATGGAGAAATTAATTCTTACCTGAATATGTTATTTATAAATGCGCAAGTAATACATGGATGTCCAAATCAAGTCAAACTAAACCAAGCAAGCCAAGTTGATTAAAGTAATTTAATGAAAATAATATATAAACTATAAATTAGTTTAAAAATAATAACTTTAAAAATAATATTTTATGAAGAACTGGATCCAGAAAGAACTTATAAACTATTATTTTTTAATTTTATTTTGTTTTCTTGTGGAACTTATTATTTTTTTTTTAAAAAATAAACGTTATCATTTTTATTATAAACTTTCAAGAAACACGTGATACAACGGAACAGGAAATAGTGTTCTATTGACTTTATACGTAGGATATTTGTTAGAACTTTTATGGTAGAACAAAAGTCGTCGCTGGAATACGTAATATAATTTTTATTTTATTTATTTAACATAAAATTTAAAATATTATTAAACTATTAAAAAGTAGGTTAGGTACATTTATTAAATAGTAACTTAAAAATAATATAATAATTAATTACATAAACTTATTTTTATAATTAATATAACACGGAATATTCTAATGAATGTTTATGAGTGAAAATGTGAATGATTTTTATTTTATGAAGCTGCAAATTCCGAAGAATGCTGGATAGCAGATTGGACATTATTATTATTATGGTAAAAATATTGTATAATGATTTTTAATGAATTTAATATGTTTTTCTTTAGATCAACTGAATATTATGTTGTTGTAGAATGAATGGATAGATATTTTATGAAAACACATACATTATATTGGCAACGAACTTTATTAAAATATGCATAAGTTTTAATTTATAATATCAACATGATACAACATTACGTAAGAAGCTTAGAAATAATTATATGATTCTTTCATAAATAAATTTTGATATTTTATTTATGTTATAGTATTAGAATGATATTTATTCTTTATTTAGGTAATTATTTTATTATTTGCAAGATAAGAATAGATTTGAAAAGACTCTATTTTTGGGTATTTTGTTTTATTAAATAAGTTAAGTTACGTTTAGATAGAAGCTTATATTTAGATTGAAAAGTTTATTAAGTATAAACGATGTAGTATAGGTAATTTGGATGATGAATATTTTATTTAAAGTTGATGTTTATTTTCTGGAAATATTAGATAAGTTCAGAATATGTTTTATAGATAGGAATTTATCAGAAAGGATTTAAATAACACATAAAGTAAAGTAATGATTTTTTTTTTTTACATAGAAAAGAATCATAGAATTTATCTAAGGTAATGCTTTATGAATTTGAAATTGATAAATGATTTAAATAATAATATTTGAACAGTACAGATATGTAATGCATATTTGATAAAACATATAACAGGAATTACATTAAGTAAAGTATAATTACAGTCAATTATTTGTTTTACATTACAAAGATACATTAATTTTATAAAGCTATTAAGCAATGCTAATAATAAAGTAAATATATGATAATACATTATAAATGGTAATACTTAATTAATGTAGCTATTTAATTAGTAGAATTTCATTATGTACACATGCTACATAAATAGTCTTGACATATATTGTTATTTGTAGTAATTAAAGTACACTACTATTTATTTTAAAAAATCTAAGTTTTGGAAAAACACACTGTAATATTATTAATATAGCATTTGAAGGAATGTAAAATTGCTTATTAAGTACATGAGTTAATAACAGTGTAAGCCTCTTATATTTGTATTTCTTATTTTTATTTTATTTGTTGTCATAAATTCTAAAACTGTAAATAGTGTAAATAAATTCTTATTTGAAGTTATTGTAAATAAATTTGTTAATTTGTTTTAAAAGTGTGTCGAGTTTCATTATTTTTCACCACAGCATTTTGACATCAGATGATTTGAAATAAACATAATATTTGCACAAAATGAATTTGTTATTATTACTTAGAATTGAATACCATATTTGCTTAACATTATTTTATAAGAATTGATTGACATGAACATAAATATTACAATGGTCATAAGATGATTATAATGCACATTATAAGAATACAATATTGTTTATTGCCACAGATTATTAAGTATAAGATTTTGATCTATTTTAAAATGAAGATACCATATGAAATAAAAGATATACATATGATTGTTTATTCATTTAATGATTGATTATATAATAGAAATAGATGAGATTAAATTACACTCTAAGATTAGTATTATTTATTATTATTATTAAAATAAGTTAGGTGTATTTAAGTTTGATATAAAATCCCACATCATACTTATTTACATAATATTATTATTTTAAAACAACTTAGAAGAACCTGAGATTATTTAATTATATTTTAAGTTAAAAGTTAGGAATTATTTTAGTATTATTAAAGATAATTTATTTCATTTAAAAGTCATAAGAATGCTATAGATGTAGTGGTAAGATGATAAGGTAGTGGTAGTATTCTTATGCCATTGAGACAGTATCTTGGGAGATATTGACTCAGTGTAAATCTGCTTATTACTTTGTAACTTTACTTCACAGTCTCATAATTTTATAAATACTTATTTAATTAGTATAATTTAGAACTAAATTGATTTTGATGATTGATAATAAATTTAATTAAGATATGATAATATAAAAGTATATTAAAGATAGATATGCAAATTTTAATTAAGCATAATAATGTAACTGAGCTAGTTGTATTTTAAACTATTTTATATATCAAGAAGTAAGGGTACAATATATATATATAGTTAAAAGGAAAAGTAGAAATAAACAGTCAAGTTTTTTTGTAGACATTCTGGAATATTTTATTATAAATTAAACATTTAAAAAAGATCTAACTAATATTTTATTAATTCTGATTTTGAAATTAAAACAAGTATGTTTTTATGTTACAATAGACATTGTGGTAATTATAGAATTCCACTATCTATTTTAGAAATTTTTTTAAAGTAATGTATAATATATTTTGATAAAATTCCACAAAGTTGTTTTTCAAAGGTTAAAGTGAATTAAAAAGAGTCATTAACTTTTTTTAATCAAGATGAGAAAAATATTTTTAACTAATGTATTTTCCCACATCCTGACTATAAAAGAGTTGAAAAAAAATTAGAGGCTGGTTCTTAGAGGAGTTCTTAGAGTTGTCCAGATTATGACATAACTACCATGAAAAAATAAGTGAAGGCAAAACAGTGGATCCAGTGGCTGCTACTAATTCACAATGTTGGTGTGTAGATTCACCTAAAATCAAGAACCAGATTTTCTGCATGTTTTGTAGCCAACATTGTACTAGATGACCTGACTAATGTCTATCTAATCCTAGACTAAATGGAACAAATAGAATATGAGCAGTTACCTTAATT
Source organism: Epiperipatus broadwayi (assembly GCA_028023455.1). Classification (NCBI taxonomy): domain Eukaryota; kingdom Metazoa; phylum Onychophora; class Udeonychophora; order Euonychophora; family Peripatidae; genus Epiperipatus; species Epiperipatus broadwayi. Next base: position 1,161,941 of record JAQFVV010012684.1, on the reverse strand, counting down.
ATACCTTCCCTGAAAATGACAATAAGCCAGCCTACTGTTTATAAAGAACCAGCTTACCCAGAGAATCCATCAGCTTGCTGATGAATTAGTTATACATATGCTGTCTTATCTATATGCAGAGTATCACTAATCCATGTGCATCATACACATATAATGTGCAGCTGGTGAATAGTGTTATATATATATATATATATATATATATATATATATCTATATATATATATATCAATATATATATATATATATATATATATATATTGGGAATGATATTTTAAATAATTCCTTTAGGGGAAATGACATTTTAAATCTAGAATTTAAAAGTAAAATGAGTAAATAATTTTTGTTTGAATTAAAAGTCTAAAATAAAGAATTAATTCATAGACAATTTTATATTTTATAAAAGAAATAGTAGATTCCAAAGGCATTTCTAGATTGGAAAACAAAGGAACATGCTGGAGTATTTGTTAAAGACATTTATAAGATTTCAACAGTAACCTGTCAAAAAGTGATATTTTTTTTCAAAAAAAAAAGAAGAAAAAAAAACTTATAAATTTTATGTATATTTCAACATGGAATTAATTGTGAAAAATATATTTTTAATAATTTTATTATTGTGACAATTTAAAATATATGAAGTAAATGTCAGTGTGCATAGACATTTTCACATGCATACACATATATGTTAAATTGGTCATTAATTATATATAAAAATAAATTTCATTTAGAGGTCATGACAATTCAAATATGTTAATAAATTATTATATTGCACATCTGTGTGCTGATATAAACTGATTGTGAGATATTTGGAAATCAAAATGTGATAGCTCATTTTTTTATTATTTTATGATAATTCAAATATATTCATAAATTTACTGCACATCTATGTGCATAAATCAATACATTTCAGATAGACATATATAAAAATTAATCATTTTTTATTATTATATGACAATTCAAAATCATAATGTGATAGCATATTTTTTTATATATTGCTCAAAATCAGAAGGCTTAATTTACATGTGTATAACCTTATTCTGCAAACTTTATTTAATTTTTTTAATTGTTATTAATAAACTAATATTTCATTGTTAAAAATATTCTAGTGAACTTAATCCTAAATAGTTATAGAATATTATATGTTGCATCATCTCTTTCTCACACTAACAGTTATAAAGCTTGGGTTCTGTGAGCTAGATTTGTGAATAATGATCTATTATACAAAAAGGGGTTATATTAGTGTTGAGTTGATTATGATAATCATGGATTGGTGCAAAGGCGATATTCTTTAAAGTCCATGCACTAAATTTTATTTAGTTTAATATTTAGTAGAAATTAAATCTATAGTTGGCCAATATATTAGAGCTACTAAGTGTCCAGAACATCAGTGATGATCAGTATGTTTTAATATCCCAGCATTATTGTTTTTATTGCTACATATTTTAATGGATTAGCACTTAAGTTTGTGCATCCAAATTAATGTTTAAATAATTTGCCCCAAGGCTGAATAATTAGTCTGGTCTATAGTAGACCCATTTCAAATCCAGTTACAAAATTGATTGTTGATTTTATTGTTAATCATTCATGATGATGGATGATTATCACTTTTGGGTCATTCTGGTGAACTTATAATTAACATACTTATAAATTAATATAGTTAGCTGTGTTGATCTCTTACTCATTACTTTTCATTACTTTGATATTCAATTTATATTTAATATATTGTTTACTTGGGGATAATGAGGATGAGTGTCATTACTCCATGTTCACCCCACTTTATTTTTCATACTGTTACAATATTATATATATATATATATATTGTAACGGAATATAATATCCCGTCACATTATTTTAAAATTAAAATAAAAGACCATAAATAAAATTTGATTTATTAAAAAAAAAAAAAAACTTAATTTAAAAACTATTTAACGTATATATAGATCGCATGATGGACAACTTTAAAAACTTTTAAAAAATAAAAATATTTGAAAGTAATTTTTTTTGTAAAAAGTAAAGATATAAAGATTGATATTTTAAAAATAGAAATAATGTTGATTTCTATAGTCTTAGAAAATGGAAATGATTGTCTTATTAATTAAATGATTGTTCAAAAGCAAACTACCTCGTGAGGCATGTAAAATAAATTAAATGGTCAGATAAGAGAATACAAAGGAATTAAATGACCAATCCAAACACGAAAATGACAGCACGGACCATAACTGAAACACGAATGGATTAGTGACGTCTTGCTCGTTGAATCTCAAGATCTAATGATAAGAGACTAATAAAAATATAAAAGCCAAATTATTATTATAATTGTTATCTTAGAGCTGACTATGAATAGATCGTTATAACTAGCTATATTGCAGATTTTCACGATGTGGAAGTCTGCAATAAATTTAATTTTCTGGACAACCAGCTGAGGCCTCTGGATGACAGTTCCTGACCAAATGCATGGCAAGTCGCAGTTTTATTTCAAAGAAGGACAAAATCTACGAAAGTGATCACGAAGATGGACTTCTCAATCTATTAAATCCGTAAAGTATGAACTATTGTATCTATCTAATAACTTTCCTAAAATTGCAAGTAATTAATAACTGAAAATAAGAACTCTTATCTGACTTAAAGAATGCAAATTCAATTATTGATATATTTTTATGTAGATGTTTAAGCAATCATTTCCAGTTCAATTTTTTTTTGTGTGTATTATGTTTTAACTAAAATGTATTAAATTTAAAGTTGGGTGTAGATAGCTGCATGGATAAAGATTAATAACTATGTTTAAATTCGTTTATGTTTAATTTAACAGATTTTAATTTCAGGCTATTTGTTTTGTGGTTGTGTCAGTGCTAGTGGAGAGATATATAGACGTTTATATTAATGTAATGTGAAGCGTGTTTAGCATACAGGGCAACGTGCCCAACTGAATGCATGACCCCAAAGAGGCAGTCATATCATTGAAAATGGTCGCAGATGTATTTCCTGCACCATTGACCCCTCCTAGCTCTATGGACAGGGATTTATAAGATGGCAGAAAGACCGCTTTCCCCCATACGTAGCACTCTTTAAAAAAAATTATATACATGATTCCTTAGTCAGACAGAGGCACTTTCCTGATCTAGACCTGGATCATTTCCTTCAAATAATATCACGCTGCCAGATGCACATTCCTGTGGCGTGATTTTATGCTAGCATCTTCGTATTGCATTGATTGCTACTATATATCTGGAAGCAGGCATTGGGTTGACTACAAACTTTTAGTCTGAGATTGAATGAATGTTTTGATAAGTTTTTAAGTGAAAAAAAAACTATGTAGACTATCTATGCTCGACATGCTAAAGTAAAATATAATTTAAATATCCATCTGTGCGATCTATTTAAAATAGTAATTTAAATTTTAAAAAAAAATATTAATGTTAAAATCTAAAAATAAATTTAATCTTCAATTTTAAATGTGCGTTAATAAAAATCTATTTGTGTGTTAATTACTGGCAGTGGCTTCTTTTATTTTATTGTTCTAAATATTTAATATATACTTTGAGAATAGAAGTCTATTGAAACTTATAAATGTTTTAAAATCTCTGCTACTCTATGAGCTAGTGACCTTGGGCAAACGATCGGAATCCAAATATATAAATTAAAATAAAAAATTTTTTTTTAAACTTAACGTACCTGCCTACTATATAAATTTTCTAGGTTCAAATGCCTAGTGGCGCCCTGTAGTGCAGATGTACGTGAAGTCTCCTCCTCCCGACCGTTAAAATGGCCCCACATGTTTAACGATTGGGGAGAAGGAGACTTCACGTAATCTGCACTACAGGGCGCCACTAGGCATTTGAACCTAGAAAATTTATATAGTAGGCAGGTACGTTAAGTTTAAAAAAAATTTTTTTTATTTTAATTTATATATTTGGATTCCGATCGTTTGCCCAAGGTCACTAGCTCATAGAGTAGCAGAGATTTTAAAACATTTATAAGTTTCAATAGACTTCTATTCTCAAAGTATATATTAAATATTTAGAACAATAAAATAAAAGAAGCCACTGCCAGTAATTAACACACAAATAGATTTTTATTAACGCACATTTAAAATTGAGGATTAAATTTATTTTTAGATTTTAACATTAATATTTTTTTTTTAAAATTTAAATTACTATTTTAAATAGATCGCACAGATGGATATTTAAATTATATTTTACTTTAGCATGTCGAGCATAGATAGTCTACATAGTTTTTTTTTTCACTTAAAAACTTATCAAAACATTCATTCAATCTCAGACTAAAAGTTTGTAGTCAACCCAATGCCTGCTTCCAGATATATAGTAGCAATCAATGCAATACGAAGATGCTAGCATAAAATCACGCCACAGGAATGTGCATCTGGCAGCGTGATATTATTTGAAGGAAATGATCCAGGTCTAGATCAGGAAAGTGCCTCTGTCTGACTAAGGAATCATGTATATAATTTTTTTAAAGAGTGCTACGTATGGGGGAAAGCGGTCTTTCTGCCGTCTTATAAATCCCTGTCCATAGAGCTAGGAGGGGTCAATGGTGCAGGAAATACATCTGCGACCATTTTCAACGATATGACTGCCTCTTTGGGATCATGCATTCAGTTGGGCACGTTGCCCTGTATGCTAAACACGCTTCACATTACATTAATATAAACGTCTATATATCTCTCCACTAGCACTGACATAACCACAAAACAAATAGCCTGAAATTAAAATCTGTTAAATTAAACATAAACGAATTTAAACATAGTTATTAATCTTTATCCATGCAGCTATCTACACCCAACTTTAAATTTAATACATTTTAGTTAAAACATAATACACACAAAAAAAAATTGAACTGGAAATGATTGCTTAAACATCTACATAAAAAAATATCAATAATTGAATTTGCATTCTTTAAGTCAGATAAGAGTTCTTATTTTCAGATATTTTAGGAAAGTTATTAGATAGATACAATAGTTCATACTTTACGGATTTAATAGATTGATAAGTCCATCTTCGTGATCACTTTCGTAGATTTTGTCCTTCTTTGAAATAAAACTGCGACTTGCCATGCATTTGGTCAGGAACTGTCATCCAGAGGCCTCAGCTGGTTGTCCGGAAAATTAAATTTATTGCAGACTTCCACATCGTGAAAATCTGCAATATAGCTAGTTATAACGATCTATTCATAGTCAGCTCTAAGATAACAATTATAATAATAATTTGGCTTTTATATTTTTATTAGTCTCTTATCATTAGATCTTGAGATTCAATGAGCAAGACGTCACTAATCCATTCGTGTTTCAGTTATGGTCCGTGCTGTCATTTTCGTGTTTGGATTGGTCATTTAATTCCTTTGTATTCTCTTATCTGACCATTTAATTTATTTTACATGCCTCACGAGGTAGTTTGCTTTTGAACAATCATTTAATTAATAAGACAATCATTTCCATTTTCTAAGACTATAGAAATCAACATTATTTCTATTTTTAAAATATCAATCTTTATATCTTTACTTTTTTACAAAAAAAATTACTTTCAAATATTTTTATTTTTTAAAAGTTTTTAAAGTTGTCCATCATGCGATCTATATATACGTTAAACAGTTTTTAAATTAAGTTTTTTTTTCTTTTTAATAAATCAATTTTTATTTATGGTCTTTTATTTTAATTTTAAAATAATGTGACGGGATATTTTATTCCGTTACAATATATATATATAGAGAGAGAGAGTACAAGAATAAATGGTTGCTTTATTTTTGTAAATTTTGACTTATGCTTGGTATCTCAAATGTGATATATACATGTATTAGAATAGGACTAACACTACGCTGAAATTAATATAGCAAATGTCCCAATTACCTAACATTTATATTTTTCAACAATACTATTTGGATGCCAAACTTCCAAATTAAGCAGAAGAAAAATTGAAACCCATTTTTTGTCTGATTATTTGTAACTCAGTTAGTACTGCCAAGCAATTCAAAGCTTAGGCTGTTATGGTATTTGTTATTGTTACAGCTTATGTTTAATAAATTAAATATACAGAATTTTTTAAAATTGGTCTTCATAGAGTACAAAGTAAAATTGTAAGTTGTTCATAAAACTGTTTATCAACCCACAATTCACTCTGGAAATTTTTTTTTAATCTATAGTGATTTGACAATATTTAAATGGAACACATGCATGAATAGAATCACTTTTACCTGGCATGTTTGGAATTGGCACTACTGGTTGTTCATTTTTCAGAGAGGCTGCAGAAGTTTTGTACCAAACTTGCTGTGACAAAAATGGCACCTGCAAATAATTTATTTCAGAAATAAAATAGAGATTATTTAGAAAAAAAATTAAAACATTTAAATATGATCTTTAGAAAGATAATTATTTTAAGAATATTATTATATAAAGATTATTTCCATATTAACAATGCATTTTATTTAATATTAAGTTAACCATCTTCTTTCCACAATTGATTAATGCAATATTTCTTTGAAGAAGATCATTAAAAAATCAAAATGCTGTTTGTTATTTAATACAAATTTAAATATTTCAAAAATTGAGTGTGAAAAGGGGATAATTTAATTACTATTTTAATAATATTGAGTTGCTACAGAGTATGTTATGATAATTTTAAAAAAAGCAACATTTTCAGCTTTAAAATAATTTCCATAAATAATTAAAAATATTAATTTTTTAAAAAATATATGGCATGAATTAAAAATGCTTTATACATATTTCTATTTTTACACTTTTTTTATATTAGGCAGTACTACATTTTGTGAAGACTTCACTTGGGTATTTATATAATTAAACATTTCAAAAACTAATCATTATCTTTTTACCTAAATCTATCACAAAATTTCATATATTTTTTTCTTTATTAGAGAAAAATATAAATTGTATCTGACATATGTTTTTGTATCTGAAAAAGCAATATTTTGAACTGAATAATTAATGTCATTTTACCAAAAATTTATTTCAGAGAAGAACAGTTAGTTATTTTAATTTATCACATATAAATATGATCAGTCAGAAAATGTTACAATTTAATAAACCATCTTTTAAATATCCCACAAAAAGTGTGAATTACAGGAAATATAAGTGATAAGTTTTTCATTTATCAATTTTTTTCAGGAGTTAATTAATAACATAATCAAAAAATAATAACAGTAAATTAATTTTGTATTATGTTTTTAAAGATAAAAAAAGAAAACATAGTAGAAACACTATTACGCTAAATGACCATAGAGAAATAGAAACATGACAAAAATTAAAAGCAAGATAAGTTTGAGATTAGTAGCTAATTATTTCATTTTTAGACCTTAGACTTTTTTCAATAAAGAGAAAAACATTTCAAGTTAGTTCTTTAAGATTAACTACTCTCATTTTTTTTTAAAAAGGTAATCAAATAAAAATATTATTTTATACATTTTAGTAAAAACTTGATAAACTTTAACTGGTATTAACAAAATTCACAATATACAGTAAAAAGAACATAGCCACAATTTTATTTATACAGGGGGGGGGGATACATTTTTATGGGGGGGGGGAGTAAATATACAAATATTACTACCAACCCTTGGATTAATTTATTATGACTGATAATTATCAGAGCAAAAAATTCAATTATTTAAAAATTCTTTCAAAAATTTTTTAATATGATAAATATATAGAAATTAAATGTTTTTAGCAATATTATATTTTTTCTGGCAATTGTAAACAATATCGTTCTGTTGCCAAATTTTAAACAGAAAATATCATTAAATCTTTAATTAGAAATCATATTATTAATTAAAATAATCAGTTATATAATTAATATACTGAAAATCTATATCTTATTATTAGGAAGGAAATCATTTAAGCATTCTGTATAAACTTATTATTTAAAATGTTATTAAAACAGACAAAACTCACTATACGTATTGCCACATGCTGCAAGCTAGAGTAATCAATGGATGCCAGACTTGTATGACTATATAAGCTGATGAGCTTGGATTTAAAATATTAAGGTGTTTTCAATTTAAGACTCATAGTTTTGTAGTTAAGTAGAAGTAAAAGGTGGCTGCTGGAGGGATGCATTAGATCCTAAGATCTATGTATAGTGCTCTCAGATCCAAGGCTCCTCACTGATGGAGGCCACAAACTAGATACTAGTCTGGGGATATTGGATGAGTAGGCACTAGATAGGGATTTTATGCAAAAGCCTTCTGGCATCCACTGATTACTCTAGCTTGCAGTGTGTGGTATAGTGAGTTTTGCCTGTTTTAATAACAGTTACAAGCAAGCATAAGAAATGGTAATCATGTGATGTTTATTATTTAAAATATTCTCTATAACAGCCAAATTCTAAATTGTAAACTATAACAATGCAAGACTCACAAAACTGATTTTGGAGAAATCTTCTTCATCAGTTGTCCCAAACTCTAACACCACTAATCCCTAATCAGAATAGACTTAAGTCTTATTTATATTAAACAGATTTTCACTAAATTGCTTATGGAAGCAAAGACATGTTTGTAAATTAATAATTTAAAAGTAAATTTGTTTTAAGAGGATGTATGAATAAAGAGAAAGTGAAATACATAATGTATTTATAAATATTTGTAATTAAGTGATATGTTTTCTTTTTAAATCAAAGTTTATATTTTAAGTTGAAGTTTAATAATTTCATATCTAAATGGTAAATGTTTAATATATATGAATAATAGAACAATTATTTAATATCTAAATATCTGAGTATTTTGAAAGTAAGATAAATTTATTTGCATATATAAAGGATAATACTGTTAAAACATTGGGTGATATAGGAAATCATAATCATTTAAATTAGAGTGGTTTAGTCAAAACAATCATCTTAGTGCAATTTGCATTTCTCTAATATCTTTGCTAATTTGTGATGGCTTTGGCAAAATTATATTACTAAAGCTATTAATATATGGTGTATCTGAACTTAGTTCAACCCCATATGGCTATTTAATTTAATAGCTGGATTGGAAGACATATGGATGTGTGAACATTTCAGATTTTCTACTTAATAGTTATACATTAGATAAAGTGCTGGGCTTGCCCTAGTATTTTTAATCTAATGATCAAATATCTTAGCACCTTACTGAGGACAGCAGTAGCAGAAACAGGTCTGAGGTTGGGGATATTTTACAAAGCTTGTTAAGAGTTAGTTTTGTGAGCTCTATATATAACATTGCTAATTTATGGAAATAATGATGAACTTGTAAGTTAATAATTTTTTTTAAAACCTGCAATTTCTAATTGAACTTAACATATTTTACATTAGAAAATTAACAAAATAATTTTACCATTTATTTGAAATATATATTAAAGGCAGTTTTTGGAAGTTCATTTATTGTCTACTCAATATAATGTTTCTAAATTAATAAAATAAAATAGCAGTTTATTAACATTACTTAGCTCCAAAATTGCAAGTGTCTCATCAAATCTGAAGGCCAAAACATCTTTTAAAATCACAGCAAGTCAAATTTTTATAATTTAAATACATTTAAATGAAGACTGGAATTTTAAGTATTAATACAATTTTATCTAAGTAACTTTGGAAAATAGCTTAATATAATTTCAGAGATCCAAACTAATGAATCTAAAAGTACAATGAATATGCTGATGGGCTGAGTAGTCTCACACAAATAATTCAACATTTATAGAATTTTATCATAGTGTCTCACCAAGAAAAGCAAATGCCCAATAGTAACAGAATTTATGATTCCACATGATAAAAGCATGAGTGAATTTGATATTGATGATATGCAATAAGTAACAAATTGTCCATTGTTGAAAAAAAATGGCTGTAAAGGTTCTAAGATTGGAGCAGAACAAAGCTACAAAATCTCCGATTCTAAAATAGAAAAATACACTCATGATTAGTATTGCTCCAAATAGCATTAAAAAGCAATTTCTGGTTGATTACTACTTTTATTTTTGTTACATCATTCAGTCTTCCATCAAGTCATCCAAATAGTGCAGGTAATTGAGTGTTCGACTTAGGATCAGTACGTCCCAGGATCAATTCTAGTGCTCAAACTTCTTATAATCTCATGAGGAATAAATTCATAAGCCTTTAGTTTTATCCAAATAGTTGATTGCAAATAATTAAAAAAATAATGACTTGTTTACAGAAACATTAATTGAGTAATATGGTAAAATGGATTACATTTTTGCACAAATTATTGACAGTTAAACCAATCAGTGCACTGATGATGATGAGATATTTGAAAACGTGGAAAAAAAGCAGAATAATGTTTTAAAATTTATTTAAATAAAATATATTTATTTAAATCTAATTTACTTTTTAAGGAGAATGCTAGAATGTAAAGAAGTGTAGGAACCATAACTACTTGTAATAAGTTATATGAATTTATCGTTAAAGCAAAAATTTCACCATACTGACTGGAATTTCAAATACCCATAATACTGGTTTCCTGAAGATTTTTATTTTATACACTATAAAATCTAAACAAGAAGAAACATTCTTAGTTGAATAATTATCACTAAATGTAATTGCAGTAGCTATCAAACTGTTGACTGCTCTCTGCTAGCTCAACCTTTCTTATAGGTTAAAAAATTTACGAGATTAAAAAACATGATTAACTTTGCTTTTTTTTATATTATTAAATTGATAAAATTTATCTCATTAACACTGCAAAATCTATTTAAGAAATGTAAAATGTTGCAAAAACATTCTCTAAAAATATACAAACATCTTCTAAATATTAATATCTAGCTTATATTTTGTCAACTCAAATCCAATTATGATATATTCTGGATGAAAAGCATTTATATTTTAAGTTATTTAGGTTTGATGTCTTATGTTCATCAACTTCAGTATTTCTATGATGAAAACCACTTATAAATATACAATTATCCCTATTCCTATCTTTCTTATTGTAAGTATTTGAATTATATATGATTATTTTTATATACATATAATAATAAGTCATATATATATATATATATATATATAAAACATTAGAGTTTATTAGAGTCAAATCTTAATATCTATAACAATAAACTTAAGGACACTGCAGAAATGTAAATAATATATTTCTGTATTTTAACTACTGACACAGAGCATCTTGGACTCAGTCAACACAGGAGAAGATTATATAAAATTAATTCCATTACTAGCTTTGTTAAATTAATTGAAGATTTTTTACATTGAGCATTTACAACATAACATAGATTAAAAATATTGCAGAGAGATAACTTTAATTTTTTAACCATATCTTTACAAACATTTTTTTATATTACCATTACTGCCCTTTATTACCTTTATTTTTAATTTGCTTTATAAAAACAGTTATCTTTTCTTCCTCTTTTAACTCTCTGAAGAAATATTTTTATAAATTTGTTCACATTATTTTCAATTATTTCACAGGTTTATTTTCGGGATGAGACAAAGCAACTCTTACACCTATTTGTGAATTAAAAACATAAAAGAAATAATTATTACTATTAATGCTAAAATTTATTTTAGTATTTATCCATTTTGTATAAATGTAAATTAAGTTATTTGATCAAAGACAGAAGTAACAGAATATATGATACTTTAAACAAGCAATAACAATTCTTCAGCAATATTGACAGTTTGACATTGCTTTTACAATTTGTTATAACATTTAACTATTTAGAAGTATGTATAGACTTGGTTGAAGTGCTTTTGGTAGAAATAACTTGATACTAAAAGGAAATATGCCTATGTGTTTGAAAAGGAAGGTTTTTAATAAATGTGTTTTGCCAATTCTTACTTATGGATCTGAGACTTGGACACTTAATAGAAGAGCAAGACAGAGACTTCAGAACACTCAAAGAAGTATGGAGAGATGCATGTTGGGAGTAGCAAGAAGGGATCGAAAATGCAATGTATGGGTAAGAGAACAAACAGGTGTTACTGACCTCATTGAAAAAATTAAAAGACTGAAGTGGAGTTGGGCTGAACATATTGTTAGAAGAGAATAGATGGACAATTGAAATTTTAAACTGGATTCCAAGAGACTGTGTGCTGGGGTGATGTGGAGAAGAGAAGCTAAAGATAGGAAAAGATGGATTGAACTCACCCTGCAGTGGATTGATAATGGTTGATGATGATGATAGACTTTAATGTGTCTGTTAACAAAATTAAAATGTATCTTTCAATTTAGTTATCTATTTATACATGCATAATAATACATGTGATGAAATAGATTTTAATGCAAGTGAGTCAAACTTTTAAAAATCATTTTAGTATTTTTTTAAAATAGATCATTTTTTACAGCAAGGTTACTTTACCAGTCAAAGAAAAAGTGGCCACTTTTACTTAACCTTTCTCTTATGATATAATACTAAGTTTATCATTAAATCAATGGGGTGAAATGTTATAATGATCCATATTTATCTAATTTTCACATTGTTATAGAGATAATAAGTCAACCATTGATCAATGAATGAGTTACAACAATATGATCTTAAATAAAAGAGGATGACTTTTTGTTTGACTAGTAAAAGTTTTATTAAAATGATTTTACAAAGGCTGACTTGTAAATCATGGTATGCATATTCAAAGACTATTTCTTTATAAATATTATTATATACTCTCAATGTCATATATTTAATTAACAGTGTTTATTTATGGATTTATAAAAATTATTAGAATTTATAAACGCATAAAAATATGATCTTTTTTTTAAAGATTGATATGCACTTACCTTATCAGTGTTATTTTCACTTGGTTTATCTGTATGATTAGTTTTATTTTCTAATTCTAGCTTTTTCTGTAAATCAAACACTTCTTTATTCTTTTCAGGCACATATTTTTTAGAATAAGATACCGACAAAACTGAAAAAATAAATAAACAAACAAAGATATATATATATATAACACATAAAACTATATATTTCTATAATACCAGAATACACCTGTAAACTAAAATTATTACATTTTAATATGTTTTAATTAACATTATACAAATATATGAGTGAGTATATAAAAAACCATTATTTTATAAAATGGAATATCTATTCTCTTATAACAAGATGATGTTTTTGAAAAAAATGTGTGTCAAAAAATGAATACATTTCTCATTTTTAAATTTTTTTTATTCAAATATAATATTAAGTTATTAATGGCATTGCATATAGATTCTCATGCTCACATAAAATTAATTTTAAAGTGAAGAGAAAGGTCTTTTTTTAAGGCTCACTAAACTAAAATAATCATATGACACATGGTTTTAAAAATATATAAACACGAATGTTTTGGAATTATAAATAACGTTTATTGTATTGGAAACACATGATATTTTGCTGGTTTTATATTTGAAAAAATATTAAACAGCAACAAAGCTAATAATTTTATAAGACAATTCGAACCTATTTCAAAGTTATTTGTTGTAATAATTTATTTATTATCTTTAGCTTACATGGAAATTCTAAAAGCTGAATTTTATAATTTTTTATTATATATTATTGAATATGTTTGACAAGTGTCTAATAATTTTAAATCAGATTTGAATTCATTAGAATTTAATAAGATCATAGTGAGTTGAGTTTAGTCTATAAATGATACTAATCTAAATGTTATTATAAGAAATATCTTAAAAATAATTTCTTTAAAAATAATCAAGTGTATCATATTTTTAGTAGTAGAACATTGTCTTCTGAGTCAAGATAGTAAAATAAAAAAAATAATTAAAATTTTTGATAATTATTAAGTTCAGAATTATTCAAGCAATCTCAAAACATCACATAATCATCATTCTTTATGCTTATACAAGCTGTTTAACACCAAGGCAAACCTCACCATACAGTAGCACCACTCAGTGCAAGCCAGAGTAATCAATGGATGCTGGAAGGTTTGTGCATAAAATCCCTATCTAGTGCCTACTTATCCAATATTCTCAGACTAGTTTCTAGCTTGTGGATTTCATCAGTGAGGAGCCTTGAATCTGCGAGCACTGCACCTAGATTCTTAGGATTTAATACAACCATCCAACAGTCACCTTTTACCTTAGTAGCAAACTATAAAGCTTTGAGCCCCAAAACTAATGCACAATAATGGTTTTCAATTCAAGCTCATCAGCTTGTATACTTGTATAGATTTGAATTCAGTTCAACATCCATACTTTTTGGTGTCTTTGGTTCTTTAATAATCACAGTCACCATAATCTTATGGGTAAGATTGGTATTAAACCACAAAATATCACATGATCACCATTCTTTATGCTTACACAAACTGTTTAACACAGAGGCAAAACTTTCCATATAGTAGCACCACTCAGTGCAAGCCAGATTAATCAATGGGTGCAGGAAGGTTTTTGCATAAAGTCCCTATCTAGTGCATACTCATCCAATATCCCCAGACTAGTTTCTAGCTCGTGGCTTTCATCAGTGAGGAGCAGTGCTCTTAGATCCAAGGCTCTTCACTGATGAAAACCACAAACTAGAAACTAGTCTGAGGATATTGAATGAGTAGGCACTGGATAGGGATTTTATGCAGAAACCTTCCTGAATCCATTGATTACTCTAGCTTACACTGAGTGGTGCTACTGTATGGAGAGTTTTGCCTTTCTGTTAATTATTTAAACATTGATTGATGATATGATATCTAATTATAAGGTAGCTTCTTTATTTTATTTTGCATATCTTATTGTTGAATACTGTCAGATGATATTATATTTTTGTTGCAAGAGTAAGAAACATGATTAATATTTAAGCCAATAAACATCACATGACCACCTCCTCTTATTCTTGTGTATAACTGCTGTTAAAACAGGAAAAACTCACTATATATATTGCCACACACAGCAAGCTAGAGTAATCAATGGATGCCAGAAGTCTTGTGCATAAAATCCTCATCTAGTGCCTACTCATTCAATATCCACAGACTAGTTTCTAACTTGTGGTCTTCATCAGTGAGGAGCCTTGGATCTGAGAGCACTGCACCTAGATCTTAGGATCTAATGCAACCCTCTAGCAGCCACCTTTTATCTCCACTTAACTACAAAACTAGAAACTAGTCTGTGGATATTGGATGAGTAGGCACTAGATGGGGATTTTATGCACAAGCCTTCTGGCATCCATTGATTACTGTAGCTTGCTGTGTGTGGCAATATATATAGTGAGTTTTGCCTGTTTTGATGATTAATATTTTTAATGTTGTGCTTGGTAATCGATACATGTGTACATATTAGTGTATGATTCCACATAATATGTTTCATTTGCTACTACTACTTTTAATCTAGTAAATGACATAAGGTTTAATCATGTTATTGATTCACTAATGGGAGAATAAAAATAAACATTGAATTCTTTAAAAAAATATGATCAAATATAAATGTTCTAATATTCATACTGTTTATTGATTGAATATTTCTGCATGACTATTGGTAAAACTAACTACATAATTGCATACCTTCATATTCAGACAGTTTTTTTCCAATTACCAATTCATAGTCAACTTAGTTATCCATCCACCATCAGTCACTAAATATGTAATCATTACTAGCTAGAGAACAAAGACCTTAAGTTAAATTGAATATATCAGATCAATGCTGTAAAAACAAAAACATGATGCAACTTTCACCATTAGTAGAAGAAATATCATATTCCTCAAGTCTGAACCATGGTTTATTTTTAATTTTGATTTACCTATGATATTATAATTTAAAGCTTTGTAAATGTAAGAAAAGGGTGTTAAAACATGTAAAGTTGACAGCTCAAAATAAAAACAGAAATTCAATTTTGATTTATGGATTAGTGAAGACTCTAATTGAATTAAACAACCAATATGTGATATTACAATTCTACATAGCCAACAGTAATATTTCCCCCATATTAGGCCTAGAATAGCTTAAACCATAGATATTGCTCTAAGTATAAGAAAAAGAATTACTAAAAAATGACATTGAGATTTTCAAGAAAATTAGAACCTGGACCAAATATTAAAATGATGTCATAGTTCCAATTTTATGTAACTATCTCACCAAAAATGTGGTTTGCTTGCACAAAGGAAAAAAAGCTGAATAATAAACTGAACAGAATCCAAGCTATTATCATTTACTAAAATTGATTAAGCACCATTGGTCTATTAATTCCCAAGAAATCCCTTCCTCAAATCCTTCTGAATGTGTCTATAGCATGAAATTGTAAACTTTTGAGAAATTATCCTATTTGATAAAGAGTTAAAGTCTAGAAATTTGGTATATAAAGGTCATTAAAAATGAAGAGATATTACCACTGTCAAAGTAAGTGGAATTTTTTAAATAAAGGATCTTTTTTATGAGCACAAAAACCAATTAATGTAAAGATAAAAACAAATCACCAAGCTTAGGGAAATATTCCATGCCTTGTTCTATTATAGATAGCATTTTACTTTATCAAGGTTTGTTTAATTACTAAAAGACTGGAAAATAAACAATCTATTTATCCATCATAGCATAAGCCAAATAGTTTAGCAGAAAAGATTGTTCAACAATTTAAACAGATATTGAGGAAACTAATATAACACATGTGAAATTTTTAACAGCATTTCAACAAAATTTCTTCAATGGTAAGGACTAAATCTCCGGCTGAACTTATAAAAATACTCCTAAAAATATACCTATACATTTTTCTCTTTACAATTAATCTGGTGAGAGAGAGAGAGAGAGAGTTAATCCCATTTTCAGATTTATTATAGATGACATAGGCTGATATGGAACAATTTAAATAAAAATATGAAGAGAAAAATCATCTCACTGTTATCAAGACAAATAGAAATATTTAGAATAGGTGATCATAAGTTACTATTCAACCACCTTTGCAAATGTATAATCCCAGTTTAAAAAATGGTAATTTCAAAAATGATGCTATACAACAGCCAAGAATAATCACCCAGAGTATCTTTTAAAACAGGCAAAACTCTCCATACAGTAATGACACTCTGTGCAAGCCAGAGTAATCAATGGCAGAAGGCTTGTGCATAAAGTCCCTATCTAGTGCACTGAGGAGCCTTGGATCTGAGAGCACTGCAACCAGATTTTAGGATCTAATGCAACCCTCCAGCAGCCACCTTTTATCTCTACTTAACTACAAAACTATGAGAATAAAATTGAAAACACAATAATATTTTCAATCTAAGCTCATTAGCTTATATAGTCATATAGGTCTGAACTCAGTTCAGACCTGACTCTGGCCTGCACTGAGTGGCACTACTGTATGGAGGATTTTTCCTGTTTTAATAACAGTTATGAGCAAGCATAAGAAATGGTGAACATGCGATGTTTAGTGGTTTAATACCAATACTGCCTAATAAGATAGTGGTGGCTATGGTTAATAAAAACCCAAAGACACTAAAATGTATGAGTACTGAGATAAGTCCAGACCTATAGGTCTATATAAGCTAATGAGCTTAGATTAAAAATACTATTGTGTTTTCAATTTTATTCTCATAGTTTTGTAGTTAAGTAGAGGTAAAAGGTGGCTGTTGGAGGGTTGCATTAGATCCTAAGATCTAGGTGCAGAGCTCTCAGATCCAAGGCTCCTCACTGATGAAGGCCACAAGGCAGAAACTAGTCTGGGAATATTGGATGAGTAGGCACAAGATAGGGATTTTATGCACAAGTCTTCTGGAATCCATTGATTACTCTGGCTTGCACTGAGTGGCACTACTGTATGGAGAGTTTTGCCTGTTTTAATAACAGTTATGAGCAAGCATAAGAAATGGTGATCATGTGATATTTAGAGTATATTTTAACTGAAAAAAATTTCTACAACTTTGCAATTAAGTTGCAATGTATGGTTATTCCAGAAACTGAAATCAAAGAGTATTAATTTTTGTAAAAATAAAAGACCATTGTCTATTTGAATAATTTTTTTATGTTAATGAAAAGCATTTGTAATATGCAATAGAGTTATAATACTACTGTTAACTTATAACCATAAAATTTAGACACATGTATGCACTGAAAATTGATGGCAATAAAATTTTCATCCTCTTTTATATATTTAAATTGTTTTGTTACAGATAGTAAAACTAATAATGAATACATGTTAACAGCTGATCAACATTAAGTATATTATCAGATTAGCTCAAGCTTATTTAATAAGATTTACATGAATTGTATAATTATGTAGGCTGTCTTTAATACCTTTGGAGCAAAGAGTCTTCAGCATAAAATGTCTTCTATCTTTTTAACGGTTTTTTTTCTCATTCCCTCTAATGCTTGCTTCTTTGCTATCATAGTCTTGCTCCCTCTCCGGGGTGCTTTTTTATATCTTAATCTCACTTGTAACTGGCCTTCTGATTATAAAAAAGTGTTTCTGTAGTATGAGTAGCAATCTGTATCATGTTTAGAATGTAAGTTTAATCTGAACTTATTTGATAATCACTCTATTTAATTAAAATACTATTGTTCTTATATGCCAGTTATTTCATAAACATTATCTTTATAATTTAGCACCAGATTTTAATTAATCAAACAATTAATATATATATATACACTCGTCTGATTCTTTGTATATAATTAATTAATGAATTGACCTAGCTCGTCTGTTTTTCAAAGTCCCATTTAAAAAAAAATTTTTTTTCTATCTTAATAATATCTTTTTTTAAAAAATGCAGTTTTCAGCAATACTGATTATAATAAATTCAAATAGCCATATATTCTAAACTTGTTTCCACTTTTTGTTCTTTTATGCATTGATTTATATATATATCTTCAAGGCAAGATCGAAGGCTCCTTAACTGACGAAGGCCACAAGTCAGAAACTAGTCTGGGGATATTGGATGAGTAGGCACTAGATAGGGATTTTATGCACAAGCCTTCTGGTATCCATTGATTACTCTGGTTGGCACAGCGTGGCACAATTGTATGGAGAGTTTTGCCTTGTTTAATAACAATTATGTGCTAGTATAAGAGATGGTGATCATGTGAGATATATCTTCATTAATCACTTTTTACAATGCAATGAAATAAAAATTTAAAAATTTATATCTTTGTATTTTCTTATAGTTTCAACTTATCAGCAATAGCCATAAGGGCTACAATAAAACCACAGGCAGCTTATTTTCTGCCGTTTTCGAGATATTTTACAATTTGCAATATTTAAATTTTTTGAAATTTTTTTTTTACAATTTTTAATATTCAAATTATAAAGTCATCATTTTTTCTCCAGAGTTCTGTGTCTGAATATTCTATTGATTTTGATTCATAGAAAGATTTATCTGAAATATTTTATTACTGAATGCATCATAAGTTTATCTACAGCTAAAAACAAAAATAAAAAAAAAAGAAACATAAGATATATATTTTTATACTCTTCTTAACTCTCCAGATTCCAAAAGTCACTATATCTTTTCATATTAAATTAACTTTCCTAATCATTAATTCAGCTATTCATGATTAGTTAAATGCTTTAATGAACATTATCTAAGATTATTCCTGAAATTTAATCACACTAATAATTGCTACATTAATCGAAACAAATTGCATGAATATATTCTTATTATGAAACATCATTATAACAAAATGCAATTCTGCTTTATAAAGATATGATACTAAACCATTAGGAATAATATTTAGCTTTTTCTAATAATACTAAGGATAATAATTTTATTAACTGATTCACTTCACAAATACTAGTGCTAATGTTTATTTTTTTAATATTTGTACAATTTTCTATCCAGGAAGCCCATAATGTAGGGGGTAGTAAATTTATCACTCATGAGGGTTGAACTCTAATGGAATTGAAAGTATTTAAATATAGACAAGAATTTCTGACCAAGACTAGGATTTGTTTTAGGTAACTAGCCCACAGTCATTTAGTTAGTCATATAATTATTGGTCAGTAAATAGATAACCAGATAATATTAGGTAGAGAAAGCAAAAAAACAAAAACAAAAACAACAACTTTAAATGCTTACCAACTGACATTTAATTAGCCTGATTATTACTTCTTTACTGTTTTTTAAAAAAGAGATACATCTTTTGCCACATTGAATCACTTAAAGATTGTTTTATCTCATTTTATTTGCAAATTAAAGAAAAAAAAATAGAATTAAAAATTAAGACTAACAATTAACAGCAAATTATAAAAAGTGGTTCATAAATAAATGTATTTTCATTTAATTTCACAATAAAATGTATATCCACAAACATTTAATAAATTTAACACCATATATATATAGGTTATATAAATGAAAACAGGCAACTTTTCTACGTGCTATCAATATAACATGAACATTCACTTTGACATAAAACCTATGAGAATAAACCAGCAATTTATTTTTACTATTCCAGATGTTGCAAAACTTAATTTTGTGATTTATGATAAAATTCAAAGTGAAACTCAAGCTAAATTGAACTTATAGACAGCAAATCAAAGCTAAGAACTATAGTATCACATTTTAATAACAACATGATCAATTAATATATTTAAAAACCACAACAGTATAAATTCCAATTAATAATACAAATTTTACATCTAGTTTGAGTTTGAATTTTACCATGAATTTTATCATGAGTCATAAAATTAAGCCTTATAATATTTGGGAAAGTACGAATAAATGGCTGCTTTATTTATACTAGTTTTTGACAAATAGAAACTGGCTGTTTGCATTTATATTGTCATTTCAGAAAAGTCTGTTTCTTTTTATATTATATATGTATACACACACATCATGGCAACTTAACATTTATATTTTCCACTTTAGCACTACTTGGGTTACAAAGTTCTAAATTAAGCAAATAAAAAATGGAAACAATTTTCTATCTGCTGATAAGATTTTAAACAGACAATAATAAGAACAAGGTAAGCCACAGAAGCAAAAATAAACAAGTTGAGATGTTATAACACATTTTATTGATGGACATTTTATTTTACATTTATATTGCCAAATTGATTAATAATTCTTTTAATAATCTTGAAAACTACTTTAATTGACTGTATAAGAAATTAAAATAAGAACAATATTATACTGAATTAAATAAAACAAATATCATGCCTAAATAGTTAAAATTTTCAACAGCATTAATTGGATTGCAAAATTTTAAATCAAGCAGACAAATAATGCAAAACAATTTTCATTTGGTTCTAAGACAATAACTCAGAAAATAATAATATTAAGAGAAATTACAATTAATATTATTAGACTCCATCAAATTAATATCAACTTCTGGCAATTATATACATGGTATTCTGTCTAAAGGTTTTGATATAGGAATAATTTATGACTGCTTTCTTTTACACAGTTTGAAATACTATTATTGTTGTTGTTATGAATGGTATCATATCACATTAAGAACACCTGATGTTGTCCAATGTAGATCTCAGCAATAAGATAATAAAAAATATAAACAAAACAAATAAAAAGCAAACAAAAAGGGAGAAGAGATTAAAAATGACAAGAAGACAAAATCTTCTTACAAAGACAGTTAAATATAAAACTCAATCCAAGTATCAGTATAAATTGAGAAATAGTGTTAACAAGTGAAATGTTTCATGAGTTGTAAGCTTATAAAATTATTCTGAAAAACATAAAAAGAAAAAAATAATGTGCAATAAATAATAAAATATGGCAATATGTTTACAACCTATTTTAAATAGGAACATTAAAAAATTTACAGACATGGTACATTTATATACAAATGTAAAATTTATGATTTAAAAATGATATCATTTATTAGGAATAGCAATAACTACAACCAATATTATCAAAAAAATGTAATATAGTCAGTAGATTTTCTCCTGCATTGGGAAATTTCAATGAAAAAACAGATGTAATCTTTAACTAAATCAAATATGCACATATGCAATCTATAATGTCATATCATAATACATAATAGGTTCAAAAAGGCAGAGCAAAATAAAGGCTTTTGTATCATCCTGAACATCATGGAAAATTAAAATAAAGTATTTTTAATGAATGTTCTAAATCAATCTTAAACATATTTGATCAATTTTTGATAAAAAAATAAATTTAAATTAACTGATTTATCACACTAATTATTTTCAAAAATTTTTTTAAATGAAAAAAATTAAAAATCTTTGAAAGCTTACAAATAAAAACAACATTAGTTTTAATCAATGTTTTTACTTTTTGAAGAAAATGGAATTTGGCCATACTTGATTATGATTAATTACTAAAATGATTAAATTATCAAATGCACTTGAAAAGTTTTAAAAGAATTTAATGAATCAAATATTAACTGATTCATTATGAATTTTTTTTCTAAAATTTTTCAAGTCAGAATTACAGTATCATTAATGTAGACATTTTCAATTTTTCAAAAAGTTTAAACCTGATGTCAATGAAGCAATTGCTAAAATTAAGATATTTTAGTGATTTTGTTAAAACTTTTGACTTAAAATAGATAACTATGAGTTTAGTATCTATAGATGTTTATTGTTGATTTTTACAACCAGTACATCAGCACATAATTGGCTGTCCCAGAATCATGCAAGATAATTAACTTTTAACTAAGAATATCTAAAAATCTATTTACCAAACCATTACTAGATAGCTAGTATATTTAAGAGAAAAAATATTAAGCCTATTTTTGACCTAAAATGTTTCAAGAATCAAACAGTCTGGACTCAAGGTTCAAGTTATGGATATAATAAGTGGATATGTTGGTTCAATTAATAAATAAATATTGTCAAAAGAGAAATCAACAATAATTAAAAGTCTATATTTGATAGGTTATGATTAGTGATGCTGTGGTTTTATAAACCATATTTACACATAAATCTACATAGCTGTATGCAGAATGATATGTCAAAATAATATAAAATTAAGTACATATATTTGTAAAATGTCAAATTCCAAAAGCTAAACTAGTTAATATTATAAAAACAAATTACCCCTATTCAAAATTAAAATTAATAACCATTAATAAATAAAAAACTTCACTAGTAATAGTTTTTCAAGGCAGACATAGCAAGTGTAAAAATGACACAAAACACACTTATACTGTAATAACTTATCATAAGTCAAATCAACATTTCAATAATAGTTAATATTGAAACAAGTCTTTAATAAATTAATAGTTTTAAGTTCACAATATTTAATTAAAAGACTCCATTTAATTCTTCTCTTTATTTATTTATTTATTTAAAGAAAATTATTTTATTCAGATCTGTTTAAAATTTATTTAAGACTTCTTTCAGTAATAAACCTGATAGTAATGTTGGTATTAATTGGAGAAATCATAAGAATTTAACTACATACTATTTTGTGATATTTTTATATTTAAAAGTCTACTTTTGCAGGGAAACAATTGGTAGTAAGGTCTTGTTCAATATTATAAAAGATATTTGCAAAATTAATCCGTAAGACATAATTTTAATATTGAAGTGACTGTATATCATTTAACTTTAGTTTAAATGGAAAGAAAAATGATTTCTGTGTTAATCATTATTCATCAGAAAACTATTAAAGAAATAAATATAAAAATGAGTGTGTTTTAAACAAAACTCTATCAAGTTTTCACGATTGTAACATTAAATCCTGCTTTGTCAGTTTAAATATTTTTCTAATATATCTTTTATACTCATTATAAAAGGCTAAACAAAAAATATTAAAAGAACAATTTCTTTTATTCCTTTTACTTTTATATTCCTACCATTATTCATATTATTTATCATATTTTTCTTTCAGTATACTACATTCTACAAATAGATGTTCTGTTTTCTTCTTTCATCTAAATGGCTTCCTTTTTTGATATTCAAACTACTGTTCAGATATAATCTAATGCAAAATGGCTTCGTTTTAAATAAACTTAAAAGTTTCTATGCATAGGCTAGATATCCAAAAGTTCTGTTTCCAAATTAAACATTCCTTCTTTCTAAAATCCTTATATATCACAGTAAACTATTCTATTTTTTAATTCTTATTATTTTATTATTTTTTTATAGTTAATTTTTTTTGCTATTCCATTTTATTAAAAACTATTTTGATAGTTCTATTATCCTATCTTTATATTCACTAATTTCCCTATAAAGACTACATTTGTTGCAAAGATTAGAAGCTCATTGTAATGTTAACTAAGTATCATTTATTATTACATAAATATATATGTTGGATTAAATATTTTAATGAATTTATTATGATGTAAGCAAAGTAAAGTGTGGGATGATTTCCATGTAATTAACTATGATAAGTTTAGCAGTATTGTTATCAGAAAACCACTAATTATGACATTCCTAAAGTTAGAACTACTTTGCTCTAGCATGCAATGATAATTAGAATCTCAAGACAGAAAAAAAAACATTATTGGATATTGAAGCAAAATAGTTAGCCTTAGGGGACAGTCAATAACTGATAATTTTGTAGCAACAACATTGCCCAAATTTATCTCTAATTAATTACATGAAAATAATTTCATATTTTACTTTGTTTACACACATATATATATTTCTATATAACTCTAAACTAATTTTGTTATTTATCTTTATTTTGCATAGCTTTATTGGTTTTTTTATTTATAAGGTTATCTATTTTTGTACCCACTGGTTATAAATATGAATCTGGAATATATTCTATTTACATATACATCCGGGTCTCATTTTATGAGGATTTATTTAATGCGATTTTGAAGTTATGCGATTCATATTTCTTCTTAATATCTTTGTATGCGGTTTTCTTTTATGTGATAAAAATTATTAAATCAGAAGTCGATCTCCGATAATGCGCTATTACTTTAAATATAGCGCATTATCGGAGTTTGACTTCCATCTAATAATTTCAATATTTTCATCACTTTATAATAGTACTGTAATAGATTTTATGCAATAAAGAAGTTCATAATTCACTTAAAATCAGGATTTCCTCATTTTATATACACACATTAAATTTTACAAGATTATAATGTAAATCTGTTCAAACGTTACAGATGCCTATACTATGTATATTGTTGGTTTTGCATTTTAAATCACGTTCTATTTTTGCTTTTTAAAAAAAGAGTATGTAATCAATTAATCATTTAGTGTCCGCAAGTAATAAATTTTATAAGACTATAATGTAAATCTGTTCAAACCTTATAGATGAAAAATACTATATATGTTGTTGTTTTTGATTTTAAATCACGTTCTATTTTTGCTTTTTATAAAAAGAGTATGTAATCAATTAATCATTTAGTGTCCGCAAGTTTATTTTTAAAAGGTGAGTAACAGCGATGGGCATAATTAAATTTGACAATTAAAATCTGATTTTTAATTGTAATTAACAATTTAAAAATTACATAACGTGATACCACTAGAGGGCGCAGAATATATATTTTCTGCCTTATTCTAGGTCTTATAATTAGTGCCAATTTTTTCTTATTTTTTAGTTATTTTTTAATTTCAAACCCCAGTGGTTTGATTATTATTTGCTGTACAAACTTCACAGTAAATATGTTTAAAGATAGTTCTCTGGCTTCAGAGGAATTAATGAATTCAAGCTCAAGTAAGAAAGAAATAGAAGGAAATATGGAATCCGTTATTAAATCTAAGTTTAGAACATCTACAAAGAAGAAAAATGGTAAGAAATCTTTTTCTCTCTCTTCCTCAATTGAAAACATGTTTGATAACAAAGATCTACCTTTATTAAATGAATCCCAAAAGTTTGAACAACTTTCATCAAATGATAGCAATGTCACAGAGATAGTTTCAAATTTTAAAAATAATCAAGTTAAAAATAGTCGAGTTAAAAAAGTTAGCGATAACAATGCTGAAGTTATAACAATGCTTTTAAGAAATTCAAAGAATAAAAAAAGTTCTGTTTTTAATAAATCATTAAATGAAAATGTTGCTAAAATGAATAAATTTATTTCTAAGAAAGATACTTTTTTATTACAAAATAAATCCAATGATTTTGTGCAAAATGATGACATTATGGAAGGAGAAGATTTCCCACAACTTGATAAAAATAATATTACAAATGCTAAAAATGATTCATTTGTTTATAACAAATGTAATACTATTAAATCTAGTTTTAATTTTGATATATCCAATAAGAAATCAGGTAATGAGATAAATCATTCACTGCTTCAATCACCTTCAGTTATAAGCAACTCTGAAAAAGAATCATATGCTAATATACTCTTAAATCCATGTAATACATCAGGAATTAATCATGATAACAATTCTTTATCTAATAATGATATATTCAATATTTGTGATGAAGATACATCTCCCTCATTGCAAAATATTTTTAATAATGATTCAGCCTCGGTGGCTAACTTAGACCAAGATGAAATCAATAGTATTATTTCTCAGTTTAATGAATCTATCCCTGATCAGCTTCTAAGATCTTTCATCAACTACACTAATGAAAAATCAATTGTTCTGGCAGTTACAAACAGAAACAAAGATCTTTTTAGATTTCCTGTTGATCATTTTTGCCAAGAAATTACTGAAAAAAAATTATGGTCTCATATTTATCAATTGCTAAATCACCCAAATAATAGGTATCTTATAATTCAATGTCATAATATTCTACAGAAAAGCATTTTACTAAATTCTCTTAAAATCATTAACAACAAAATAGTGGTTAATGTAAACATGAACAGGCCAGTAATCTTATCAGGCCATATAAGAAACTGTTATTTGAATTTCGGGCAACATGATCTCCAAAAATTATTAAAACCTTATGGTTCAATTTCAGAGTTCAAATATATATTGGAAAAAAGGGCAAATACTGAAGTCATTACAAACTCTGCTCTATTTAAATTATCACTGATTAAAGGTGTGTCTCCTACTTCAATTCCTACAATTCATTGTGCAGAGTCAGCTCCTCTTATAATTTCATTTCGGGGTATTCCCCCACAGTGTTTCCTATGCCATCTAAGAACACATCTCATAAAAGACTGCCCTGCTAGAATTTGCATTAAATGCAAGGGAAAAAACAGCAAATTCCATAACTGTGATAGGTCTTCAAATCAAAATATACTTGCTACATTACAATCACCTTCAGAATTATTCATACAGCCTCAAGCTCATGAAGTTCTGATGCCTATATTTCCTGTAAAGAACCATATTGTAGAAGAACAAAGTCATGAAGTTCTGATGCCTGTACTTCCTGTAAAGAACCATATTGTAGAAGAACAAGCTGACATGCAAATGATTATAGATAACAAGTCACACTTAATGGACTCTGATTCGGATGGAATTATGACAACAAATTATTCTTATACTCAGTCAAAAATCCAAAAGAAAGGCAGGAGGAGGTAATAGGAATTTTATTGAAAAATCACATTCAATGACTTCTGAGGATTTGTCAGACTCAAATAAAAGTTCTTCTGGAAATGAATTGTGCAAAACAAATGTCAAGAGCAAAAAACTTAAAGCTGACAATCTGAAATTTTCATTAATTAAATCTCAGATGTCTGACATCACTTCTAAAGGGAATTCAAACATGGACAAGATTTCTACAAAAAAAGTCACTCCTCAAAAACTTATGGATATTGAACATAATATTAATATTACAGATAACCTTGATAAAAAAACATGATAAGATTGAAGAATCGTCACTCATACTCTAAATGGTTTTTTTTAAATATACACAATATCTAGACTCAAGCTAATTCTTTAAATTTTTTTTTTTTCTTTATATATATTGAATGAAATTAAAAATATCTGGCTTAAATGTCCGTGGGCTTAACTCTGATAAAAGAGTTGATGCTCTTGCTCACTGGACAAAGAAGTTTTTGCCTCATTTAGTTTGTTTGGGAGAGACAAAATTACATATTAATTCAAATCAAAAGATAATTGACAAATTGCACAGATTAGGCTACTTTCATTATTCTACATCTAATAGCCCATCAGCTGGGGTTGCTCTTCTTATTCCTTTCCAATCTCTGATACAAAATTTCAGAATTAGCTTTTTAAACTCTAATTTAATCTTTATAACCATTTGTATAAACTCTTTCAAATTCAATGTAGTTTTTCTCTACTTAAACAAAGATATTGGGCTCATTCATAATCAAATACATCTCATTAATTTAGGACTTATCTCAAATCCTTTTCCTACAATTCTTCTTGGAGACTTCAACTCTACTTATGACTGTTTCAATTCAAAATTTTTACACCTTCTAAATTCTCATTTCATGTGTGCACAGGGTTTTTTCCCACATGATGCATGTTCATTTTATACAAAGAAATTTTCTTCTCTTATAGACCTATTATATTACTCTCCGGAACTGCACTTCTTCATCAATCCATCTTTACAACCATTACCTTTCTCTGATCATCATGCTATTATGCTTGATCTGACATTAGACTTACCCAATCAAACCTATGTACACATTATATCTACAATAAGAATTTTGCTAAAATCTGCTACACCAGAGGCAATTATCTCTGAAGCTTATATTTTTTTCAAGAAAATAGACATCCTAGCTCTTCCACCAGCTGAATCTTGGTTTGCTTTTATAAATATTCTTAGTTCTTTGATTTCTCATTACACCAGAAAGAATAAAGGGCCGATTGGGTTACTTAAGAAAGCAGATAGCTTAATTACAACATTGAAAGATATACCTCCAACACCAGCATCTGTACAGGTTATTATTGACCTGAAGCAACAATATGTAGAGACACACCAAATCCTAATAGACTATCTGGCTACTAAAAAGGCAAGGCTTTACCTCTCTAAACCTCATAACTTCTCAAGGGGATATATAAGGTGGGCTATGGGTTTTCAAAGTAAGTCTAAAATTCCATCAGCAATCACAGTGAATAATATAATTTTCTCGGGTAATAGCATGATTTTACAAATTTTAAATCATTATAAATGCAAGCTAGTAGAATTTGGTGCTTGATACATCTATATATTCTTGTGAGACAATTCATGGTATTAGTAATGATGATATTAGAGCTAAACTCTCATCCATGCCTGATAGAATACACCCTGGAATCCATGGAATACCAAAATTCATGTTCAAACATCTTGAAGCCTTCACAGTACCAATAGTGAGTAGAATGGTTGATCTACTTGCCTCAGGTCCCCTTACTATTGATCAACTCTATCCCATTGCAATGGTCCCATTTCTTAAGAGTGCTATTATCCCATCGCCTCTGGAGAACCTTAGACCAATCTCGATGACTCCATTGATTATTAAACTGATTGAAGCAATTATCAAAGATAAAATTCAAAATCTCATTCTGCCTTTTATCTCTAGTTTTCAATTTGCAAAGAAAGGTAGTTCCACAGCTGAGGCACTCTGCCTATTCAGGTTAATTACGGATTATACAAGAAAAAATAAAAAGTCAAAGCCAATAGTTGTCCAACTTGATATTTCAGCTGCTTTTGACTCAGTCAGAATTCCTCAACTAATACATCTTCTAAGTGGTCTGAACATTCCCACAGGTATAATGAACATCATTACTAACCTTCTATTAAACAGACATATTGCAATTTCATTAAATGGAAAAATTTCAAATTCATTCACACCTACCAAGTCGATTCCACAGGGTTCTCCTCTTAGTCCCTTACTCTTCATTCTATATATAAATCCATTCCTTAAATCTTTAGAGATGAATCTTCCTGGATTGTACATTCCTGGTATCAATAAATCCATTCAGCACATATCCTACATGGATGATGTGGCAGTGTTCTTACCCTCTAGAAAATTCATACCGAAACTAATTCAAATTATGGACAATTTCACCATAGAGTCAGGTCTTGCGTTTAACCTTAGAAAATCTGCTGTATGGAGACTTTCATCTGGAAAATCCATTCCATCCTTTTTCACAGCTATGCCACAAAAATTTTTGGGTTTACCAATGAGTCTCACTCATGCAGCAATGAGGAAATTAATACAAGACACTATCATGAATTCTGCAAGAAAAATAATTGATTCACTTTCAAAAGTTTATACATCATTATTTGCAAAAACAGCCCTACTCAACATGTTACTGTTCCCCAGAATTGCTTACTACATGCCATTCATTAAATTCTCATCAAAATTTATCCAGAATATAAACTCTCTTTGCTCTAGATTAATGTGGAAGGGTAAAACTGTTGCTATTAGCTTAAGAAGAGTGCAGAGACCAACAAGACTTAATGGCTTGTCACTGCATTCACTTCATGTTCTTTGTCTACAGAAATCAAATAACCTCATTACAAGACTTAATGGGATTTTTCCTGATGACTCACCTTTTCTATCTATTCATCCTACAGATACTCCACCTCCAATTAATGATGGTTGGCTGACACAAGTCTTAATTGACATTTCAAAAATTCTCACACCTTTAACTCAATTAAAACCAACGAAACTTCGTTATTGGGATGCCTATCTTCTTTTTTTTTTTTTTTCAACAATTATCCCAGATCATAGCATTCTCACCTGTACAAACTTTGCCATTATAAAGAAATATAAAAGATGTAATCTAGAGCCAAAATATTTGGACTTTCTTCTAAAGCTAAATCTCAATGCCCTTCCAACAAGCCACTTTCTTGTGATGTATAGAGGTTTTTCATCTTTGGACCCTGTTTGCTCACTCTGCCATAGGGAGGATGATACCATATTTCACATTTTCAACAATTGTTCCTCTCTTCAGGGCTGTAGAATATTGATTAATAAAATTTATACACCAAAACATCCAATTATCAACACACTCATAAAAGGTTTTGCTTATGGGGATTTTGCAATTATAAGAAGTGCAACTTTCATCACTTTCTGTCTATGGTTTGTCAGATGCTTCATAATCTTCAAGTCTGTTATACCTGATCCAACATTAATTTTTTTACAAAAATTAAAAGATATCAAAGAAAGAGATTTGAAGTTAGCTCCTCACCTAATAGCAAATTCCACATGGAATCTTATTAATATTGGACATTAAGTAATTTAATGGTTTATAAATGTATTGCCAAATTTAATGTTATTTTATAATTTTTTCTTTATTGTAAACATAGTTAAATAAACCTGTTTTTGATACTACTAAAAATTACATAACGTGATTGAAAATTAAAAAATTTAAAGACAAAAATAAGAATTTAATTTTTAATTAAATTTTGCCCAACAGTGGTGAGTCAATATCTTTTTATTATCGTAAGTCTAAGTTCCTATTTTTATTTTAAACTTTTAGTTTCCCCTAATGGAGAGGAAAAACATCCAAGAAAATGAATTTGTTTGGAAACAAAAATTTCAATTTTGAATCGCTTAGAGAAATGGGAAGGATCAACAGTGATTGGAAAACATTTTAGTTGTATTTCCTCTTGACTTTGTTTAAAGAGAAGCTACAGCACCTCACATCACATCACATCATGACAAATCTGATGTCTCAAATGGAGATAGTTATTAAAATATCGTACATGTATGAAAAAAATGTAAATTATGCATAAAAATATATTGTTTTGAATAAAATTAAATACTGTAGTTAATAAAAAAAAGTAAAAAAAGTTTGTCTTGTATCAATTTTTTTCAAATTTGAAAATTTTTATTAGTCATATTTTATTTTCTTATTTTTTTTAATGAGAATTTTAAAGTAATTTTACGTTGTTGCTTTGCTTTTATGTGATTTTCGAAAATTATAGTAACCTATCCCCCATTTTTCAATGTAAGTTAAGTCTATTTTTGTGCGATTTCGATTTCTTTTGTGCGCATTTTCTGAGGAACCTATCTACCACATAAAATGAGACCCATGTGTACTTCATTTTTGCACAAATATATAGAAATGAATTCTCTACCCACTAAATTTTCATGTTGTAAAATCTTTTTAGCCCATTATGTTTGCAATTCTTTCCACATAATCAAACTGAATACCATTTTCATTAAGCCAACTCCATTCATATATATTATTGTAATCTTGCTAACATATTTAATTTATTTTTAATTACCCCAAACAGATTCCATTTTTAATCCTCATTTATCATCTAATGGATATATATTTGTCTGCTTTTGAATTTTATCTCTTAAAAAAATTTTTTTTTTAGACAATACAAAATACATCATTTTTAAAAAGCATAGAAAGTATTTTAACTCTTTCAAAAATAAAAATACTTTATATTTATTACATAAAAAAATTTAAATTTTGGATATTTTTATTTTATTTTCTATTTTATGTTACAGCTCTTAATTTTGAGTCATTAGTAAAATTTCTTTTTTTATTTGACAAACTACATAAACACCTACAACCCTTCATTATTACAAATATATATTCCCTTTTTTCATAATTCTTACTCTATTAATAAAATTTTAGACTTGTTTTCATTTTATTAATAATAATTTCACATTCTTTCCACACTATTAGCAAAGAAGTGTATTGCCACGTGCAAAAGGCAAAGCTGAGATAATCTTTTCCTCAATAATTCTATTTTATCACCAATTATCATAGAAACAAAATAAAAAAATGTGGTGATAATAAACATTCATATTTCAAAGCTAATTTAGATTTAACTTTCATTGATTCTATATCTGTTAGTTGGTTTTTACAAAATATATCTATGTCAAGATTCTTAATAACACTTATAAATATATTCCAGACTTTTAAAACTACAATCTATTTATCTTCAACATATTAAGATATTTTATATATAAAATATGAACAATGATTTGTTTTTTTTTTATAGGTTACTTCTGCAAACTAAGAAATAATTAATACATTATTCTCTATTCATGTTGCTGAAAAAAATCCATTTTCTGCTCTTCTTTCTAAAAACTTTATTTTCCTTAAACCAAATCTTAACATGATTCATTATTATCTATGTGAATATTTCATAGAATGAGGACATTAATTGTCATTGGTCATGGCTATTTACAATCTAGAACTTTTTTCTTTATGTGCAGTGAATTTTATTATTTATAATTTTTAAAGGCGTTCTCTAAATCAACTTTTGTATTAAATAATTTCTCATGTTTTTCTTGTTTTAAATCTATTTATTGCTCTGTTGAACACTGAATCCATTAATCTATTTATTTTCTCTTGAAATCATTTAAATTACAATATGAATTCTCTTTCCAATTCTCAATGTAACAAACTTCTTGCTACAAATTCAAATGAGTATTATTTTTTCAACTTCTTTCCTAACCTTTCAGTCTCTTTACCTCTTCATGCAATGTATATTAACCCTTTTACTTCCTAATATATATCAAACATTTTACCCAATTCTTCCTTTGTTCAGTAACTCCTTAATTAAATGCAATTTTCATCTTAATTTTATTTTAGTTACTTTCTTTTAACTTCTAAATAATCATACCATCTAATTTTTACATTATTTTCCAATTATCTATTAACAACGTCTTTATACTTATTACATGATTCTAATCCTTATTTGATATTCCTGTTAATTCTAAATACTCATTTTCAATTTTTTTCATTATGCCATTTTACACTTTCTAAGTTTTAAATTTATTGGTTCTCATGATTATTTTCCAGTATATTACTACACTTGCTCAGTTTTAATTCATTATTTAATGTCCATTTATTACTATCACTAATATATATATATATAATTAAAATTTTAATGGTAATCCTCATCAACTTTAACTGAATTTCAAATTTTTTAAGCTTAATGTTACATATATTTCCATAATCTGTGTATGGCCATATTTGCAATTTGCCTATTAATAACATCATCCTTATATTTATCAATGAAAATTGCCATACACAGCTTATGGAAATATACGTAACATTAAGCTTAAAAAATTTGAAATTCAGTTAAAGCTGACGAGGATTACCACTTAATCGAAAGCGCTACAAAAGAATTTAAACTATAATATTGTTTTAACCATTAAAATTTTAATTTTTTTTTTTATATATAATATTTTATAACGGGTATTGTATTTTACATTTAATATATATATATTTAATGACATTTTTTATATAAAGTTTTAGACATCTCTATAAAATACTATCAAGTCAGTATTAATATCTTTGGGTAGAAATAAAATCTGTATTATGTAGTAAATTATTATTTTTTAAATTTATTATCTAAAGGCATCATCTGTCTTTAAAAGAGATTTTCAATAAATTTGAATAATTTTGAGATAATAAAATTATCTTGAAAATATTCTTGATCAACACTGATTATAATTTGCAGTTGTCTTCCATTTCAGTAATTCAGTTTATTTTAGCGTCTCATAAAATTTTAATAAGCTCTAACATTAGTAGTGGAATATAATGTCTCTTAAATAATTGAAATGCACCATTTAATAATATATTAGATTTATCTAATTTTTTAAACTAATCACTTTTACATTAATTAAATATTTGTAATTAATGTATACATATACACACAAACATCCCTTCACATAAATTCATTTGAAAAACACCTGTACTTCGACCAATCACTCTTTGATTATAATAATCTTTCAATAAATACAAAAATGACTACTAATTTTCCTAATTGATTCTAATACGCTGCAAGTTGACAAAGAAGCTGTAATTTAAATGTTTTTATGAATACTTGAACATTAAGAGATACAATAAAATCAGGTGCTATGCCTGGGCCATAAATATAAATTATGTGCGTCATTTTACAAGACCAATTTTATCCCAAGTCTTGTTCCAAAGACAATCATTAGTAAATAAACAGAATGGCATTAAACTCAAACAAAAATAGATATATATTTACTAATCAATATTAAAAACTAACTGGCATGAATCTTTAATCAATTATATCATTTCAGCCATTGGAAATCTATCATAAGATAAAAATTCCTCTAAGTTTAATCCAGCTTTTCCACATGGTCTCTCTAAATTTTTTACAATCTTTTTGGTTTTTATTTAAATTACCAATTACCATCAGTCCAATTTCATGTCATTTAATTTTTTTTAATGCCACCATTTCTTTGTTTTGATCTGCTCTTGCTAATCTCAAAATGTCCAAAGTCTCTCTTCAAATTTTACTTTCTGATCTGAAGTCTTAATATTGCTCTATTATTAAGCACCTAAGTTTTTAATAATTTTATAAGTATTGCTAAAATACATTTATTAAAAGTATTATTTTATCAGCATTGAGGTATACTACTTTTAATATTAAGTTATTTCTACCAAATTCTATGAATTCATTATAATGCCATCTGTACTAATAATCTGTCTATGGTGTTTATATTTATTCTATTTCATTACTATCAATCTTCATTTTTTCTTTTCTGAGAAGTCATTAACCATTACTTTAATTATTTATTTTTAATTCTATATCTCTGCTTTCAGCTGATAGCTTTTGTAACATTTCATAAAATTCTGAAGCACCATTTTTAAAATTAACCACATCTTCAAAATCAAGAAAGCTTCAATAATCTCCAGTTATTTTCCCCCTTGATTTTCTATAAATATTTTCTATAAAATAACTACAAAAAGTTTTAAAAAGATAGAATCACTCTGCTGTATACCCTTATCACTAATACTGTTATTACATTTTGTTAAATAATTGTCAGAATTTGACAGTATCCTACTCCAAAAAAATAAAGACAATTCATATTCATCGATCCTTTGTATAACTCCTCTTAATACTTGAATATAATCTACTTTACCACAATCATTTTTAAATCCAGCTTGTTCTAATGGCTGGCTCAAGTTCAACGTTTTATATAATTGATTTTTTAATATTATCTTCTTTAGGACAGATGATTGTTAGGACTTTTCTCTCTCTTAAAAAAACAATATCATTATTGCATTCTTCCAATCATCTCTTATATTCTTATCATTTAAACATTTAATATAAGTTTGCCAACAACTTTTACATTTTTTGCTTATTTCTTTTAAAACATCTATGACAATTTAGTAATATCTTACAGCTTTTAATTCTTTATAAATTTAATTATACATCTCAGCTCTTTATTTAAAACATTTGGAATTTAAAAATATATTGATACAATTATAGGGACTACTTTATTTTCTTGTTCATTATTCTATATAGATTTTAGTAGAATTCTTTCATATACTTCATGAAGGCTTTCTTTTTTCCTATTATTGAAAAAACCTTTTCCCCATTAGCAATAAACTTTTGAGACTTGTTTTCTTTTATAGCTTTCCTTATCATTTCAGTTATATTTTTTATATTATTATTATTTTTTTCCCTTTTTTTTTTTTATATGTCATAGCATCGGCCGGGATGCGAACCCACAACTGTCTGCAACTAACTACTTGCTTGCAAGGCAGCTGCAATGATCTCTCGGCTAACAAAGCTTGACTATTTTTTATATTATCAATTTTTTTCTAGCATTTTACAGAATTCTAAATAATCAATTTTGTAAAATTGATCATTTAAAAATATTTCCATGATTCTTCTTTTCTTAATACATTATCTTAATATCAATAGAAAATTTATTAATGGATTTTTATTTATTGATATTAGATTTTAGTAGAGTATTAAATTTTTTTATTGATAACATTCAAATCTAAGTCATCTTCAAATTTGTACTTCTAATTTAAATTAATTGTAATGTTTCTGAAACTTAAAATTTTTAGCTATTATTTCTGCCTTTTTTAACACTTTCTGTCTCTCATTATTTATTAACAAATGTGTATCTTATATCTCATTAAGTAATAAATACACTTTGTGTGTTGAATCTGTTGAGCACATTGCAAACTTGAAATACATATTTTCTGTTAGAAATATAATGGATATTAAAACATCCAAATGGAAGCACTACAGAGTTGACATATTTTTAATACTTCCTTTTTTGGATTTTTTACTTTTAAAATAATTCATAATGTACAGACTTTTTTTTTCTAAACTTCATAAATCTATATTCCTCATCCACATAATTTCTGTTTTATCCAAATCTGCCCACAACATTTTCATTTTTCAATTATTTACCAATTATTATTTTAAAATCTCTTATGACAATTTTAGAATGTTGTATAAAATTTACTTCTTTTTACAAGCAAATTTGTTGGAACATAAATTAACAGCATTTTACATCTTCCATTAAATTATATAACTAATCTTGTCCATCTCTCTGATATTTTATCAACATTTAAAATGTTTTTATAGTTTTTAATGATGAATTCCAATTCACTTTTATTTCCAATGTTTGTACATTTATAATATTTTTTAAATGCATTAATAATTTTGCACATTAATGAAATATTCTATCAAAGGTTAATATTTCTTAAATCAATTAACTCTTCAATTTTTCTTTTAACTTCATAAAATCTGACAATATTTCATTTTATATTACACTTTTTTTTCTTAATTCATGCAATTTTTATTGAGATAAAAATAATATATAATTGGAGATAGCCAAATAAAAATTCCCTATCAAATTGTAGCCTAAAATCATAACTCAGCATTTGCCTTCTAATTAAAATCTCTACTTTGAATGATATCCATACAACTTTCAGAATACTCAGAATTTATTTTTGTCTTTCATGATTTGTAACTGTAAAATGAGAATGAAGGTTTACACACACATACATACATTTAAGATTAAGATTAGGTGTTTGAGAAAGGTGGGGTATTTTCTTGTACATAAATTCAAAAAGTTTTTAAACTCTCTGTTCATGTTGGTAAGTAATCCATCTACTTTCATTTTCACATATAAATAATTCCATGATAATAATAGCTTCAATATCAAATGCATATAAAGTAGACATTAGAAAATTTGTTTTATTTGGTTTCTTTAATGATACAAAGAGAAATCAAGAGTTTCTTTTCAATTAATAACAAATTTTTTTTGCAAGACGGTCTATACCAGGGGTCAGCAAACTATGGTTCATGAGCCATATGTGGCTCTTCAGTAATGCCGATATTTTTCCACAGGGCCTAATTGGAACATATGTTTAAAAAAAAGCAAAAAAAAAAACATTGCAATATAAAATCGTAAAAAATAAAGACAAAATCAGGACAAATCCGGGACATAGAAACCCCCTACTTTGTAGTAAAATTGAAAATAAAACTATCATAGTTTCAATTTATAAAATTCTTAAAAGATTTTATTAACGTATAAAGTCTAGCAAAACTTCACAATTAATAAGTGAGCACACAGTTGCCCTCTAGTGGACAAGACAATATTAGCAATGGCAGAATGTGAATTCACATAATTTAGAAAAAGGAATGTATCATTTTTTGTACAGTTGTGCAAATGTGGATATAATATATTAAATAAAATACAATATTTAAAGTGTTTTTCAACATGACTACAAAGAAAAGACAGAAAAACATTAGATGAGCATCGTGATTTTAAAACCAAATGGCCTGAATCTTTCGTGTTTATTGCGAACTCAAAAAGCCTTTCAACTGGTCTTATTTGCCAAAAAATACTGGCACAAAACAAGAAGTGTAATTTGGAGAAACACTTCATGACAAAACATACCTCATTTGTCATAAAAAATCCTGTCAGTGACATGAGAAAAAGAGCAATTAAAGAACTTCAGAAAAATGTTGAAAAATCAAATTCTGTATTTGATTATTGGAGATAGTAACATTAACGTTACTATTGCAAGCTTCATAGTAACTCAGGAAATTGCTAAGAGAGGAAAACCATTCACAGATGGTGAGTACATAAAATGTTGTTTTATTAAAGCATCTGAAGTACTTTTTCATGATTTCAAAAATAAAAGAGAGATTTTAAATAAAATTAAAAACACGACATTATCTGCCAAAACAGTAGCAGATAGGACAGTTAAAATGGCCTTAAAGGTGGCCAACCAACAAATTGAAGACATTAAATTATCTTCAGCTTTATCAATTGCAGTGGATGAGTCTTGTGACATCAAGGGAATAGCCCAGATTTCCCTTTACATGCAGTACATATAATCTGAGGGTCTAAGAGAAAAACTTTTAGGATTATTTCCACTCAAAGGCCAAACGCGGGGAGAGGACATAGCAAATGCTCTCATCGAATGCATGAAAAAAAATATATCATACTTGATAAGATTGTGTCAATTGCAACTTATGGGGAAAAAGTATGATAGGATCAAAAAAGGGGTTTGTTTCAATTTTAAAAGAAAACATTAATCATGAAATGATTACTTTCCATTGTATGCTTTACCAGAAAGCACTTTGTGCACAAATATTTCCAGAAGAAATCGATAAAGTTATGGACTTGGTAATTAAGATTATTAATTTTATTGCAGCAAGAGGACTTAACCATTGACAATTTAAAGAGTTGCTATGTGAAATGAAAGGTGAGTATGCAGATCTTCTCCAATATAACAGGGTTCGATGGCTTTCCAGAGGCAACATGTTAAAATGTTTTGCATAAATGAAATCAAACTATTTCTCAACTACAAGGACATTCAATATTTAGAATTAACAGAAGATCAGTGGTTGCAAAAATTGTATTTCATGGTCAATGTTACATCACAACTGAATCAACTCAATCGTAAATTACAAGGTAAGAGAAATACTGATTTTTCAATAGTAGAATAAATTATTTTGTTTGAAAAGAAATTGATTCTGTTTGCTGATGATTTAGAGAGGGAAACTTTAGTTCATTTCCTAAACTTGTCTCAATATCATCAAGAAAACAATGCCCTTATTAACACAGGTTATTTTAAGACAACAATTTTAAACACGAGAGAATCTCTTCTTCAAAAGTTTCAGGATATTTTCCCCATTTGATATTGATGTGGGTAATTTTGAAATACAATTGCTGGACTTGACAAGCAAAGATTTATGGAGCTCCAAATTTGTTCACCTTGGTATTGAAATGGAAGAACTGGAAAAAGAAAAATGTAGTCTGCTTTCATAGAACCAGAAAAGTGCTATAAAAAACATACAGAAGGCAGACTCTATGATTTTTACTACTTGGAATAGCCTTCCAGATTCATATCATGAGTTGAAAAAATTTGCATTTAGTATTCTCAGTATCTTTGGATCTACATATTTATGTGAACAATCATTTTCTAACATGAATTTTATTAAATGTAAATTGAGGAACCAAATTACTGATGCCAACTTGGAATCATGCCTCAAATTAAAAAAACACTAGTTACCAATCAAACATACAGAAACTTTCTAAAGAAAGCTCATTGTTCACACTGATTAAAACCATGTGATTTAATCTACATTTAATAAAGATGTAATTAATATTTAGTATTTCTTTAAATTTCCTTATTTGTAAAAATATATTCATGGCTCTCGAATAATTTTTAAATTGTTGCGAGTGTCAGATTTGGCTCTTCCGTCTCAAAAGTTTGCAGATCCCCGGTCTATACAATTAAAACAAAATAAACAACTTTTACATAGCCCAATGGCAATTGCTTCTCCAATGGTATATCATAAATGTAAAGTGAATATTCACTAGGCTTGCTAATTTTTACATAATGTAAGTTTGAGGAATTTTTCTAAGTTTGTTTTCCCTCTAGCCATTTATCAACCTAAATGATTAGCTGGGCTAGTTATGGGGTAGCTACCTGGAAGAAAAATCCTAAGTATGGAGAAAACTGAAAAAGACAAATGACAGATTGATAATCTACTAATAAATCATGACATAATTATATCGATCCATGTAACTTTATTATCTATTAAATTTTCTATTAAAAGGTAAGGTTTGCTTCATTTTTAATCTTACCAGCATTAATGATGTGTATATATATATATATGTAGTGCGTAAATGTCTTATTATTTCTAGATTTTGCTTTAATCTTATTGGTAAACTTTTTGCAGATTTATTTTGTTATCATCAAACAAATCATTATTTTTTATTTTATTATTTAGTATTTTAATAATATAAACAATTTGCAGAAGCGCAAAAAAAAAAAAATAATCTGCGCAAAATGCATTAGAAATATTTTATAAATTTTTAAATGTAAGTAGATTTCAGTTATAAATTATTTTTAAAATAAATTTATTTATTTATTTTTTGTTTAGCAATAGACTTACCAGTTGTTATTATCATTAAAAAGCAAATCAGCCTCTCTATGACAGCCATCTTTCAATGGAGACGTTAAGATCACCGCGCATCAGAGGAAATCAAACTAATTTCCATATTATTACCATTTATTTATTATTTTAGCAGTATTAAGTTCTCATTAGATGTCAGCACTAGGTGTGCAAATGGCGTCATATTTTGAAACGCAGTTTTAAACAGAAAATTGATTAAAAACTAAGTACATTATTACCTCCATATAAAATCAAAAATATTAGCTATAATTTTATTTTTAAGATTTCTCATTTTTTTCAAAATATATTGCAGTTATTAAATATTGAAGTTTATTGATTTTTTTCAAAGGACAAAAAAATCAATTTTTTCGGTTTCCTAGTTACCTTTCGAGGGCGATTATAAATATGGTCATTCACCAGCCAATGCAGACAATTTTTTAGTATCGCAATAAACAATTCTTATTCATTATGTATATAAAAAAAGGAGACAAATTAACTTTTTTTAAAAAATCAAACTTTTATAAATTGCTTTAGGTTTTATATTTCAGATTTTATCAAATAATTTATCTAAGAGTAGTGACATCTTTAGATTAAAAAGAAAAAAACTTTAGTGATGCATTAGAGCGATCGATACACTGTTTATGTTTTATACAAAGAAAATAAAACGATGAAATAAATTAATTGTAGTAATGAATTTGGGAATTATAAATTCTTAGTTTAGAACCAGAGCTGCAAATATTTCGTTATAATTAATTTAGCCCCCCCCCCCCGCGCTAATTTAAGTAACGAGGCGACATGGGCTATTTCTAGTATTACTTATCCGTATGGTATCTTCATGACATGTTGTAATGATTGAAACGAACCGTTTATTGTTACCTTTTTATTACTATTTTTAATTGTTTTCTATAGAATATTCCAAATCATTAATCTTTTTTTGAACAGATATTAAATGCATTTAATGTATGTATATCTTATTGTAATTGTTGCTGCGGTTATTTAAACTATTACAAATGGAACTCCTTTTATTTATGAATCTTTTTTTTGTAATTTATTTTTTTTGTCTACTCTGTTTTTTTTTTTAAAGTAAACTTTATTTTTTAAAGCTATAACAATAATGTAAATATTCTCTAATCTCTCTGCATCATTTTCTGACGAGAAAATTTCTTCTTTGATATTTTCGTTTTCGGTTCTTCATCTGAAAGTGGTTTAGGAACGGCTTGTTCCTTTTCGATAAGAATGACTTCAATATAACAAGGACTGCTCATGTATGGATTAATTCGGCCATGAGCTCGATAGGTTCTCCGACGCCTTTTGGGTGTTCTGTTAACTTGAATATGTTCAATAACAAGACGATCTGTATCCAAGCCTTTATACTCAGCATTATTTTCTGCATTTTTCAATAACTGCAGCAAAAACTCTGCGCTTTTTTTTTGGCCATCGGGCCTGACTACACCACCATTCCATTACTCTGCTCTTATGGATTTTTTTAGTTATGTTCTAAAGTTGGAACAATAAATTTCTTACATTACTTTTGTTTGCATTTTAGTAATTTTCTTTTGCACATTATCGATTTTTGTTTTCAAGTAAACTTGATGCCATTTAATTTTCTTTTGAGCTTCTCTAATGTTCCTTTACTTTTTTTTTTTTATTTCTAAGATTTTCAATTTCTTTAGATAGTGACATTTTTCTGCATTTTATCTTGATATTTCTTTTGAGATAAAGATTTCTTGTATCAAAGACTAAAAATTATTTGTTGTATTTGTTTTTATGATTATTGCTAACTTGTCGTTTGAATGACCATGAAGATGACAAAAGGTAGTTAATACTTGCTTCAATGTAAAAACATTTATACTGCCATAGTTATTAAAATAATTATTCATAAATAAAAAAGTCATATGTAGATGGGAAGAGTAGAGTCTTAAGAACTAAATTTTATCTGCCATTTCTAATGCTGAAATGTACTAACCTCCAAAGCAACTAACCATCTGATTATTTTTAAAGAAGAGAGAAAAAAACTTTTATATTTTTTTTCAAAGTTCTTAAGTGGTTTTTCTTTTTTAAATATACAACTCTTTAAAAATCCCCACTTCAAAACTTGGATATCAATCAGAATTATTTTTATTTATGGAAACATTTTTGATTACTATTGCACCACAAAAGCAAAAATAATACCTTATATCAATTTTTTAAGTCTACTTACAATCATGTATGCTTTTATCTATATTCACAAACCATTAGATATAGTTTGTCCTGAGTTATTAATATGAACATTAGTATTATAACAGACAAAATTGTGCAACTCACATGAGGGCAATCTGCATCTTATGTTCCACATTTTAACATTACAGACTAACAATTTTTTTCTTCACAGCTCACTAAG
Organism: Epiperipatus broadwayi; assembly: GCA_028023455.1. Lineage (NCBI taxonomy): Eukaryota > Metazoa > Onychophora > Udeonychophora > Euonychophora > Peripatidae > Epiperipatus > Epiperipatus broadwayi. Next base: position 1,118,828 of record JAQFVV010012684.1, on the reverse strand, counting down.
GTCAGGGAGAAATAAGAAACTCTTAACTATTTTACTTAAGTTATTGATTGCAAATAATGATGACCAACTGCCAAAAATAATGAGACATACACAATTTATTTACGTATGTACAAAACAACACATATTGGAGGCATTTTAATTGATTTATAGATTAATCCATGGTAAATAAACCTTTCTAAATCTTATTAGTATTAATCTAATTTACATTATGCAAAGTTATTGTTTACAGTGGTGTAATGTTTAAATATTTTGAAACAATATTTGACAACTACTAATATAGAATATTATCAATAGTTGTTTGTGAATGGATCCAACCACATTGCATCTCTCATTATCCCTGTTCTAAGACTAAATGATCATGCTAAATGAGGATACTATGATATTATAAACTAAGAATGATTTAATTAACTAATTGACTATTGTAATTAACTTCAGGTTACAATATTAGCAAGAAATTATAAAATAATTGTAAAATACAGGAAATAACTCCATTCATAATTTATTAACTTGCTGATTTAACACATTTGTCAACATTTTCTTTAAAGTGGAAATAACCAATTTAATTAACATACAAACATTTAATAGCATAGCCAGAGACTGCAATTACAAGCTAACTGCGTTTTATAAAATAATTTTATATAATTATTGCCGACTAAATTGTGGCGTGATAAATAGAGAAAACTACAATCTCTTGCCACATCTGCTCAGAAACAGATTAAATAAATAAATATTTACTAACCTATTTCATTAGATAGGAGATAAATAACAATTAAAGATTAGTTTAAAGTTTATACTTATTCTTTCAACATCAAAGGTTCACATTCAGTCTTTAAAGTATTGGTTTATTTTGGTGAAGTTTTGTTCTTAAAATTATAGCTATGGTGGATGAAGGTTTAAATGATGACCATTCAGACTTTATTAGAATAATTCAGCAGTGATTTCATCTTGGTTTAATGGCTAGTTCTTTCTTTAGCACTGGACATCAGACTTTTACTCATCTCTGGTAGATACATAGTGGACACACGGTTGGGTATTTTCTTCACTTGTTGTTGGATTTTTTTCAGGACTCGGCAATGGGCTTTCAGCATTCCCTCTGCCAGCTTGACAGAGCAAGGTAGATAACAGTTTCTCTACTCTTGCATTGTAGATCTGGCAAAACAACCGAATAATAATCTTAAAAACAGCATATAAAATACTATTGAAAGCAGAATAGAATCTTGGAAGCAGACAAAAAAAATTAATGAATATCTACTGAATAAATTATCAGCACTATTTATATTCACTGCAGTTAACTTACTGTAATGGTCAGATTTATATATTCACTTAACAAAACCCAGTCCAGATAAAATACAGTAAAGCTGACTGAAATGGGATGGTGAGATCCCAGGTCTGACCAAGCTTCAACCTATTTACTAATGCTCTATGGATGACATTTCTGAGGTTACACATGGGTCTTAATTTAATCTACAAGCCAGCTCTGAACAGGGAGACATAAGATCCAAAAATTAAGCACACCATGACTAACAAACAGACCAAGATGGACTAATAACTAGCTTGTTTTAAGGTAATATTAGACTTAAAACTATAATAGTTGGAACTGGCATTAACCTGCTTGATTATTGCAAAGTTTAAGGCAAACTGAATACAGGTTAGTGCCTGTTCAGACTATTTACATAAGCTCTTTGTGCACTCTATAAATTAATTACTACTCTTAAAACTATAATGGCAATCAAAATATTAATATATAAGTAAATGGGAATTGGATTCGAGTAAGATATGGGAATGAGTTAATTTTAAATATATTTATGGTACTGCTCAGTGTGCTGTACTGTGTCACTAGGCTATGCTGCAGTACCCATCATGAACTATACAAGCGATAAATTTCTATCAAAGAAATCACTGTAAAATACAAATTACAACAACAAATTAGTGAAATACATAAAAGACAACTTTTAATATGAAGAAATCAATCAAAAATAAGTAAAATACAAATTACAAAAACAAATCAGTGAAAAGCTGCAAAATAAAATGTGACTTACATAAAAAAATACAAAAGATAAATCATCATGGGCAATTTGTTGGAGCAAAATTATTTAGAGAAACTTGTTCAAACAGATTTCAGCATAGTTAACTAATAACAGCAGATTAAAAATAATTTAACACAAGATGTGGACAGATTACAGCAATTTAGAAAATTTAAAAAACTTACAACAATGGTATACTAATGGCTTGTCACATAGCATCAAATACATCTTCATCATGGTGCAGTAGTCGCCACATGAACTTGGCTAAGTATGACTCCAGGTGATGTTGAGTGACCCCCTCTCTCTTTTATGCCATTTCACTAGCCCCCAAAGTCTTTCTATGTTTTGCATATGTGCCCCAATAGAAGGATCGACAAAATTATAAGTGTTATTTACTTTGAAATATTGGTAAGCTGCAGCATTCATTTCATCACTTTTGTAAGTCTTCTAACAGTCAGAATATATGGAGGATCCTGGTACTATATGTTGTTTAATGGCATCTAGGAGAATATAGTGACCATGAAACACTCTTTCGTTTCTCTACATAAACTACCAAATAAACACTGTTTCAGAAGAATTCTTCCCTGTTGGTTTTTGCATTTAGTAAATGGAGTTTCATCAATCTCTACACTTTTTCATGGGTCTCCAATTTTGCAGGATAAGTGAGATAGCAGACTTTCTTTACAGGCTTCTCTCAAATATTGCTTCCATGCAACAACAGTGCTCCTGTTCTAATCCAACATTTATTCCTGATTGTATGGTCCATTGGTTTTTACTCCAATAATAAATGATTCAGATGGCTGTTACAAATGACAATCTGCAGTCCTCAAACCAGGTTCCTTTCTGAAGTGCTATGCGACTTTGACATGAACCAATGTTGCATTTCCATTGTGTCCTTGGGCTCATATAAAGGGTCATTTGATGGCCATTGATGCACACTTTTTGAGAGGTCAGAACATTTTACTTTGGAAGAACTCCACTGCCTCATGTTCTGTCTTTGGGAGATCCCAAATTTTGAGCATTTTGAGTAAGAAAAGATGCTATTTAAATTTCAGCATGGGTTTTTAAAATGGTGTCTGAAAGTTTGTGCATGTTTAATATTATATTCATCTGCACAAAAAGATCCACATTAATACTGTCAAAAATAAAAATAATCCCAACAAATTGTATTTCTAGCATTCCAAAATAATTAATATGTCATAATAAAACTAAGCAGGTATTTCAAAAGACTAGTTCAGTTACATTTTTCATGTGAAAGGTCTATTACATCACATTTCATTTTGCCAAGCAATTATATTTTTTAATGTGAGAGGTCTATTATGTCACATTTCATTTTGTAACTTTCTTTAAATAATTGTTTGCTAAAGCCTGCTACTAAATTATGCCAATGTTATTATATTTTTTTAGTCTGCTGTTATTAGTTAACTGTGCTGCAATCTGTTTGAACAAACTTCTCTAAATAATTTTGCTCCAACAAATTGCCCACAATATCTATCTTTTGTAAGTCACATTTCATTTTGCAACTTTTAATATGATGCATTTATATTAAAAGTTGTGTTTTATGTATTTCACTGATTTTTGTTTTTGTAATTCATATTTTACTTATTTTTGATCAATTTTTTCTTATTAAAAGTTGTGTTTTATGTATTTCACTGATTTCTGTTTTTGTAATTTACTTACTTTTTAAGTGACTTCTTCATGTGGGGGGATTTATGTTTTATGTATTTTATTGATTTCTGTTCTTGTAATTTGTATTTTACTTATTTTTGATCGATTTTTTCACATGGGGTGGGGATTGTGTTTTATGTATTTCACTGATTTCTGTTTTTCTAATTTGTATTGGTACTTATTTTTTAGACCATACAAGCCACCTGATGGTGCTTTTTAGGTGCCAAAACACATAAAAATGGTATTTACATGGCCAAACGTATGGCCTCTACAATAGTTCTGTTCATATTAGCCATTAGCAGGCCTAGTTGTTGTTGCACAGCAATCTCACAGCTTTCAAGGTTTTTAACAATTGGAAACAGGTAGGGACAAGCACCATTGCAGAGAACTCACACAAAAACTCAGCTTTGCATGAGAACACATATGAGACAAATCAAATGGCTGAGGTTGCATTGCTAATGTATCTTTTGGATGATCCTTTGGATTGTCAAAAACATCGGGTTTCCCCTGCACATTCCATCACTATGCACTGCCATATTCCCCCTTCCTGATCCTGTAATCACACAATAAAAAAATCCAGGATGATAAGGTTATTAAAATAATAGCGAGTTTTTAAAAGCAAAACAAAAAAGAACTTATTCGTTTCCAATAATAAATAAGTAGATAAATTAATTTATACTTTGTTTTCAATCCAAAAGAAATACAACAATTAATTTCTATATGTATTTTTTTAAAATTAATCTCAAAATAATACCCGAAATCAGACAATAAAGACAAAAACATCTGACACGATAACGTTATTAAAATAAAAGTGTATTTTTAGAAGCAAAAACAAAAAAGAACTTGTTCATTTCCAATAAAAAATAAGTAAATAAATTAATGTAGACGTTTTTTTTGATATAAATATAATAACAGACATCAGACAATAAAGAAATGGGACAATAATTAATGCAGACTTTTTTTTGCAATACTATAAATTGGACAATAAAGGCCAGCCAGGTAATCTTATATTTATGTGTATTAAAGAGTGTAAAGCACCATCAGGTGGCTTGTATGGTCTAAAAAATAAATATCTTTGTATTTTACTTATTTTTGATCAATTTCTTCATGTAGGGGGGATGAGGGTGGGATGGGGTTGTGTTTTATGTATTTTACCAATTTCTGTTTTTGTAATTTGTAATTTACAGTGATTTTATGCAAGGGGGGGTGGTGTATTTTATGCATTTCATCGATTTCTGTTTTTATAAATTGTATTTTACTTATTTTTTATTTCATGCAGAGGGAGGTTGTGTTTTATGTATTTTATCATTTTCTGTTTTTGTAATTTGTATTTTGCAGCAATTTCTTCGATAGAAATTTATCGCATGTATGGCTCTTGATGGGTACTGCAGCATTGCCTAGTGGCACAGTATAGTGCACTGAATGGTACCATATTTATTAATTAATAAAATGTAACTCAAACAACATAAAATAAACACACACTTGCACAAGATTAATATGAGATTGGATGCACACAGGTGTTACACAGTGTGATGAGATAATCATGAATGTCACAATTTAGCTTATCATAATATTTTTAAAATAGATGTGTGTGTCCGGTAACTAGATTATGCCTATGTCAGTTAATATGCCAAAATCTTATTCTTATATCATACCCTGCCAAGTTGTAAGTGAAAATGCTAGCCACAGATATAATACTTATTACAGCACTAATATGGCCACTGATTTCATAAATACATTTAAAATTCAATCACATTAAGCTCAAGGATGATGCAGATTTAATCCTAGTAATCAAAGATTTCTTAATTTCAGACAAATTCTAAATACACATTTACCAAGGGAAAAACGGATTACTTTAGCTTAACACATATTGCTATGGCACATAGTAAATATTAATAAAATATTGCAGTGTGAGTGGGTAATTATTTACAGGATTTTATATCAAAATATGTGGTACCCTAAGACCAAATGGATTGCTACTAATAATACAAACATTTGAGTTCATAAACTTGAATAGGCTTAATAAAAAGAGTCAAAATTCTCATGATCCAGTTCTATACGAGTATAGTCTTACCCAAACTAGATGTATGGGGATGGCCTCCACTATGAACCATTAAAAGATATACCAAGATGTTATATATGGGATCATATTTTGCAAAAACACACCTACAATGCATAAAGTAAATACAAATTTGTATAACTGAATTAAAGGTGCCTTAAATAAATAGCTACTATCTGTGTAGCTAAAAGAACCCAGTTCATAAAATAAGCATAATAATCATGCTATCAAAAGAGGACTAATAACTAAATTATTAATCTAATTTAATAGATACTCATGCTGTATCTAGAGTCATATTTCACTAGGTAGGAAAGGTATATTTAGCAGGGTAAAAATAATAATACATTACAAAATATACCTCCTTTTGTACTTCTATGGTTAGCCTATTACTTTAATAAGATGGTTCCTTTTAAAATCATAATTTATAATTCTAATTTTGCAAACTATGATAAATATTTAATCAATATAAAACTAAATCAAATTATAATAACAAACACAGAGTGATCAGTTATTATTTTTAATACAAAAGAATGTCAAAACAGCATGCTAACAAGTTAAATATGCACTTTAAAAATCTATTAAGCTAAAGATATAAATTATAATATGTTCACTGAAAATTATTAATTTCAAATACGCTTACTGTTTCGAGATATTTGACATATCACATATAATAAAATAACATTTAGAGAAAATAACTTAAATATAGGCATAACCACAGTATAAAATAGAATAAAAAATAATCGAATGATTACAGTTGTTACATTTTAAAATAAGTAAAATTAAAGCTTACAAATAAATCTTAGGCAAGATTTATAATAAGATTTATATTACTTTAGACTAGAATTTAAAGAGTTAGATTTGAACATTTATTTTAAATTATGAGCTATAGATTTAAATAGATTATGGTTAAAGTTCATTTAGCTTTCTGCAGTTCTGGAGGATTATGCCTAACTTGTTATTGACAGCTTGTTGGTTGACACTCTTGATGGCAGGTATGATAGCATGTTTGATCTCCGAATGGGCAGCATGATTTCAGATGTCTTTTTGCAGTAGATCATTGTCAGGAACATTTACCATCTCTACAATGATTGCACTGGTATGGCATGTAGAAGGGGGATTGAAATCACCATCTCCCCAGCAGAAAAATAGCAAGTCTTACTCTACTTCTCTCATTTTAAAATTAAAACTGGCATGGAGTCTAGTGGCAACACTTTTCTAATTATACAGTGTGTGATCTATTATAATAAAATATAAAATATAACCTATTTATATCCCCAAAATTGAATTAGCACCTTTGAACTTTGATAATTTTACTTAATAAAAGGAATTATAAGAAATGATCAAACAATCATTTTATATATATCCACAGATGGCGTCCTACCAAAAACACCTATCAAGCGTATATTTCGTTTACATAAACGTCAGAGTAGTTAGTATTCACTATCTCTAACTATAATTCCACTTTCAGATCATGATTTCAAGCTATTTGCTATCGTCAGTGAAAGACAGGAATAAAGAAACTAGATCTAAATACAAACTCTGAGCGTTTATGAAACAATTTCTATTCAGCTTGCAAGCGTGAATTTTTTAGACACGTAATGTCTTCAAACTCAGCATAGCAAACCAGATAGCTATATGGGTCTGATCTCAGTTCAGCATCACCACATAGTAGAAGCCTCTGCAATCTATATCATTGCAAGAAAGACCTCAAAAGGTACATTTATGATAAACAAAAATGCAAGTTAAAAAACTTGCTAACGCTTGTATTTATGTCCACAGATGGCGTCCTACCAAAAACACCTATCAAGCGTATATTTCGTTTACATAAACGTCAGAGTAGTTAGTATTCACTATCTCTAACTATAATTCCACTTTCAGATCATGATTTCAAGCTATTTGCTATCGTCAGTGAAAGACAGGAATAAAGAAACTAGATCTAAATACAAACTCTGAGCGTTTATGAAACAATTTCTATTCAGCTTGCAAGCGTGAATTTTTTAGACACGTAATGTCTTCAAACTCAGCATAGCAAACCAGATAGCTATATGGGTCTGATCTCAGTTCAGCATCACCACATAGTAGAAGCCTCTGCAATCTATATCATTGCAAGAAAGACCTCAAAGGTACATTTATGATAAACAAAAATGCAAGTTAAAAAACTTGCTAACGCTTGTATTTATGTCCACAGATGGCGTCCTACCAAAAACACCTATCAAGCGTATATTTCGTTTACATAAACGTCAGAGTAGTTAGTATTCACTATCTCTAACTATAATTCCACTTTCAGATCATGATTTCAAGCTATTTGCTATCGTCAGTGAAAGACAGGAATAAAGAAACTATTCCTGTCTTTCACTGACGATAGCAAATAGCTTGAAATCATGATCTGAAAGTGGAATTATAGTTAGAGATAGTGAATACTAACTACTCTGACGTTTATGTAAACGAAATATACGCTTGATAGGTGTTTTTGGTAGGACGCCATCTGTGGACATAAATACAAGCGTTAGCAAGTTTTTTAACTTGCATTTTTGTTTATCATAAATGTACCTTTGAGGTCTTTCTTGCAATGATATAGATTGCAGAGGCTTCTACTATGTGGTGATGCTGAACTGAGATCAGACCCATATAGCTATCTGGTTTGCTATGCTGAGTTTGAAGACATTACGTGTCTAAAAAATTCACGCTTGCAAGCTGAATAGAAATTGTTTCATAAACGCTCAGAGTTTGTATTTAGATCTAGTTTCTTTATTCCTGTCTTTCACTGACGATAGCAAATAGCTTGAAATCATGATCTGAAAGTGGAATTATAGTTAGAGATAGTGAATACTAACTACTCTGACGTTTATGTAAACGAAATATACGCTTGATAGGTGTTTTTGGTAGGACGCCATCTGTGGACATAAATACAAGCGTTAGCAAGTTTTTTAACTTGCATTTTTGTTTATCATAAATGTACCTTTGAGGTCTTTCTTGCAATGATATAGATTGCAGAGGCTTCTACTATGTGGTGATGCTGAACTGAGATCAGACCCATATAGCTATCTGGTTTGCTATGCTGAGTTTGAAGACATTACGTGTCTAAAAAATTCACGCTTGCAAGCTGAATAGAAATTGTTTCATAAACGCTCAGAGTTTGTATTTAGATCTAGTTTCTTTATTCCTGTCTTTCACTGACGATAGCAAATAGCTTGAAATCATGATCTGAAAGTGGAATTATAGTTAGAGATAGTGAATACTAACTACTCTGACGTTTATGTAAACGAAATATACGCTTGATAGGTGTTTTTGGTAGGACGCCATCTGTGGACATAAATACAAGCGTTAGCAAGTTTTTTAACTTGCATTTTTGTTTATCATAAATGTACCTTTGAGGTCTTTCTTGCAATGATATAGATTGCAGAGGCTTCTACTATGTGGTGATGCTGAACTGAGATCAGACCCATATAGCTATCTGGTTTGCTATGCTGAGTTTGAAGACATTACGTGTCTAAAAAATTCACGCTTGCAAGCTGAATAGAAATTGTTTCATAAACGCTCAGAGTTTGTATTTAGATCTAGTTTCTTTATTCCTGTCTTTCACTGACGATAGCAAATAGCTTGAAATCATGATCTGAAAGTGGAATTATAGTTAGAGATAGTGAATACTAACTACTCTGACGTTTATGTAAACGAAATATACGCTTGATAGGTGTTTTTGGTAGGACGCCATCTGTGGACATAAATACAAGCGTTAGCAAGTTTTTTAACTTGCATTTTTGTTTATCATAAATGTACCTTTGAGGTCTTTCTTGCAATGATATAGATTGCAGAGGCTTCTACTATGTGGTGATGCTGAACTGAGATCAGACCCATATAGCTATCTGGTTTGCTATGCTGAGTTTGAAGACATTACGTGTCTAAAAAATTCACGCTTGCAAGCTGAATAGAAATTGTTTCATAAACGCTCAGAGTTTGTATTTAGATCTAGTTTCTTTATTCCTGTCTTTCACTGACGATAGCAAATAGCTTGAAATCATGATCTGAAAGTGGAATTATAGTTAGAGATAGTGAATACTAACTACTCTGACGTTTATGTAAACGAAATATACGCTTGATAGGTGTTTTTGGTAGGACGCCATCTGTGGACATAAATACAAGCGTTAGCAAGTTTTTTAACTTGCATTTTTGTTTATCATAAATGTACCTTTGAGGTCTTTCTTGCAATGATATAGATTGCAGAGGCTTCTACTATGTGGTGATGCTGAACTGAGATCAGACCCATATAGCTATCTGGTTTGCTATGCTGAGTTTGAAGACATTACGTGTCTAAAAAATTCACGCTTGCAAGCTGAATAGAAATTGTTTCATAAACGCTCAGAGTTTGTATTTAGATCTAGTTTCTTTATTCCTGTCTTTCACTGACGATAGCAAATAGCTTGAAATCATGATCTGAAAGTGGAATTATAGTTAGAGATAGTGAATACTAACTACTCTGACGTTTATGTAAACGAAATATACGCTTGATAGGTGTTTTTGGTAGGACGCCATCTGTGGACATAAATACAAGCGTTAGCAAGTTTTTTAACTTGCATTTTTGTTTATCATAAATGTACCTTTGAGGTCTTTCTTGCAATGATATAGATTGCAGAGGCTTCTACTATGTGGTGATGCTGAACTGAGATCAGACCCATATAGCTATCTGGTTTGCTATGCTGAGTTTGAAGACATTACGTGTCTAAAAAATTCACGCTTGCAAGCTGAATAGAAATTGTTTCATAAACGCTCAGAGTTTGTATTTAGATCTAGTTTCTTTATTCCTGTCTTTCACTGACGATAGCAAATAGCTTGAAATCATGATCTGAAAGTGGAATTATAGTTAGAGATAGTGAATACTAACTACTCTGACGTTTATGTAAACGAAATATACGCTTGATAGGTGTTTTTGGTAGGACGCCATCTGTGGACATAAATACAAGCGTTAGCAAGTTTTTTAACTTGCATTTTTGTTTATCATAAATGTACCTTTGAGGTCTTTCTTGCAATGATATAGATTGCAGAGGCTTCTACTATGTGGTGATGCTGAACTGAGATCAGACCCATATAGCTATCTGGTTTGCTATGCTGAGTTTGAAGACATTACGTGTCTAAAAAATTCACGCTTGCAAGCTGAATAGAAATTGTTTCATAAACGCTCAGAGTTTGTATTTAGATCTAGTTTCTTTATTCCTGTCTTTCACTGACGATAGCAAATAGCTTGAAATCATGATCTGAAAGTGGAATTATAGTTAGAGATAGTGAATACTAACTACTCTGACGTTTATGTAAACGAAATATACGCTTGATAGGTGTTTTTGGTAGGACGCCATCTGTGGACATAAATACAAGCGTTAGCAAGTTTTTTAACTTGCATTTTTGTTTATCATAAATGTACCTTTGAGGTCTTTCTTGCAATGATATAGATTGCAGAGGCTTCTACTATGTGGTGATGCTGAACTGAGATCAGACCCATATAGCTATCTGGTTTGCTATGCTGAGTTTGAAGACATTACGTGTCTAAAAAATTCACGCTTGCAAGCTGAATAGAAATTGTTTCATAAACGCTCAGAGTTTGTATTTAGATCTAGTTTCTTTATTCCTGTCTTTCACTGACGATAGCAAATAGCTTGAAATCATGATCTGAAAGTGGAATTATAGTTAGAGATAGTGAATACTAACTACTCTGACGTTTATGTAAACGAAATATACGCTTGATAGGTGTTTTTGGTAGGACGCCATCTGTGGACATAAATACAAGCGTTAGCAAGTTTTTTAACTTGCATTTTTGTTTATCATAAATGTACCTTTGAGGTCTTTCTTGCAATGATATAGATTGCAGAGGCTTCTACTATGTGGTGATGCTGAACTGAGATCAGACCCATATAGCTATCTGGTTTGCTATGCTGAGTTTGAAGACATTACGTGTCTAAAAAATTCACGCTTGCAAGCTGAATAGAAATTGTTTCATAAACGCTCAGAGTTTGTATTTAGATCTAGTTTCTTTATTCCTGTCTTTCACTGACGATAGCAAATAGCTTGAAATCATGATCTGAAAGTGGAATTATAGTTAGAGATAGTGAATACTAACTACTCTGACGTTTATGTAAACGAAATATACGCTTGATAGGTGTTTTTGGTAGGACGCCATCTGTGGACATAAATACAAGCGTTAGCAAGTTTTTTAACTTGCATTTTTGTTTATCATATATATATATAGTGACCTTTTATTTAGGTCCCTGTAGTTAGTAATTCCAAAATTTTAAATGATAATATATTTGGCAATAAAATCTTAATGAGTGGTTTTCAATAAAGATTGTTTTGGATGTACTGGAAATTTGCTTGAGTGAAGATGAGATTTCAAACCCAGTCTAGGCCCTGACTAGACTAAAATAATTTAAAAATATTATTATTAATTAGGAGATAAATATATTGCTATTTTATTATTGTTGAATAGCAATTGAAATAAATAAATAATTAAATCAATTTATAAATCTTGTAAAATGAATCATTATAGTAAATTACTTAAGCATATTTTTTAGTACTGAACTAGAGCTGTCTTAAATAAAAATGGGTAGTTATTAAAAATGAAGACAGAGGGGGTAATATTAATTATGCATACCAAAATTATTGGACAATTCACTCCCAGAATGCATTAGAAAAACAAGCTATATATTGTCTAACCCAAGTGTAGGGGGTGGACTAACTAAAAAAAAACAAGAACTAAAGAACTATAGACCTCAATTCTGATTTAAAAGGAGAAAAAAAATTAAAAATCATAAAATTCTGGAATCTAATTCAATGAAAGGATAATATCTTGCTATCTAAAAATGTTTGAATAGAAAATCTCAAAAGCCTTGCAGTCATTTAAACACCATTCTTCTATTGATTGATAATTCTAAGAAGTATAGAAAGAGAAGTGAAAACCTTATACATCCTAACTGTCTCTCATAAATCTTGTTTTAAACCCAGGAAAATTCAAGAAAAAGTAAGCCTTTGCTTTTATGTTGTGTATATTTTTAAAATATCTTCTTTGAAAATGATGTACAAATCCTTTATAAGTAAATTTAAAAGTTGATAGTGTTTGTATTTTTGTGCCAATCTTATTACCCAGCAGAATAAGATTGTGCGTGTAAAGTAAAATATCAAGAAAAAAAATAATAATTCAAGATAATTTTGAGAACAAGTGTTATGATATATATAGTAAATAAATTTAAAAGTCATTTTTGAATCATCTAACTTTTAATAAAAATAAATAATTGCATGATTTTATTCTCAATTCTTTATTAAGAAATAAACACTTATCGGTTGATTTGTTTTATAGCACCAATTTTGTGTAATGTAAAAAAATGAATGATCACAGATTCATTGAAATGTTGAAGATATCATATTTATAATTTGATAGATTATTGTTAATATTGATAATTTACATCATACGTTGCCAATAAGAATGGAATGAAATAAATGTTTGCTTTTAAAATTTTATTGGGAAAATATATGTCGCCGTAAGAGTAGTTTAAAAATGTTTACAATGCTCAGATTAATTAAAGTTGTTACACAATACTGCATGGAGGGAAAACCAAACTGATAAATAATTTTAAAAAGAAAAATAAATATATTAAGTGTAATAAAATTCTACTAATGTCCAAGGAAAAATTATCTGGATTTTAAATATAATAAATGATTCTTGTTATACTTCATTTGAAATGCTTACAGAATAAATCAATAAAGGTCTTGAAAAAGTTTGTTTTTGAAGATTACAATAACTTAAAGAATTATTCAAGAAAAGTATCTCCAGAAAAATGGATAAACTAACTTTAAGCATGATACACTTGGAACTGGGAATTTTAATTGCCTCGTTAATTATCAGTACATAAAATCAAATAATTTTTGCTTTTGAGTGAGTATTGAATGTTGCTCATTATACATCCAGCAGGAATAAAATATATATGCGTTATCTGGAATGTTTGCTAATCACAATATTCATTCTTAAGAATCATTTTTATTATTCTAAATCACCAGGATAAAATAACTGGAACAAATAGGATAAAAATTAAATGGATAAAATGTACATTTATTTTGTTTATATAATTGCTGTGTTATGCATATCACTTACGTAAGGTGTTGTTTGGAAATTGTGTTTTTAAAACATATATGCTTTATCATGGCATGAAAAATATATATATTGGGTTAAAGAAAAAGCAAAAAGATGTGTAAAATATATACATCTATTTCATGTATATTTTTTTTAGTTAAGGGAAAACCAGAAATTATATATATCGTTTATCTTGAGAAACTGATAAAAATATTTACTTATCTCATATTTTAAAACTAATTTTAATGTATATTATTCAAGAGGTGAATATGTAAACATTTTATCAAATATATACTGTATACTAGAATGATGAATTATTTTCTTATATAAAAGAAAATTTGATATAAATCTTTTTCATTTCTTAATTTTGTATAGAAATGAACTTGTCCACTTTGAATACAAATACAGGTTTGATCCTTAGTGCTTAAATACGTTGTGTTCTCTCTAATAAAAGAATAGTGATCATTTGACATATATTTTGATTTGGCTGTTGATACATTAATGGTTTTACATTATAAAATGGAATATGTAGATTTTTACTGTTATTGTTGGTATTGTTTTTGTCTTGCTATAATTTGAGAATGATTAGTGACAGTTTTAAACTGATAGGATGTTCCAATAGAATGGCATCCCATATATTAATATTAATATGGAGCATAGGTTGATAGAGTGTCACCTATTGCTGATTCCATGAGAGGAAAATTAGAAGAGGCTAAGTACTAATTAATGCTTATAAGCATAAGTAGTCCTAAAGAAAGGATATCCATGGTTTGAATTCTATTTTTTTTTGTGGTGAGGCAAAGCCCACACAAATGCATATACCCATAGAGAGGTCATAGAATCAGCCATATTATTATGCAACTGTCATGTTGTTTTTATAAAGCCTCTCTTTTTGGTATTAAATTCCTCATGATAATATAGAGATAGTTTTTTTCCACCGAGTATGGTGAAGTATAAGAGGTCAAATTCATATGGCAAGTATAAAAATAATGGTAGATTTAGGAACACTGATCTAGCATTTTTTTAAAGTGAAATAGTGTTTATGATGTTGTAGGATCATCATCAGTTGTAGACAGACCAAACCAGGATCTATTAATAATTGTAGAATTTTAAATGTAAAGTAAGAGATGCACATTGGCAGCATGGAGTCATCCTCATCAAATAATGATGTGACAATAGAATTGTAAGATCAGTTACGTATTCAAGGGTTGAGCTGTGGACATAGGTAATTCTTAATGAGATCTATGTGTATTTGACTTTTAATGTCTAGTCTTCATTTAAGGCACTAAACATATTCATTTCAAATTTAAATAAGTTAGTAATTGCACAGAATATGATAATTGCCCTTATCATATTCTGATAAAAGAAAAGGGTTTTGGGAGAATGCAATACTTTTAAAAATTTTTTCTGAATTTTAAATTTATACTTGGTGCATATCCTAAAGTTCTAAGTATACTGCTAGTTATAAATTTAAGTGCTAGTCAGCATAAATAAGTTTTAGAATCATATCCTTTAAAATATGCCAATGAGTAACAAATGATGTTTTGAATATTATTTTCTAAGCAGGTTATATCATTTGCTGAGTATATGGTCAAGGGGATACTAAGTATTTTCCCATCCATAAATTCTTTTAATATATTAGTTTTATTTCATGCCATATCTGTGAATTAAACATTTGTAAATATTGTAAATAAAGTTTGTTGTATCTAAAATTTTATTTAGTTGCATGTAGTCTTATTGCTAATTACCACATATATACACTATTATTGTTATTGCTATCAAACTATCAGAAGATTATAAATTGAAATCATCATCAACCAATATAGTACTATTAACTATATTATGCTATATCATAATAATTTTGGTAAGTCTTGCTATTTATTGGTACATCTAATGCATTATCACACAATAATTAAAAGGTTAATAACTTGGAGTACAGATTGCTTTAAGTAATATATTAAACACTAAACATAATATTGATTTAATTGATTTAGTTAAATCCATAGAGCTATCATTCACTGATCTTGATCACATGGTTTATAATTATTTAAGAAAAGGAATTTGGTAAGTTATTGTATTTATTTATTTAAAAGTCATTCCCAGTCATAAATTTTAAAGTTTATGTTAGTTATAAAGTTTATGTGTAATTGCTAAATATAGTTCTTAATTTGAGTTTATATTGAGAGCTGTTTTGTGCATTATGTTTGGGTAGTGGTAAAATCCCTCTTACTGACCCAAATATATGTTGTATAACAATTTATAGTGTTTGAACCCTGAGAAGAATTAATTGTTAAGTTTCAAGATAGAATTTAAATTTGTAATGAAATTTATATTTAGTCAATTATTATAGTTAGACTTGAAATAGATTACTTTCACTGTTTTATGAAAGTCAACTAAGCTTTAAGATGGAAATTATATTCTTTTGGTATAAAATGTATAGTTTGTTTTAACTTCATGATAAATATTCTGGTTGTGTCAAGCTTGAAATCCCTATTTTTATTTAGCTTATTTTATTTTTTTACCATTTAATACCATATTAGTTTATAGTTTAAGATTTCAGTCTCCATCATTAACATTGTTCTTCAATTTCATCTTGATCATTCTTTTATTTATTCATTCTCATTTGACATTAATTCATTATCATAATTGATTAATCATACATTAACTTTTATTCTTTTATCACCTTAACTATTCATTAACTCTTATTCTATCATCATCTTAATCATTCATTATTCTCATACATCTTCATTCTTTTCTCTTCATTCTTAGACTCATTTCATTCCACTATTTAATTATTACTTCTTTCCATCATCCATTTAACCATCTACACCATAATTTACTTATCATTTCATTTATAAGTTTAATTTTATAATCATTCCAGAGATATAATTATTAGTTATTTATTAGTTTGCTGAATATCAAATTTAACTCATCACCTTTTGTTTGTGTGGATTTTAAGGCTGGTTTGACCAGAAGTTATTATCTTGATTAATCACCTTGTGATCTTCCTCAGATCTATAGTTTCATGTTAGTTTTATTCAAGACCGGAATCATTTCGTTAGTTTTACATTTTGTTTCTTTATGCTTATATTCTTGATAATGAGAGTATAATAGGTTGCATAGGAGAATTTAGTCACTAAAACATGCGGCAGGATTTGTCTGAGACCAGTTAACCCAGTGAGAAGGTTACAGTTGAGATTATGGTACAATGTAGTGACTTGATTGATTGATTAAAGATGTAGTTAGGTTATATGGGATTATGGCACCCAGAAATGGGTAGGCCTAACTGTCCAATGATCAGAAGGAAGGTTACAGTTGTGATTATGGTGACCAACATGGATGGCATGAAGACTGGCTGTTGCCAGGTTACAGGGGCGATTATGGCACCCAAGCGTGACAGCTGATTGGTTGGTTGGAGGTTGCACGATGCAGTATAGTAGTGTGTGTGATGGGTTGGGTCACGATGGCTAGCTGTAGCTACGTTATATATATATATATATATATGGACTACACATATATACATGCATTTTTAAGTTCATAAAAATATAAATTGACTTTCAAGTGAACTTTTTAAGTGAAATAAAATATAATTTAAAGTACATTTTTACTTTGAAATAAATATCTACTGTAATATAGCTAAATCAATGATATTACAGGCATTTATTCACACCCCCCATGTATATATATACAACTATGTTAGTATCTTAATACTCTTGGAGTGTTTAAACCTGACACAGATAAAGTTATAGGGATAAATAGATGAAATGTATATAAGGGAAGGAATATATTGCTTCATATCCCCACGGTTACAAGGAAAAAAATTAAAAAATGATTTTACTTTTAATCAATGCTCAATTTTGAATACAATCATGAATTCCTATTAACCAATGATGGTAAATTTAAAGTAGTCTTGATTATATTTTGCCTTGCTAAGTTTGTTAGTGTACACTTCATGATAATTAATCTCAGCTTGTGATTCTGATAAGTTCTTGGCACATAAAAAAGTTTATGACTAAATATAAAAAAAACATCCAAACAAACAAAAGAAATGATTATTATACTTAATTAACACAGGTTATTATTCAATTATTACTGTATATATATATATATATATATATATATATATATATATATATATATATATATATATATATATATATATATATATATATATATAAATATGGGAAGATATGTAAACAGTTTAAAAATTCCTGTTTAAATGAAACCTGGGGCAGTTCCACAAATGATCAGGGATTATCCTGTATAAATGGGGATCTGGTGGCTGATCTATAAATGATTTTAGATTGTGGGCATAATCACTCCCTATGAAGGCAATTTTATTTTCAGACTCATCTCATAGTCATGTCCAATCAAGTATGGTTCCTTACAGAATGAGAAGTATCTCCAATATTCCCTGATGCACCAAACTCTGGGTCATGAGGATTGAATGCATAATTGGTTCTCCACTTGGAATCCTTCATTTTCTCTCTTATCCTGGGAATCTGCTCTATGCTAGTCCTGGCATTACTCAGATCACTATCCCAATCAATGGCCATCTGCTTCCAATTAGCCTTATTGTCTAAGATCTCTTCTGAACCTAATTTATTCTGTTGTTTCTGAATCCATCACAAATATACTGTTTATTCTGCTCCCAATTCACCCTATCTTTTTATTAACACCTATCTCCACAATGCTTTGTGGTTTTTTAATTTGGGTTCCTCTTCTCTTTCTACACCCCTGTCTTCCACCCCAGATAATTCTGTTTAGCCCTATCTTCTACATCTATGGTGTTCAGCTTGTTCCTGCCTTCCATGTCAACAATATTTGGTCTACCTCTATCCTCTAGATTTAAAAAATATTTTGACCATTTCTTTCCAATAAGTCTAAAGGACTTTGTATATTCTTATCTTTTATACCTAAATCCTCCTGTCCTCTTTTTGTATCTTAGAAATATTAAGTTTATCTCTATCTTTCACCTTTGAAATATCCTATTCATCTCTATCCTCTATCTCTGAAATTTTCTGCTTATCACTATCTTTCATCTTTAAAATATTTTGCTCATCTCTAACCTTTATTTTTTCAACATGCTGTTCATCTTCATCCTGCTTTTCCAAAGTATTAAGTTCATTTTCATCCTCCACTTTCCAAAATATTATGCTCCTTTCCATCACCTATCTCTGAAATAATCTGTTTATTTCTATCCTTTATTTCCAAAATGTTCTGTTTATTTCTATTCTCTATCTCCAAAATATTTTGTTTATCACTATCTTCCATGTCCAAATCTATCTTGCTCATCTCTATTCCCCATTTCTGAAACATTTTCTTTATTTCTCCTTCCCATCATTAATACACCATGCTCATCTTGATCTTCCATTTCTAAAAGACCCCACTTATTCATTTCTTCAGTTCCTAAAATGTTCTGGGGAGCATCATGTTTCCCTTTAAAGTCTAAGATATCTGGTCCATTTGTGCATGTAATGTCTAAAATATTTTCTTGGTCTTTTCCTTTACATCTAAAATATTGTGTGTTCCTTTTATGAGGTTGGACATGTGATTCAGGTTATTCCTTCACTTGGTAATTTAGCAGGGTATCCACCCAAGAAAGAGACAAATCAGACCTCATGGAGTTCAACAATGGCAACTTCTGAAATGCCCACCTGGTTCAAGTCTGTGTGTGTGATCTCCCATAAGTCCTCCCTTCCTTAACCTGGAAATTTGACAGGTGTGTCTCCAGTTTTTTAACTGTGCATCCCTCTCATATTCTCTTTCTAGAACTTCATTTTACCATCTTGACCTTAATTTCGTGATCTGGCCTATACTCCCCTTTATTACATATAGTCTCCACTGATCTAGTAGGACAAATGTTTTCCCTTTGGATGCTCTTCTTTTTTTCTGTTAGTTTACTATTCATATTCTTAAACCCTCTTTTGAGTGACAGTCTAGATTTGACAACCTTCTTGATATTTTTTCCCCTAGTCTTTGATTGTACCTGGTCAATTTCTTCACATTTCCATTTCTTGGTCTCTCATTGATTTGTAGTTTCTAATCCTGCCATGAATCTTGCTTTACTAGGCCATAATTTTTTTTCTATTCCTTAGTCTCTGGTTTCTAATTATTTCTTTGTCTCTTGGTCTCTTTTTTGATTTATAGCATCCCCTCTCATTATTGTTTTTCAGAGCATGTCTCTTCAATTCCTGAAAGATTGTGCCCCAAATATTCAGATCTTTTCATCCCAACTGGCACCTTCTTTCTTTTCTTTTTTCTATTCTTGCATCTAAGCCTTGTATGCTGTTTCTTATCTCAGTCTTTTCCTGTATGGCTATCATATTGTCTTGTGCTACATTTTCTTTCTCTAAAATATTCTGCTGGCTACTGGACACTAATCTTTCCTCCATCTCCAAAATACTCTTCTTGTTTTTAGCTTCCTTGTACAAATGCTCCCTTTTTTCTCTCAGTTCCATATCCAAAATATTCCATTTGTCTCTCTCCTCCATATCTAAAATCTCTTGTTTGTATGTCTCTTTCTTATCCTTCTTTGCATTGCTATAAACCAGTCCTCACACTCCTTCTTTACATCCTTTACTGACCCCTTTTTACATTACACTATATGGTTCCTTGGATCATTTCTCCCTTCCACTCTTTTAAATAGTAATTTCACTAAGAAAAATTTCTAATATGGCCCTCTACTGTTCCCCTCTGCCCTAAACTGGTTCTCTCTCTAACCTTCCTGACTTTGAGCCTTCTGCATATTCTACACTTGTCCTACCCTGAATCCTCCTTTTTCTCTGACTACTGCATAAACAAAATTTCACATTACAATAATAATAATAATAGTAAGAAAAATATTACCTGCTGTGACTCTTCATTCTTTCTTCAATCCCATGCTGATTTATAGTTCCTGCAAAAAGCTACAGATTCAAGATTGTATTTTGATTTTCTCTGCCAAGTTTAATTTTATTTAGAGTATATACATAACTATCTTGTTTTACTCATTCTCATGAACTTGCATCAAATCCAAATTTTTTTGAAACAACAATGTTAAAATGATGAGTCCCACCTTTTTAAATTCTTTACTTCTGATGACAAATTTATATGAGGAGAACTTGTATATTATTCAAGCCACCCTCGGGTGCCAGTCACCAAATAAGCAAGAAAATACATAATGCTAAACATATATATATATATATTGAACCGTGTTCGAATGTATGCATTCGAAACACCGGTCTCTTAGGCAGAGAAGAACATACTCGGAGAGTATGTATGCCCAAACGATAGCTATAAAGTATATAACTAGCGTTACATTTCCAGGACATAGCTTCTTCTCGGCTGTTGAGTTCAACACCAAATCCAAAGCACTTTTTTGTTTGTGTATAAACACGGGCGCCAGCTGTTTATTCTAAAAGAATACTAAAAGAATAGACAACGCACTTTGAACAGTGGCCACTAACTCAACGCCTAAATCCACGACTAGCTCAGCTGTTTGTAATCACTAATAGATTATACTTCATTAGTGGTTAAAAGACTTGATAAAAGGGAATTGATAAAAAGAATTGACCGACAAATAAAGTTTAATTTGAAAGATAATTTATTAACTAACATTTATTTACTAAATTTAAACATTTTATAATTCTAATAAAAACACGCATATTTTTAAATTAACATTTCTAAACTAGTTTAAATATACTTGTATATTTTCATAACCGAACACTGGTATTTATCTAATTTAACCAATAATATAGATATAAGGATCATGCACCTATTAACTCATGAACACACATAATAATAATAAAGTATTACATAGCATTTGAAATTTAAACACACATATCAATAGTTCATTTATGTATGATATAGAGTTCATATAATTAGACTCTTAAAAGATTTGTACGAATTAATGCAATGCAATGGCTATTACAGTATAAATGAAAATAAGCAAATGTTTTACCTAGGATTTTGAACGTAGATTTAACATTTGTTTTCTTCTTGTTTGTTGTTTCTTCCAGTATGAATGGTTCCAGTATGAATGCTTACCAGCTGGCTGGGACTTTTCCTTGATGAGTTTTCTGATTTTTAAAAATATTACTATTGGAGACAATTAGATACTGACGGAGATTTTCTAAGTTGTTACGTTGACATTATTTCACGGGCAGATCTTGCTGTTTTCATCGGACTTTTTAGGCTGTGGAGAGGCGTGAATTCCCAAAATCTTCTCAGCACTGCATTTTGTTTCTGGGTATAATTAACTCAACTGATTCAATTAATTTGTGAACTGCACTCACTCAACTAATTTGTGAACTGACTACTGTCCGATAAAAAAGGTCTATTTATACCTGCAACTTGTTGTCTTTGTAATATCTCCTGCAAAGATCTGTTGTCAAATTCCAGTGATAATCATTTGATAAACGTGTTTTGAAAGATTGCTTAATTAGTAATAGCCATGCAAAAACGTGTTGTTTTATATTTATTAATAACCATTGCCGTGTTTTTTAATGATAATCTTCTTTAATTTTTATTTTGAATAACATTTTATTCTATTGTTGACAAATCGCACATATATACGCACATATATTTTTAATACAATTTACTATTTAGTTTTAACATTATTTTTTCTTTAATTAAACTTGAATGAAAAGAGATTTGTATGTTTTAACTTTTTAAATTATATTTTTACGAATACTAATAAAAACTCTTTACTTCCTTTTATAACCCTTAGTTTAATTTCTCTAACGAAACACCCCTCTCCCCTTCTGATTAATTAATTGTAGCTTTTTTATTTCAGAAATTAACGATAGAAAACTATTTGATTTTTATCTTTTTCAAAAACAAACTGCAATAAACTCTTCAACATTTAATTTTATGTTTCTCTTTAATGAAAGATTATTTTAATAATATAATTTTAGATAAAATTATATGTGCCTATATCAATATAGGTACATTACACTGCCCTTCCTTTTGAGAGTAAAATGTGTCATTTTTGACCATTTTATCTCTGACAACATTAAATCTTAATTTATTATTCTTTCTAAGTTTGCTTTTTGGTATCTTTTCCTTTTCCATGCTAAGGGCAATCTCCAATTATGCTTTTCTTCTTTCTATGCTGGTAACATTGCTTACAATGTTCGTCCTGGATAATGACCATGAGGACAAACTAAATTTGTGGCACAGGGATCTTTTATAAATGAAGCTTCGGCTGCCGATTCTCTTGATCGGACTTTGACTAAGAAAAGGTGGCTGCAAATGGCAGGAATTTCAACTGTCCATTTCCGACTTACGCCCTGGAAAACGATTGCCGATTCTCTTGATCGGACTTTGACTAAGCAGCTGCAATGGCAGGAATTTTCAACTGTCCATTTCCGACTTATGCTTTGGAAAACGAGGTACGAGATATGGGGATTCTCCCCTGAAAAGTGACTTATGACTTACTCTGGTTGTTGCCAGTGTGCTTTTTAAAAGAGGAATGATCCTGGCCAATCCGTTGTGGGTACTAGAATTTATCCAGTCGAGAGCTTTAAACTTAATCCTTATCTAACTTATTTCAATACTACCCTCATCCCTTTAGATTCGAACCCTTATACGCTCCTAATACAACTTAGATTGACTTTCATTTATATTATTTTTAAATTCATTATGAACATTATTTAAATATTTAGTTTTACGATACTTATTTTAAACCCATACGAACATTATCCATATTTATTTATGCTACAATATTATTTTGAAACTATCACGGACACATATTTATTTATATTACAATATTATTTTAACCCATTACTTTAACTTATGTATTAACTTGCGTATATTTAGACAACTATTTTATTTATTGCTCTTTATTATTATACAAAGATTTTATGGGACTTGATTACTTTAAACCATTTATTGACTTCCTTTTATTAACTTACGTATTCAAAACTATTTTATTTTAATGTGCATGTACTCAGAAAAAAAAACTGTTTTACTTTATTGCGATTCATTATTATTATTATTTACTACAGATATATTATACTTATTTGCTTAACTTGATTTCCTTTTGCTTATTTCCGTTATCTTATTTATTTATTTATTTAATCCTACAAACTTTACTTTTAAAACATTAATTTGACCCATTTATTTAACTTGATTTTATTGATTTTTTATTTATTTGATCTGTTTATTTACGAGCATTTCCTTAATTAATATGTGCGTGGAGAAAAAAAAATCTTTTATTTTGCGAAGCCTCCGTTATTATTATTTGACAAAACAATCCATCATTTTAAATAGCGAAATTCTAATTCAGGCTTTTCACCTACGTCAAAATAATTATATTAGACTCATAGTCCATTTCCGGTCCTTTTTGTTTATTTTATTATTCCGCTCGATTTACTGACAATTATGCTCGGTCAGGTGGCTCCCGTTTACATACATTCTGATCATTATATTGATCTATTTTCCTATATTGATCTATAGGTTCCCGAACCAAATTTTCACAATCTACTCGGGTCAGAAATTCTACCATTTCTTCCACCGTCTGACCATTGCTACTTAGCATCATTTGCTGCACAGGCAGTGGCATGTTGTGTCAGATTGTTCTTATAATTTGGTCATCCGACAATGGAAACGCCGTTAAAGCCTTGAGTTTTGCCACCTGTTTTAAAAAAAATTGCATGAGAGTTTCTCCATGGAAGATGGGATATCTTTCTTTAGATACCTTACAGAGTATGCCATCCTGTCGGGCTTCACTCCAGAAGGTTCTTAGGATGGCATACCTATACTCCTCAAATGTGCGTGGTTTAGCATACTGGGTGTGCCACCAATCCAAGGCTGTTCCTTGAAGGTGACTGCTAGCAAGTGTAACTTTATCCCCTTCTTGCCACTCCTGTATTTGGAACAAACCAGTTAAGCTTTCCAAATGTTTTAATGGATTCTCACCTGCTTCGGCCTTGAATGTCGCGATCATAAATTTTTCTTCCAGGAATCTCTTGGTCGGTCCCTCCGGCTTATTCTCCTTATCGTAACTCTTATATTTGCGCTCCATTTGGTCCATCTTATACTCTAGACCCTTAGTTATATTTATACACATTTGTTTTACTTCCGACTTCAAACTATCACCGCTTTCAATTCTACGTTCTACTTCACTCTGAATGCCTTCATTTTTTAACAAACTTAATTCTTCCTGCATTGTCCTAGCTATGCTTCTCCATTCCCGGCATGTTTCTTCTATTTTTATTATTTTCATTTCTAAATTATTATATCTAATGCTACCTTGCTCTAATTCAGCCCTCACTTCCTTTATGCTTTCTTCTACTATTGCCCTTTCCTGACTTTCTTCATTCAAATCTTTCACTACAGCTTCTATGGCTATATGATTTGTTTCTACTTCATCTATTATTTCACCCCTCATTTCCTTCATTTCTCTAATTTCCGCTCTGAGTTCATTAATTTCTCCTTTAACCTGACTAATTTCTTCCTTCAATTCTGCTTTGAGTTCTAACTGACTTTGTTTAAATTCTTGACGCATTTCTTCCATCATATTCATCATCATTTTCATCATCATTCACATCTCAGATACTTCTTCTTTCTCCTTTTCTACTAACTGGGGATTTTTAAAATATATTGGGCTTTCTTTCGGATCCATTTTCAAAAATTTCAATTTCAAAGTACTAGCGCTTATGTTAAACTAAATTTAAATACGACTTATTTATTTATTTTTTCTTACTAAGACGGAAACTCACGCTAACTCCACCCTTTTAGTCCTTTTCACTACCCGATCTTAATGCTTTAACTCTGCCCATAACATCTAATTGACTCTGATTTGATAGCATAAATGTCAAAATCTCTTTTCATTTTGAAAAAAAAATTTTTCGGTCAATTCTTTTTTTTTTTTAAATTAAAACACTTTTACATACGTAATTTAACTTTTTAGATTTTTATTTTCAACAAGAACAAAGTATTTAATTAACTGTCATTTATGACAAGTTCGGCCCACGTTGGGTAAAGCCATTTGAACCGTGTTCGAATGTGTGCATTCGAAACACCGGTCTCTTAGGCAGAGAAGAACATACTCGGAGAGTATGTATGCCCAAACGATAGCTATAAAGTATATAACTAACGTTACATTTCCAGGACATAGCTTCTTCTCGGCTGTTGAGTTGAACACCACATCCAAAGCACTTTTTTGTTTGTGTATAACCACGGGCGCCAGCTGCTTATTCTAAAAGAATACTAAAAGAATAGACAACGCACTTTGAACAGTGGCCACTAACTCAACGCCTAAATCCACGACTAGCTCAGTTGTTTGTAATCACTAATAGATTATACTTAATTAGTGGTTAAAAGACTTGATAAAAGAATTGTAAAAGGAGTTGATAAAAGAATTTGATAAAAGGAATTGATAAAAAGAATTGACCGACAAATAAAGTTTAATTTGAAAGATAATTTATTAACTAACATTTATTTACTAAATTTAAACATTTTATAATTCTAATAAAAACACACGCATATTTTTAAATTAACATTTCTAAACTGGTTTAAATATTCTTGTATATTTTCATAACAGAACACTGGTATTTATCTAATTTAACTAATAAATATTGATATAAGGATCACGCACATATTAACTCATGTACACACATAATAATAATAAAGTATTACATAGCATTTGGAATTTAATCACACATATCAATAGTTCATTTATGTATGATATAAAGTTCATATAATTAGACTCTTGAAAGATTCGTACGAATTAATGCAATGCAATGGCTATTACAGTATAAACGAAAATAAGCAAATGTTTTACCTAGGATTTTGAATGTAGATTTAAAACTTTGTTTTCTTCTTGTTTGTTGTTTCTTCCAGTATGAATGGTTCCAGTATGAATGCTTCCAGCTGGCTGGGACGTTTCCTTGATGAGTTTCCTTATTATTCATGATTATTACTATTGGAGACAATTAGATACTGACGGAGATTTTCTAAGTTGTTACGTTGACATTATTTCACGGGCAGATCTTGCTGTTTTCATCGGACTTTTTAGGCTGTGGAGAGGCATGAATTCCCAAAATCTTCTCAGCACTGCATTTTGTTTCTGGGTATAATTAACTCAACTGATTCAATTAATTTGTGAACTGCACTCACTCAATTAATTTGTGAACTGCACTCACTCAACTAATTTGTGAACTGCACTCACTCAACTAATTTGTGAACTGACTACTGTCCGATAAAAAAAGGTCTATTTATACCTGCGCCTTGTTGTCTTTCTAATATCTCCGGCAAAGATCTGTTGTCAAATTCCAGTGATAATCATTTGATAAACGTGTTTTGGAAGATTGCTTAATTAGTAATAGCCATGCAAAAACATGTTGTTTTATATTTATTAATAGCCATTGCTGTGTTTTTTAATGATAATCTTCTTTTTTATTTCAAATAACATTTTATTTATTGTTGACAAATCGCACATATATATGCACATATATTTTTAATACAATTTACTATTTAGTTTTAACATTATTTTTTCTTTAATTAAACTTGAATGAAAAGAGATTTGTATGTTTTAACTTTTTAAATTATATTTTTACGAATACTAATAAAAACTCTTTACTTCCTTTTATAACCCTTAGTTTAATTTCTCTAACGAAACACCCCTCTCCTCTTTTGATTAATTGATTGTAGCTCTTATTTCAGAAATTAATGATAGAAAACTATTTGATTCCTTTTTCGAAAACAAGCTGCAATAAACTCAACATTTAATTTTATGTTTCTCTTTAATGAAAGATTATTTTAATAATATAATTTTAGATAAAATTATATGTGCCTATATCAATATAGGTACAATATATAATACTAAACCTCAAATATTAAAATAATCAGCATTATAAAAACAGATGCAAAAATAATTTCACTGAATTATTTAGTGAAATTTATGACATATATATATAACCCAAATAGTTGTGTGGGAAAACAGGAAATGTTTTCATAAACAAAATTGAAGTCTCGTACAAAATCAAAACACATACACACACACACACACATATATATATATATATATATATAAGCTAAGGGTTCATGAATTTCAGGAAATCTGGGTAGGTGCCTGAAGGTCCTAGGCTGCAATGGCAAAATCAGGAAAAAATTTACTTATTCAGTCTCACAAGAAATATATAGGTATGTTGGTATACAGCGTCAGGGAAAATAATCGCAGCCTCACACTTGGGCATCTATAATTTGAGAAAAAAAGTTACATATCTACATGCAAGATTACTACACATCAATGCACCACAATTGGAAAAAAACAATCTGCCCAGAGGCATATGAGAAATGGTCAAGGCCAAAGTTGGTGCATCATAAATGGAGCAAAAAAACTGTATAATAGTTATTATTCTAAACAAAATAGGCTCATTTCATTACCAGTAAAATTTGGATACATTGCTCATTTTTTGGATCCTTTGATCAATTGGCTATAGATAACTTCAGAAAATCCACTGTGATATGAGCTTATTTGTTCAATATCATATTTACATGTTCTTATCTTTGAGCAGAAAAATAAATTAAGAATCAATTGTCATTTTTTTATTACAAACGTTAGAAAAATATTTTGTTTTTAACTTGATTTAACATAATAACTTTATAAATAATTACACCATATACATTTAGCGGTGTGTATAAAATATCTATATAACTTTTATTTATTAAAATTATTTAAAAACTTTTAACTTTAAAATTTCGATTGTTTTCTCATCCTTGGTGTTTGCCTCAAGATGTCGCTATTTCTAGGTAAATTCCTAGAAATATACTGTTTCACCGGCCTTCACCCAACAAAAGACGAAATTTTCTACGTTATAAATGCAGAAAAGTCCTCATGTTATGTTGGATGGAGGAGGTGATGGGGACAGAAGCCAACACAAATGAGACTTCTTTCTACAATTAAAACACAGAAACAGTTCCCGACAGCTGCCGGTTATGGCTTTTTTTTATGCTAAAAGCAAAGAGAAAGAAATGCCTTGATTGACTGCCATAGTAGTTGATTTGTTCATCATTTTTCTTAATAGTAGAATATCTATTTTCTCTGTAGTTTCCTGTGAGAGTGTGTGCATTTGAAGCAGTCGTAGTTTTTTAAAATTTGATGTCTTTTTTTTTTAATGTGTTGTAACTTACTTTACTGTTGTAAGTTTAGTAATAATGTCCGAAGATTCCATTACGAATGGCTAACCCTCAAAAATTGCTTTTAAGTGTGCGAAATGGAAAAAAAATTTAAGGATCATGCGAAAGTACCATTTTCGCGAGAATTCGTCCGTGACAAGTTCCTTTTGCTATATATATAAATATATATATACGCACAAACAAAAACAACCCAGTGTTTAATTATTAGGAATTAATTACTTGTCAAAAAAAAAGAAAATTAGTTGGGTATTATTATTATTTTTTTTGTTACATTTATTATTTCAAAATAAGATTAGTTTTTATATCTACACACTAACAAAAACAACCCAGTTCCTGCTTAGTTACTGTCTTAAAAAAAAAAAAAGAAAGAAAATTCAATGGGGTTTTTTTCTTTTTTTCAATGGAGTATTTGAATTACGGTATTTTTTTTTTTATATACACAAGATTTACCCCCCCAAAAAAAGAAACCCACTTTCTGATTAATTACTGTCAAAAGAAACACAAATTAGTCAGCTATCATTTTTAAATTTAGTATTTCAATAATGGTATCCCTTTTATATAGACAGAGTTAACAAAAACAACCCACTTTCTGATTCATTACTGCCCCCCCCCCTAAAAAAAAAGAAAACGGAAATTAGTTAGGTATCATTTTTCAATTGAATCTTTCAATGACGGTTCTTACTAATAGTAGTCGGGTATCAATTCTAAATTGTAGTATATAAATGACGTTACTTTTGATAGATTTAGAATTATGTATTGCTTTTTTAATAAAAATAATTGATTTTTACTCTTGACCAAAAATACCGTAACTTTAAAAAAAAAGGATACACATAAAGTCCAACAAAAAAAATGAGAAAAAGCCCCGTAACTTTAAAGACACACACACAAACTCAAAAACAATCTAAGATTAATAAACATTGACTTATTACGTCTTGCTTTTGAATCAAATGATTGATTTACTCTTGCAAAAAAAATATACCATAACTTTAAAAAGACACACATAAAGTCCCCCAAAAAAATATTAGAAAAAGCCCTGTAACTTTAAAGATACACACACAAATTCAAAAACAAGATAAGATTAATAAACATTTACTTATTATGTCTTGCTTTTGAATAAAAGTATTGATTTACTCTTGCAAAAAAAAACCCCGTAACTTTAAAAACACACACATAAAATCCAAAAAAAAAAAAGTTAGAAAAACACCGTAATATTAAAAAGACACACACACACACAAACTCAAAAAACAAGATAAGATTACTAAACATTTACAAAAATAAAAAAAAACTAACATCATATAATAGTATTAGTTAGTAGAATATTTTATTATAAATCTAAGAAATCAGATCTTTTTAGATCAAATCGATCATTTAGGTCGGGCCCCGGAATCGTTATATGTATATGTTTTCGATTAGCATCAACGCCAACTTTAGGCGAACACCAAGGATGAGAATACAACCAAAATTTCTTCATGATTTTTAATATTACTGACATGAAGTATATATATATATAGCTTCAGTA
Organism: Epiperipatus broadwayi; assembly: GCA_028023455.1. Lineage (NCBI taxonomy): Eukaryota > Metazoa > Onychophora > Udeonychophora > Euonychophora > Peripatidae > Epiperipatus > Epiperipatus broadwayi. Next base: position 1,088,322 of record JAQFVV010012684.1, on the reverse strand, counting down.
TATCCTAGTAACTGAATTTCCCAAATTATCCAATGTATTTTTACCATCAAGACATCATATGAACATTATCTTAGCTTAAAGTTTGCTGTTTATGACATTTAGTGTTAGCTTTAGTAATCTATAGATGTCAGATGATGTCCTATACAAATATATACACCTTAGTTTCTAACTTATGGCTTTCATCAATGAGGAATTGTTCAAATTTTTGAACGGTGCTCTTGGGCCTTTGGATCTAACATACTTTTCCATAACAGTTTTTTTTTTAAATATGCTATCAATCTACCAATCCAAACACAAAAAAACATTAAATTTTATCAGCTGAACCTATTTGGTTGCATAATATTGAAACCAGTTCAGTTTCTCTATATTATGGTGGCATTTCTTATAATCTTAGGCATAGTTATTCCTTGGCAAGTTATTACATGACTGTTTAGTTATCGCATTACTTTTGTTTAGATCTTGTTATTCATTAACATAACCTATTCTTATAAATTTTATCTAATGTAAACTTTAGTAATTTCTGGCTAAAGAGTAAGGTTATAAAAAAATGAAGGCTGCCATAGTAGATAAAAACTGAATTGGGTTTTGGATCGGATAAGCTCAAATTGAAAAAAAAAACTTTTTTTTTTGCTTGATATTATAACAAAAATGTAAAAGAAAGTGTGTTAGAGGAAAATGTATTAGATCCAAAAGTCCAAGAGTTCAAAAAAATCCAAAAAGCTCCTCACTGATGAGATTTATTACACATTATCTTCTGTCATTTATTGATTCTATACTAGAGCATAATCATAGTGAGAATAGAAGATTATGCTAATGAATAATAAAATATAAGCAAAAGTAATATATCGTGATGTCTTAATGGTATAGTACCATTTTTGGCCATATAATAGCAGTATCTAATAACTATGACACCATAATGTATAGAAACAAACAGATTTCAGATTTATATAATTATGCAAACAAATAAGTTCAGAATGAAGAAAAACTAATAGTTCTTTGGTTTGGGCTTGATAGCATAACAAAAAAAAAAGGCTACCAAAGAAATGGTGCATTAAATCCAAGGTCCATGTGCACTGTTCAAAAAGCTCCTTATTGATGAAACTAGTCTGGGAATATTTGAATAGAACAGCACTAGATAGGGATTTATTAAAGACTACCATCCAGTATCTATTGATTACTAAAGCTTACCCCAGATGGCATAAAATGGGTGAAAATGAAAGATTATCCAGTGTTACTATGTTGTGACACAGCTATCTTTTAAATATACAACTTTAAAAGAAGTTTTAAAATATATTAGATTTAACCTTTGTGCCTTTTATATTGGCTATCTAACTACTCACTGTATTTTGTCATTCAGATTTCTCACAGCAGCCTTTTAATTTACGGTATCTTATGTTGGGCATCAAACATTTAAATTATTATAATAGGAGACAGATGTGGATGTTATATTTATGTATGAAACCACAACAAAATTTTTCTTGCTTAAAATCAATGAAATAGATTATCCCAAAAACCCAAATTTGGTAAATTATGCTTATTAATACAGAAAACAAACCATTAGGACTTTATAGCAAAGTTTATTATTTTTAATTTAACTTATAAATGTAATCCTCAATTATTATACACCTTCTAAGATTCAAATAAAGGTATTTGATAACCAGTAACATAATAAAGATGATAAACTTGGTTAAAGTATAATTAATTATAATTAGTATTAGAAAAACAGATTGAACAAATAATAGTTTTTATTCATCGTTAATTCTATCACATCTTTTATTTTACACATAAATTAAGTTTCTTCTTTTTTTAAAATAAATAAAAATACAAGTAATATATAGACATCTTTCTTTTGATGCTAGCACAAGGCTTAATATATTTCATTCGTTTTTTTAAGAAAAAAAATTATTCATCTTATATATAATACTAGGTATTCACTCACTTATTCTATTCCTTATTCATTTTCATTTAGTATCAGGTGTCTACTTAATTATTCTGTTTATGTTCATATTACATATGTATCATTCTTATCCTTTAACGTCACTGGAACTCGTAAACTTTATACCATTCACTTTCAAATAATATATATACCTAAAAGAGAACAATGAATTTACAAATTAACTACAAATAGGTTAATTGGATTTATTATTTTAAATCTTATACAATAACAAAATCGGGATTTCTATATTATAGACAGCAGAAAAAAAAATCCATAGAAAACACTTAATATAATTGAGCAATTAAGCGATAATATTGATGCAATTATTTTCTTCTTCAGTGTCAGTTTTTAACTCTTAATCTAAAAATAAATAAAATCTTTTCTAACCGTTCAAAAAATCGACCTGTACAGCAGTTTCTATAAATATAAATGACTCTTGGAATTAACACATTTCAGGTTTGATTTAAACAAAGAATATAAATAATTAAAACTTTTAAAAAATAAATTAAATTTTAATGAGTAAATTAATAAATAAGTACAGTAATTCCACGTGTTTGCAATATTTGATTCCAAGTTTCAATGCAAATACTAAAATTCATGAAAATATAAAATCACAAACCAATTTTCTTTAAAAAACTTGTTTTTTTTTATTATGACTATATGAAATTAATATCAAGAGCAACGTTTCGACTATTTACTTCCTTATAGTCTTTTTCAAGCCACTAAAATATAAAAAATAATAAAACAAATAAAATAAAACAAAATACAATCATTAAACTCTACATATATTTCAAATCTTCTCAATACAAAAACATAAATTTAATATAAAACATTAGAACATTACCTTCCTCTATTTAAAACAACCTACAATTTAAACTTCTATTTAAAACACTCTGTTTAAATTATATTTAGATAAAATATCTCAAAAACCAGTCCCATCACCCACAACAATCAATTAGTTTTTTTCCTTTTATTCCTATATTGTTTAAATTCCCTACTATAAAAATTTTTTTCTTTTTTTAAAACTTACTTTATAATTAACAATTGTTTCTAAAAGTTCTATTTATTTATTTTTTTTTGTAAATAATGTGACTAGTTTTTATTTTTTATAAAATCAATTAGTTTTTTATTCATATATGGTTTAAATTCCTTAATATAAAAATTTTCCTTTAAAAATCTTTCTTTATAATTAATTACTGTTTCTAAAAGTTCTATTTTGTAATTAATGTGACCAGATTTACACTTATGAAAAAAAATTGCAGATAATTTTATAATAAGCATTTTAAACACACGTACATAAGCGCAAATACTTGATAAAAATATTTTAACGTGTATATATATGCATGTGTACTTATTTGCAACTGCACGTTGGAATCATTTCCATCACCTAGAATTAATTGCTAAATATCTTTAGAAAAATGTACAGTTTATTTAAACTCTTCAAATATATTCATCTGTTAGTAATAGTGCACAATTTAGCAATTAACACAAAGCTTTGATTGTATTATTTTTTTTTTTATCTTCTTTAAACGTTGCTGGTGTGATAAATGTTAATACTAATATTGAAATCAATGGGATATTTTGATTTGAAATAATGAATTTTAAAGTGATGCTCATCTAACTAAATTATTCTGTCTAGGGCAACACTTACTTACCTATAAGTGTTCAGATTTCTCCATTTATTTTTAAGGGCATGGTTTCCAAACATTATGATTTATTACACTTGCCATTGTCATTTCTTCTTTTTACTTTTTCCTCTCTCTATTCAATTGAACATATATATATATATATTCATTAATTTTTTATTCTTGATGTAGCTGTTTTTTCTGTAATCATTACTTCATGCTCTTTTAATTGTTTATCAATGGAGTAACTTATCTCGCTAATAAATGTCTTTTTACATTTACATGCTATTTCGTAGATGTAATTTTTTGTTAATAACAATCTCAATCTAGGTTTAGTAGGGGTTAAGATTTCTTGTAATGTGCTACGATATTAAAAAGCTATTCTGATGTTATATTGATTGCATATTTTTTTTTAGTTTGCTTGCTATTCCTGCATAATTGTAGTACCTATACTTAATTTTTCTATTCAAGTTTCCTTTTGTTGATTAATGTTAGCGGATGGATGATCATTCTATATGAGAGTTTGTTCTGCATAGGACTTTTGTTTTTCCAAGTCACTGGTTTTTAAATAAACTTTTGTCATATTCCATAGTAATAAAATAACTTTACATTTGTATTTTTATCATACCTAGAGATATACATAATAACATATTAAAACGGAAAAGCAATTCTGTAAAATATAGTTTTGATTTAGTCATGAGAGATTTTTGTCACAAGAATATCTAAGAATGTCAATTTTTTTATTTTTGTTTTAATTCTGTTATGAATTTAATGGAAAGAGATATATTATTAATGTGTGGCCAGAATAGCAATAATGCTTCAATATATATCCTCATAATAATGCATCACCCGCTGTAACTGAGTAAACTTTTAAGTGGGGATAGAGTCATATTTATGGATATGATTTCGTTTTTCCACATAAAGGTTTCTGATCAACTATGGTAGTCATGAACTGATAGCCAGCTTTTGATTTTGTTGAAAAAAATTTATATTGTATTAAAATTATGTTCATGTTATGCAGAATGTTAAGAGTTTCAATATACTATCAATAGAAAAAAAATATTTTACTTTGAAAGCTATTATCTTCATTTAATCTTAGACAATGTTTCATCACAGAGTACATTTGTGTATAAACTTTCTGAATTAAAGCTTACTAACATGCCAGTTCTTTCAGTTTTCATGTTTTTTGATTAGATTCATAAAGAGCTTAGAATCCTTGACAAAGATGTCAAAGAACAAAGAATCTCAAGAAGAAATCTTGACTTATTTTGACATTGTAAATTTTTAGATCTAATAGTAAATCTTAATAGCACATAATCCTTAGAGATTTTAAATAGGCAGTAAAGATGTGGAATTTTACTAAAATAAGTTTATTTATTTTTTTCTCAATCAGTGAAATATTTATGATGCTTTCTGAATAATGCACATAGCTGTTTTTCTGCACCTGGTGGCCTGTAGTGGGGAGCTTTTTTATTTTATCATAATCAGTAATGCTTATTATAATTGTAGTATTGACTAAAACTTTAATTCTATGAAAAATCTGGTAAAAGTGAAGAAAATGTCAGTTACTATGAAATACAAGGGAAATTACTGAAGGATTGTTTAGAGACTATTGTATGTTAAGACAGCGAATGCAAAAAACAAAAGCGTATGACAATGACAAAAACATTATACACCTTAGCTGGAGAACCTAGATCTTAACATCTTAGACATCAGCCTACCAAGCTTATAGATAAATTATGCACTGATTGAAATAATACTACATATAAAAATTAAAGCCTGGCATCTTAATCATGAGTAGCTGGATATTATTCCCTCTGTTTTCACATTTCTTCAGTAGTGGAAGTGTTTTTTACTCACTTTTTTCAAAAGATTACATATTTTTATTTCCACTTTCCAATATTAATCACAGGCAAGTTTTTCTTGATTGTAAGTGAATCAGAGCCACAAAAATAATTGTTTACCACTTTTTAATTCTTTGTTCTCGCTATATATTGTAGTTAAGTCGGGCATTATTATTCTATCTGATTAGAAAACTACTATTTTTATACTTTTGTAGTCACACATCTAAATATTTAAATGCTATTATTTCGATATATTATATTTAGTTTTTCCAGTTTTAACATTTAGTTTTTGGCATATTTAATTTTATTCTATACCTAATACCTACTACATCAGTACTATTCATCAATTAAGCCATTTAAATGTACATGTAACGTCAACACACACAGGTGAAATTAATCTTTTAACTCTAATAAACAAGTCTTTAATTTTATTTACATCTCCTTTTATTTAGTTATACTTTTAGGATTTTATAATGATTATATCCACATTATTATAATTGCAATTAGCATAAGAACTTTTTTATGTTTTGTTACTTTTGGTTGGATTTATTTGCAATTTCATTCCAGCTATGACTGCCAAAAATAATTACTGCATCGTATAATCAAACAAAAAATTTCTATTTTATTTTTTTCAGGCAGGAAAAAATTATTGGCAGTTGAATTTATTCACGTAAATTAAAAATGCTTTTTTTATTACGCTCTCGATCTAATGAATAGCTCAGCAAGCCATTTAACGCTTTAAAAGAATCAAAAAGAAATTAAGCACAATTTTCTGAAACAATACATTTATTTTTAGCAGTTCCACTTGTAGTGATAAAATATGTTTTTGAAGATATTATTCGTGATTTTAATGCTAAATATTTATTTTAAAAACAAATTTATTCTCATATATGTTATTAAAAATGTATATATAATAGTTGTTATAGAAATTATAGGATCACATAAGTTGTAATCAAACATGGTTGTTAACTTGTTTAATATACATTGCATTCAATTAGTCTTCAAATCGTAGACACTTTGGTGATGAAACAAAATGGATGTTATTTTAAAACTAAGGCTTAGACCTTAGAGAGTTGTTTTTACAAATTCACTTAAACGATCAGATATTGTTGAATGTTTATTTATACTGATCAATAGTGCTGTGAGAATTTAGTCATTACCTTATAAGTATAATGTCATATATATGGTTAAAGTAATAAATCATTTTTGCCATATTCTAGCTCATCTTACCATATTTTAAATACACTTTGTTCTTATTTCTTGTTTTCAGTCAGATGATTTATCAGCTATCAACAATAAAAAAGAAATTTCAGTAAAGATGTATTTGTTTTGGAAAATAGCTTTACATTTTGTTAAATGAATCCTGAAAAAATTTAGGATTCTCTAAATTTTCTTGTCTTTTATAAAAAATCTCACAGAGACATCTTGACTAAGTTTTTTTAGCCATAAGAATATGCTGGTTCAATTATTGTTAAAGTAACTGCATGAATGTGCAATCTATAAAAAATTATTTTCAACATCACCACTACCATTAGAAGATTTAAGGGTAGAATCATATGATTATGAGGAAGATCTAATGAAAAGAATACTAGTCAAATCCACATAAATAACTTTAATTATCTTAGCAATAAAGCCATACACAATTGACATTAAAAAAAACAACCGAAAACTTTAGACTCAAGATTACATTACAAAATACCCAATTTAATTTAGGTAACAGAGTCTCCACTTTACAAAAAAGAAAGATACCAGATAAAACAGTAATAGTTTTGACATATTGTTAAGAAATACATTTCATTGATAAATTGACAGGACAGCTGCAAGTGTTTTTACAGTTATTTTTTAATATTTTACATACCAATAATCATGAACTTAAAAAGTTAGAGTTGAGCTTTTATATTATATATATATATATATATATATATATATATATATATATATATATATATATATATATATATATATATATATATATATATATATATATATATATATATATATATATTTTAACAGCATTTAAGAAATTTTAAAGAATTCCTGAAAGATGAATGGGAAAGATTTATTTATTAGAATGTGCCAATATTTATTTAGGAAAATGAATGGACAAGATCAATTGTAAGAATTTATACAGATATGATTAAATTAAGTATCTCATTAATCATTTGTCCTGTTATAATTAGAACATCATCAACACAGGCTAATGTAGATATTTCTTTGTCAAAATTTGTGTGAATACACTCAAGTAAATCATTTTGGATATCCACTTGCATGAATATAAGGTGAACAATTTATATTGCAAGAAGACAGGAGTAAAAAGAAAACGATAATAATGAAACAATTAGAATTACCTTTATGAAATTGTTGCAGCAGTACATTTGTTTCTAAAATATCATGATATATTTACGTGAATCCTCTGACATAAAGTCGAATGTTTTATTTGAAAAGATAAGATTTACATGATCAAAAAATTCTTTTAAAGCCCACTTGTAATAAAAATATTTAAGCTATTTTATTTTAGGTAAATCATTTTTTTTTTATTTTTCTGCATGACCTAATAATATGCACACCTATGCATTTCTAGTAAGATAAAGTCCATGAATAAGAACTTAGTTTTAAGTGAGGGTGAAATTGATTCAAAAAATTCTTGCAAAAATTTCTGCATGTTTATGATATTAGCTGAATATTATGATTTTGGGATGACTTTTATCATTTTCTTATTAACAATGAATATGATTTGCTCATTTACTTGAGATATATTAATATGAAGAGTATATAAACCATATGGTATTTAACCAAGTAAATATTTGTATAGATCAGAAGTTTATAAAGTCTAATATTGTAGATACTTCTAATTAGCCAAGTTGAACATTTAAAACAATCATTATTTAATCTATTTTCAATATGCATGAAATTGGTGTTTTGTTTTTTACATATCAAATTGCAGGGTCAGCTTATTTTTTAAAAAGGATTGATCACAATGTATGTATTATGTGAAGAAAATAGTTTTTGTTAATTGAATATTTGAACTGCACAATTGATCATTTGATCTAATTGTATTTTGAATATGATGAGTCATGAACTCTTCTTGCACAATAGTACAAAATGAGCCATACTGAACTATTTGATAAAAATGTGAAATAGTAAACAACATATTTGTAATGCTTGTCATCATATGGGATAAAATGATAAAACTATCTGAACACAATATGACTAATATAATATACTAAACTAATTAAATATTATATATGATCAAAGTTTGTTTAAGATATAATCATGAAATTAATAACCAATGTTGTTGAAAGACCTTTTTTTTGGCATGAGTGATAAAGTTAATAAGATCAGTTTAAAGAGATATTCAATATTGTGGAGAAAAAAAGAACACAAGGCTGGCTGATCTATTCCAAATGATATATTTTATGAAGTTATTTGAAAATTGTTTCCAAATGGCAGTTTAAATTACCCAAGATAATACATGGAAAAGATCAGCAAAGTGATATTTCATATGAGACTGATTCAAATGAAGAGTAGTTATTGGATCAAAAATTATTTTTTATTTAAAATCACTATTCATTTTGCATCTCTATTACTTAGATACTATTCCAATGTAACTTTTAAAAATATGTTACAACTTTTCAAAAAAGTTAAATATGACTAAAACTCTTAAAGACAGTAGTTTAATTATTTTTTGCTATTTTGCTTTGATTATATGAATTTCATTTATTTAAACTGCATTCAAAGATTTAATATGATTAATTGTAATTAACATTTTGTAGTTATCTTTAATCAGAATAATTCTTTGAGTATAATTTTATTTAATTTCTAATCTTTCACTCTGACAATGCAATTGTATCATTATTATTGTATTCTAATGAATATAGTAATAACAATACTAAAATAAAAGAACAAAATATTTAGACTAAAAAAGCTTATAATTACATTATTGTTGTGTCATAACAATGGATCAATATTGACTCAATCTGAAACAGTTGTAAAATGATTTTATAACACAATTATGTATTTGTTTTATATATCTTTTCAAATTTTACTTTTTATAGGCATTATTTATAAAAAAAATATTAAATTGTTTGTATAAATATGCAGTCATAAAACAGCAAAAATTAAGAAATAAAATTACTTTTATTTAACTGAATTCAATTGATAGCTTTTTTATAATCAGTTGATTACTTTCTTATAATTACTTATAATGAAATAAATTTGCTTTTTATTATTGTTACCATGAATTATAATATGTTTATTACATTTGTCTTAAAAGTAGAAAAAAATAGTATTTTTTTTGCAAAAGACCATTTAAATTTACTTTCTAACTAGACTACAACAGTTATGAGATACTGCTAAAACAAAAAAGGGGGTATAAAATTTAAGTTAAGTAAATTAAATTCAAAGTAATTTGATTTGTTCTTAGTAGAGACATATTTTAAAAGTACTGATATGGACACCTAGTCAATTAAAAATAATATGAAATTAAAGGATTTGAAAATGTAGCCATTGCCAGTTTAAAAGAAAAGTATTTTTTTTGGAAAACCTTCCACAATTCTTAAGTATTTAAGGATATTAAATTCATTTCCCTAACTCATTTAGCTTAATGGAGATTGTGTGAGGTTTAAGAACTAAAAGTTCTTGGATTGATTTAATTGAAACTTGAATGTTATCTAATTATATTGCCTAACTCTTTATTAATCTACATGAAATTCTGACAGTTAGTTAGGTTTTTCTCAAGGTATTTAAATTATTACCATTTTTTAAAACAGGCAAAACTCTCCATACAATAGTGCCATAAGCTACAGTAATCAATGGATGCCAGAAGGCTTGTGCATAAAATCCCTATCTAATGCCTACTCATCCAATATCCCCAGACTAGTTTCTGGCTTGTTGCCTTCATCAGTGCCTTGGATCTGAGAGCGCTGCACCTAGATCTTTGGATGCACAAGCCATCTGGCATCCATTGATTACTCTGGCTTGCACTGAGTGGCACTACTGTATGAAGAGTTTTGCCTGTTTTAATAACAGTTATGAGCAAGCATATGGAATGGTGATCATTTGATGTTTGGTGGATTGATATCATCTTTTTATCAATCTTAGGCAGAATGAACCTATTTAAAACTTTTAAAATAATAAAGTAGACCAACAGATTTATAATTTATGAATTAATAATTATGATATAAAGGTTTTTTTCAATTATTGCAATAAGTATTAATAAACAAATTCTTGACAAATAAAATGCATAATTTAACTTACATATACTGATCAAATTCTATTTTTGCACTTTTCAATACCACTTTTTAATTTATTATTTTTGGGCGTCAATTCAAAGATTTTTATTTCAGATTATGATCGAAGTAGACATTTATTCCAAAATAATTTGTAGATAGTTGCAATTCAAAGAGTAGATTTATGCAGTGAATTCAGAATATTGGAATATAGTTTAATAGAGATATTAGTCATCCAAGTAATAAAAATTGTTGAGTAAGTATATGGGGTTTATCAGCCCATGATGCCCTAGCAGGCTTCTTCATCAATCTCTACTCTACTATCCATGACTTTTTCCTAATGTTATAAAAATCTCCATGGATTCTGAGATTCAGATGAATGAAATTGTTCTCCCTCTTTTGACAAAAAAGAAAAGTCTCAATTTGTTCAACTCAGTTATAATTGTTGTAGATAAGTGACAACATATTTGTTTACTAAATTTTTAATTTATTTATTAAAATTATATAAAAACATCTTCTAATTTTAAAGAAGTACAATTAAAATATTGCAAATAGATTATTTTTAATTATACAATATATAAAATAAATAGTAAATAATTATATAAAGTATACATTGTATAGAAAAAATTATTTTAGCACAATTTTGAATTATTTTTTATCATTTGTTATTGCATGTGTTTTTTACTTTCCAACTTTTTAATTGAGTCAGTTCAAATATCATAATCAATGCCGATTCTGCCTCACTATATTGCAGCTGCTCAAAAAATACACTAAAGACAACTCCAACCAATTACTAATCATCACAAAGTTAAGCTTAACCTTGTTAAACATTTGGATGGTTACTTTATGAGATTCTTTGTAATAAATAAATATTTATTTTAAGAAATCACTATACACATGTGTTTTTATAACTAATCATAATATTATTTCAGAGTTCTACTACAAATGGATTTACAACAATAAATAAATCTTTTAACATTCATGTATTTAGGCTAGTGAGTTGCTTTAAGCTTTCATATTACATAAATTCAACCTAAAGTTATTTCAGAGTTCTATTATTAAATTATAGTAAATATTCTTAAAAAATTATATTTTTAAAATGATAAATTATTAATATTGATATAATTAAGTAAGAAAAGGTATTTTATTGTATTTAATTTATATCCTAAGTAACTAAATATTAAAATGAATATGATGTAAATGAATAAAAATATTGAACAGCAATTCTGATGAAGCAGTATACCTTTAAATAAAGTATAATAATTATACAATCATGTGACCATATTTATATATAAAATTAATAGATGATGAGCATTAAGAAATTAAAGACAAAAAGCAGATAATTAACAAAATATAATTAATAAATAAACAAAAATGTCAGATATTATGACTTAACTATAATTAATTATTAATTAACTAATAATTAACAACCAGTCTCAATAGTACAAAGAATCAATAAGACACATCCATGCTAAATTGTAATCATAAATATAATGTATTACCTGTATATTCTTTTATTGTATCTTTCTTCTTGTGAGAACATTTACTGAACAAGGTAACTAGATATTATAACAAATGAACAAATTTGAAAAATATAATATATCTTTACAATTTAAAATTAATTCAGAGTCTTTTTCAAAAGTTCAAAATATTTATCCTAGTACATTTTTTCAAAATATTTGAAAATAATTACCTCCTATGGGATTTTAGGTTGTAAAATCCTAATATATAGGTAAAACAAAATTCAACCTTATAATACAATAATTAGTAATGAAGTTTGAACTTTTTAAGTAAAGTTCACTAATAATGAGTTTAAAATATTCCAGAAATCATAGTAAGTTGTTTTATTTTTTACATGTGGGATAGATAATTCTCTGGATCCTATTATAGTGAGTTAAAAATATTCCAAAAAATCACAATAAGTTGTTTTATTTCCTAAGGGTGGAATGTAGTTATTAATCTCTTAAGGTAGGTTCATAAATTATATATTTTTTCAATTTATTAAGACAAAATCATTAGTTAAAATTCATTTTTAATGATAATTATCCAATACATGAGTGTTTATTCAGAAAAGTTTAAGTTGCAGTAAATATAATATCAAGCACATTTTTGGAGCTAGATAAATGAATAACATTGTTTAAATAAAAGTAGCATTCTCAAAGAATTTTAAATTTTCATATTTAAATACATGATAATGAATGTTCTTTATTATTGAAGTCTCCATTAAGGACAATTTCAAGATACATTTGTTTATTTACTTCACTACTCTATTAGCATCTGACAGGAAATAGGACAGAGTGTTTATTTATCTCCAAAAGCTTTTGTAGCAATTTTGCAATACATATTTTGTAGATTAAAATAGAAAACTAAAGGAATAAAAACACACGAAGACTAATTAATTTGGATTTTGTAGGTGATCTGGTTGCTTTTGCAAATAATGCCACAGAGTTTCAGGAAATATTGCAAGAGTAATGAGATAGAAGAAAAAAGTAGGTACTAAGAAGACTATAATAATGTTCAATAGCTTTTCTCAGAAAAAGAAACTAAAGATTTATAATCATAAATTAAAAGTTAACAACCACAAATGCCTTTTTACTAAAATCATCCTTTTCTTTATTTTCTGTAATATCTTATAGAAATACAATTTATCTAAACCACTTTTAACCCTTTTTAGCAAAAGCCTTTTATTGTACATATATACATACACCTTATGTTTTGATTGTCCTGCATTCTTCTCCAGAGCTATGATATAATGAACAAAATAAAATAAAATAAATACATAACTATATAAATAATAACATAAAAATGTAAACATAAAACTAAAAACAACATAAAATATATAACAATACATAATAAAACTGAAATAAATATAATCTAACCCAAATAAAATAATCCACTTAATATAAAATATACAATATAAATAGAAAATAAATATATATTATACATGTGTATGCCTAACTGTACACATACATATTTAAGAACTACTATTAATCTAAATATAATATTCATTTTTATTATTTTTTAATAATCTCTTAATTTCTTCCATTCTTTACAAAACTTAAACTTTATTTTTATTAGTCCCATCTCAATAATATATTTAATAATTTTCTATTTATGTCAATTCAACAGTACTTCATATATTAATATTCTTTTTAATTTTTAAATCATATATCTATTATTTCCTTATTCATTCTTCTGTTAAAAATAATATTTTATATTTATTATTATTTTTTTAATTAGTATAACCTATAAATTGTAATCTTTTAACTTACCTAGTTTACTTTAAGCTTTTAAAAATAAAAAAAATATATTTTTCTCTATATGATAGGATGTGATACACTGTGACTTCTTATACGGAGTCAGGAATCTCTCAGCAACTTTGCTCTGAGAAACCTGTTAGCCACTTTACCTTCCCATTCCATTCTCCATCCTAAGGTTTTCCATAATCTGCTCCATCCCATTTCCACAACATAATCTTTGTCAACTCCATAGCCTTCATATCTAAATCCCCCTTATCTTTTCCCAAAACCAGCATAAAAAACAATAACTCACTTTCTGTATAATCACTTTGTTTATATTTATTCTTCCATAACTTCATTATTTGTACTCTTTTTGCTTCCAAGCATTTACATTGAATTAACAGATGCCTAATATTTTTTATGCCTTCCTTACACAACTTGCAGACTAATTCACCTATATTTTCCCATTTACATGTATATTCCCATGTTGCTAAAGATCCCAGTCGAGCCTTAAACAATAAAGTACTTTCCTCACTATTATCATAAATTAACTTGCATGCAATGTTCCGTTTACTTTTATATATATACTTCAACTATTTTTACTCTCCATAGTAGTTCTCCATCTCTCCAACTCCCTATTATTTATTAATGCATCTATTCCTCTATCTCATTCCTTACCACTATAACACTCAACAATTCTCCTAACACAATCATCCCACCTTTTGTACAAATATACTGATATAAATTCTTTAGTTCAAATCTTCAGCATACCACATTACCTTTCTCACCCATCTTGTTGCCTGCCATTTACTTGTAATCTAATTAAATACTATTTTGTCTATTCTTTTATTACCCATAAACTGCAATCTACCAAACATTTTCATTTTGCTTTTTGCAACTCTCATATAAAAACTTGACCATCCCATTTCTCCTTGAATTTACTCCTTTGCTGTCCACACATCTGCATCTAATGCATGTCCTCTTACATACATTTGTACTTTTTCTAAGTAATCTAATACCCCCTTACTAACACACAATGCATCATTACCATATGTTAATCCTGCTACTGCAACTCCCTTCCATAAAATTCTAACTACATCATATTTATTATATGAAAATACTGTTAATTTCTTTATCAATCCCTTTCTTTTCTTTGCTTCAGTTATCAATTTTTTCCCCATTCATCTAAGCAATTTTTCTGATTACTTAAGATGATTACAAAATAACTATAGATATCCACCAGACTTAACTTTATATCCCCCAATAAAAATTCTTTGTCTTCTTTTTCCCCAGTATTAAACATCATTACTTTTTATTTTTCTTCACTAAATTTAATCCCCATCTCTGTACCCACCCTCGCACATGTCCTCAGCATAACTTCGATATCTTCTCTTCTTTCTGCACACAAAAAGTCATCATCTGCAAAAAAGACATACCAAAGTATATACTCCCTTGCCACCTACTAATGGTATCTCTATCTCTCTTCCTAATCTTTCTATTACTCTCTCCATTTCATTCAAATATAACATAAACAAAATAGGTGACATAGGGCATTGTTGCCTTAGTCCCACCCCATTTTTAACTTTAACTGATTTTACATTCCCTAATTGATATACATAATAATTATTTTCATATAATTTCTTAATAATATCCACTACAGCTTCATCCATTCTTAAATTTGCTAAACTTATCCATAATCTATTTTTATTGCATATTATTTAATCTATAACTACCCCAACACTTTATTTATAAATATATTATTTATACACTTTAACTTTTATTATTAATATTATATGATTCTCTTATAAATTTATATTATACTGCTTTATATGTAAATATGTTAAGTTTTTTTCAATATGTAATATCTATAAATATATCCATGTTTGTACTTCTATATAAGCTAATCATTTTTTTACAACCCACAATTCATTTATAAATTTTTTTTTTTTTTACATATTTACCTCTATATATCTTATTTGGAAGTAGATCTATACAAATCTCATTTTAATCCCAGAATTCCTACTAAATTTTGGTTTTATCTTTCTTATTGTTATTGCTTCTTTTATTTTCCTTTCTTTAATATTGTTTGTATGTAACATCATTTTTACTGAACTTTACACAAATTTACAAATTTAACAAAGTGAATAAAATTGATGTTACATATAGACAATATTAAAGAAAGAAAAATAAAAAAAATAATACTAATAAGAAAGATAAAACCAAAATTTAGTAGGGATTCTGGTATTAGAATGAGATTGGTATATAGTTCCAAATAAGATATATATAGAAGTAAATATGTTAAGAGAAATTATTTATAAATGAATTATGGGTTGTAAAAAAATGGTTAGGCTACATAGGAGTATAAACATGGGTATATTTATAGATATTTACATATTGGGAAAAGCTTAACATAATATTTACGTATAAAGCAGTATAATATAAATTTATAAAAGAATTATATAATAATAATAATAATAATAATAATAATAATAATAATAATAATAATAATAATAATAATAATAATAATAATAATAATAATAATAATAATAATAATAATAATAATAATAATAATAATAATAATAAAAAAAGTTAAAGTGTATAAATAAAAAATATATAAATAAAGTGTTGGAGTAGTTATAGATATATTTAGTTTAAATAATATGTAATAAAGGGAGTTAGGATATAAGATAATTTAAAAAAAACCAAAACATTTATTTTTATTTTTAAAAGATAAAAGTAAACTGGGTAAATTAAAAGATTACAATTTATAGGTTATAGATATTAAAAAAGTAATAATAAATATAAAATATTTTTTTTAACAGAAGCATGAATAAGGAAATAATAAATATCATATGATTTATAAATTAAAAAAGAATATTAATAAATGAAGTATTATTATGAATTGACAATTATATAAGTATAAAATAATTAAATATATTATTTAGATGGAACTAATAAAAATAAAGTTTAAGTTTTATAAGGAAGAAGTAATTAGGAGATTATTAAAAAATAATAAAAATGAATAATACATTTAGATTAATAGTAGTTCTTGAATATGTATGTATACAATTAGGAATATACACGTATAATTTATATTTATTTTCTATTTATATTGTATATTTTATATTAATTGGATTATTTTATTTGGGTTTGATTATATTTATTTCAGTTTTATTATATATTGTTATATATTTTGTCATTTTTTGTTTTTCATTGTTTACATTTTTTATGGTATTATTTATATAGTTATGTATTTTATTTTATTTTGTTCATTATATCATAGTTCTGAAGAAGACTGCAGGATAGTTGAAACATAAGGTATATGTATATATGTACAATAAAAGATTTTTTCTAAAAAATGTTAAAAGTGGTTTGGATAAATTGTCTTTATATAAATGTCTTTATCAGATTGTTAATATAAATATAAACATAAAAGATGAAATTAATTCTAGAATTAGTGGATGGAATGGTTTTGATAGAAATAATTTAATAGTAAAGGAAATATTACTATGTTTGAAAAGGTTTTTAATAGATATATTTATGATCTAAGTCCTGGACATATGACAAAAAAATAATACAAAGACTTTAGTCTACTCAAAGAAATATGGAAAGATAGGTTTGGAAATAACAAAGAATACATGAATGAAAGAACAAATAAACATTATTGATGTCATTGAAAGAATTAAAAATCTGAAATGAAACGGGCTGGACATATTTTGGAGAGATGATAACAGTTGATGTCTTGAATTGGATCCCAAGAGGTTGCAAAACACTTAGAAAAAATCCCACTTGAGTGATTAATGAAATAAAAAAATTATTCGTTGTGGAGAAAAGAAGTTGGATTGGAAAAATTGGTATAAACTTAGAGTGCAGTGGAATAAACATGATTCAAAATGATGATGATGATAAAACACGGAATTTCCAGATTATTTTTGTAAAATTTTCACATTTTTATTATAATATAATTTCTATGTTAAATTTTCTTTACAATAATATAAGTAGACCGATTTATTGTGATTAGATATAGAATCAGACATAAATTTGTCAAGAATAAATTAACTTAAAAATAACTTTTTTAGAATATTTTTTTCTTTTTAATGCAAACAATTTTTAAATGATATCTTAATTTAGTTAAAATTCCATAAAATCTTCACTAATGCGAAATGATAGAATTATAGCTATCAAAAACTTACTTTTTATTAAAATATTAATAAGTACTGAAACATCTTAGAGGTTGGGGGGGGGGGTCCTGATAGAGATGTTTTAAATGCTTTCTCTGGCTAAGGATTTATCATAAAGCTTGTTGAGCAATTGGCAATACTCATTGTTTATATCTTACAAGCTTAAGAGAATTGGGTCATGTGATTTATGAGTCTTAATTTGATTATCTTAGAGGAAGTTTGTAATATATAGGGAGTTTGAACTCAGATTTTCACACGACCCTCAACTATCCACGCTATCTCATACTGCTGACACACTTGATCACACACATGTTGAAAAGATAAATAATCACAAATATCCGTATTTTGTGCTAAACCAGAAAGTTTGTTTAATTTTCTTCTCATATTATAGGAAACTTATTTGTAACTCTTACAAACTCAAGACAGTTTCATCACTTGCGATTATGACTCAAATATAACCTGATTAGCCTCGAGTATTATACTAAAAAAGTTTTAGTTCTATTTCTTTTATATTACTTTTAAATTGACATTTTACTTTTTAATTTAAGTAATCATTATATATTTAATATTGCTTAAGCCAATCACAATCTAAAAAATAAAATTTTTTGAATTGTATTTATCTTATGACATTTCAACATTTTTTTTTTTTTTTTGCCAGACTGAACATGTGGTTACATTTTGTTAAAAAAAATAAATATTGATTGACATTTAAAAGTTTACTATAAATATATATTTTGTATTGACACAAATTTTACTTTTATCGAGAAAATCGACAATTTAATTGTTATTAGAAGTAAAGACAGAGATAAAAAATACATTTCTATTTTATCCTAATGCAGTTCTAATTAAATTTTATTTTCAACATTATTTTTTAAAACATAAATCTGCATTTTTTACTTTTTTAACTTTATTAGTATATATATCACATAGATTCTCCCAATAAGAATTTTTCTTTTTTTAGTGCTTATTTAAAAAACTTTAATCTTTTAATTAGACGGAACTGAGTCTGCGCGCAGCTATTTATATATATACTGTCTTTCTTATAAATAAGCTTTCTCACATCACAATTAAGATTACAAAACAGATTCTCTTATATACAATCCACTTTACTAACAATATTGTTGAAAAAATTCTAAATAAAAATTCTATTTAAAAAAAACAAAACATGAATATTTCACATAAAATGTTTATTTTTACAATAGTTCTATAAAAAGAATAACAAATCCGATGGAAAGCTGTTTGTTACGAATAATTTCAAATTGATTATGACCAATGTAATATGATAACTTTTAAGTTTGAGGGAAGTAATGATAAAATATAATTAAATTATAGTTTATTTTGGCTTCTTATTAGATATAGTTTCATAAAATATTTGTATAATCTGTATGTTCTAATATTTGATACTTTTTTATTGTTTTTAATCTTAAAAGGATTATATAACATTGTACTTTCAACTTTCTGAATTGTGAAATGAACTAAAATGTTGTAAAAATGTTCTAAACATTAAAGTTATGGTTTGATAATTAAGATATTAAAGCCATATATGTAAGCTTTTCTCAGGCATATTGAACAAATTTTAACAAAGTATTAACTTTATAAATAGAACTTAAAACGATTTTCTTTAAAAAAGTATTCTTCAAGCATATTGCAAATTTGAAAAGAGAATATGCAGTCTTTTTGATTTCATATGCAAAGTGTCCCAAGTTATTGATATTATATTATTGGATGATGAGTTGCAATTTTGTATATTGTTATATAAACAAGCATCTATTTTTATAGCGCGATGTTTATAATTGTAATTCACTAAATATCAGCCTTTTACAGCTACTGTACATGCGCTTTAATGAGTGTTAAATAATAAATGAATACTTTTCAGTGCCCATACTAGATATAGCATTTAAGAAAGAATAAAATGAATCACTTATTCTTTCCGAACCCATATCTTGTATGGGCACTGAAAAGTATTCATTTATTATTTAACACTCATTAAAGCGCATGTACAGTAGCTGTAAAAGGCTGTTATTTAGTGAATTACAATTATAAACATCGCGCTATAAAAATAGCTGCTTGTTTACATATGTTTGAGTTTCGTTTGAAAGTGACTTTTAAGTAAATTCTAAGTAATTTCGTCGATGTCATTATGTCAGACAACGCGAACCGTAATTTAAAGTGAATGATCTATCTTCACGCTTTATTTGCCAATACTTAAGATTTGCCCATATATAAACATTTGGGTTCGGAAAGAATAAGTGATTCATTTTATTCTTTCTTAAATGCTATATCTTGTATGGGCACTGAAAAGTATTCATTTATTATTTAACACTCATTAAAGCGCATGTACAGTAGCTGTAAAAGGCTGATATTTAGTGAATTATATTGTTATATGTAGAAATCATACATAGAACTGTATTTTTTTCTGTTATTGGAAGTAATTTTAAGCTGGTTCAATATCTTTATCGTTCAATTAATAAAAAAAAATCATAAAAGTTTTATTATTATTTTTGAGGGAGTGTTGAATGTATATATATACATAAACACCACTCACACACAACATATACTACTACATATACCAAAAAATGTGTGTTAACTTCATTATCCTATTTTTTTAAAACATTTTTAAAATCTTAATTTGTTTATAAAAAGTAATTAATCAAGAATGTATCATAGATATGTGTATATAATATTAAACCACTTTTATTTTATATATGTACACATACAGATCATTGCAGTTAACAGTAATGTAAACAAAGTATGAGCTATTATCCACAAATTTACACTATTCATAGTGGATGCAGTGGCTTCACAGTATAACTATAGCTCGTATAAATTAATATAGACTTGAAGTAACAGTGAACAAGTCAAATTTATATTTTATACTCTTAATAATTATTATAATGAATTCACATTACATGTGCATAAAAATAAACAATTATAGATTAATTTGGATTATAGATTTAGAATATGTTGAAAAATTTTGAATATGCTATTAAATAAATCAGTCTGAAATTGAGAATTAGGGATAGTTAAATAATAAAAGTTTGATTAAAACCATAATCTGTGTTTGAATATAGTTTATAAATAATTTATTAATAAATTCAATATAGTTGTTGTGCACTTTGTTTTTTTATATGTCAAAGCGTTGACCAGGAAGCGATCCCGGGTTGGCTGCTTGGAAGGCAGCTACGCTAACCGTTAGGTCACTAACGCATGACAGCACTTTGTTTTTTGTTATGAATATTCACATTTCATCAAACATAATAAACCTTATTGCTTGAAATAATGTTACCCTAGAGCTGTTTTGAATATATTAAATATAAATAAAGTAAATAAAAAAATAAATTTAGCAGATGAAATATACATTGTAATATTAAAAATTTATTTATCTTATTTGCTTGAATAATTAATGTTTGCTATTGTGGAAACATAATGAATGAAATTAATTATAGAATTAAACTATAATTAAATTATAGTTTAAAATTATAATTTATAATTAAATTATAGTTGGTAGAAATAATTTAAAAATGAACATGCTTGTGTATTTGAACAATATGTTCTTATTTTTGGATCTGAAACTTAGAGTCTTAACTCAAGAACAATATACAAATTGCAGACCACTCTAAGAAATATAATAAATTTTCTCTTCACCAATAAAAATTGTAATTATACATATGCAATTTTTTCGCATGCGTTAGTGAAGCTGTAATTATACTATAATGTTTAATATGCCTGCTTAGTGCTTTAGAGATTTAGTATTCTAATCTCATACTCATAGTTTTACGAATGAAGTCTGTTGTAATTTATTGTACACATATGCAAATGAGCTTGCATTTTTAATTAGTTAGTCCATTATTTGGAGAGAGCAAAGCATGCCTCTCTTTTATTAATGGCAGTGAGATTATTTGCTATGTAAAAGCTTCTTTGACTTTTCTTTTGACATTATTCTTCTCTGTGCAAATTATTTGGAAAGAACTGGGTTCGAATACATGGCATATATGTAACTTCAAAAATTACTAAAAAATTGATTAATGATTTGAAATTTAGCTTTAGAACGCCTCCTAATACTAACCGACTAATAAATAATTCCAAAGATAAAATAGAAAAAGATCAAGCCCCTCATGTGGTCTATAAAATAGCATGCCCTCAATTAGGCTGCCAGGCATCTTACAGGTATGCATACAAAAGGGTTACAAATAAAAATGAAGGAACATCAATCTTCTGGGACCATTAAGCAGCTACAGGCCATGTATTCGAACCCAGTTCTGCCCAAATAATTTGTACAGAGAAGAGTGATGCAAAAGTAAGGTCAAAGAAGCTTTTTACATAGCAAATGATCTCATTGCCATTAATAGAAGAGAAGCATGCTTTGCTCTCTCCAAACAATGGACTAACTAATTAAAAAATCAAGCTCATTTGCATATGAGTACAATAAATTACAACAGTCTTCATTCATTAAAGCTATGAGTATGAGATTAGAATACTAAATCTTGAAAGTGCTAAGCAGGCATATTGAACATTATAGTATAATTACAGCTTCACTAACGCTAAGAGACTGAAATGGAGCTGGGAGGAACATTTTTTAGAAGTGATAATAATAGATAAATAATTGAAGACTTAAAAAGAATCCTAAGAGATTGTAAAAGACTTAATAAGAAATCATGTGAGTTTAATGGATGAAAAAAAAGTATTGATGTTATGTGGAAAAGAGAAGCTATGAAACTGAAAAACTGGAAGGAACTTTAATCTGCACTAGATTGATAATGGTTGAAATTAATGATGATAAATTGATGTGTGTTTACTTTTTAATAATGCATAGAGAGTTTATGTATCAATACTAATTATGTTTACTAAATATTAAAAATTAAAATATTATCATAAATACTTAATTTATTACAAAATAAAATATCTGTTCAAGCATGAGTAAATAGAAGCAAATATTTCTAAATAATTTTTACAGACACAAATGTAGATTAAAAACGAGAGAAAGAGAGAGAGAGAGAGGGGGGGGGAGATTAGAAAAAAAAGAGATAAAACTGAGATTGAGTGAGAGATTTAGAGAGGGATAAAGAGAAAAATATAGATTTAAAATCATGTATTTAGAAAAAAAATATTTACATGGTTTTCATTTTCCAGCATCTCTTAAAAATATCATCTAAAGTAATCATTCCACGATCCTATATTATAATGAAGTAATGGATTGAAGACATGCCAATTATCGTATTGCTATTACACATATGACAATAACACAATGCACGATCACTGGAGTTTGTTTTCATAAAGGCTAGACTAGAAATCAGAAAATCAACAATATAAAACCATCAATAAAAAAATTCAACAATCAATTTTTTTTTTTTTTGCAAATAAGTTAATTAAATTAAAATATTAGATCCCATAAACCAAAATAAAACTGTCACCATCATTAATTCTGATAACAATAAGCCATCAACAATCTCAACCTGTAGTCAAGGCAACCTCTTTTAACTACAGATTGAGATTGTTGGCAGCTTAAGGGTTGATTATTATCATCTACATTTCATTCTGAAATGAAATTGTGATTTATATATTAACCAATTAAAAGATTCAAAAGAGTTTCAGATTTCTAACAATGGTAAAATCATTTAAAGGAATTTTAATGTATTACTGGTAAACAAATAAATTTATATTGCAATTTCTCACGAAGTTATATTTTTACTAAATGAATAGATTTGTTAAACGAATAAGTTTTGGGCTAGGGGATCGATGTTTAATAGACTTCCACGTTGTAGCCATTTCTAACTAATTAAAATTTAAGTTGCCCAACTCTAACTAAATGGAAAGTCAAAAGTATTATTGGTTTTTGAAAGATGATGAACATTTCTTAAATATATAAATTAACGACAGATGCATTTCTTAAGTATCAATTAAATATGCAATGCATCAATTATATATATTCTAGTACAATAGGCATAGATTAAATAATTTCTAAGTATAGGTTTAATACAATAATTTCTCAAATAATGTATAGACTAATATATTTCATACGTATGAATTAAATATAATCTCCTTCGTGCGACCGCGTTACAAGCCAATTGTAACCAAATAAAATCAATTCAAACAAATGAAAAGTTATTCTTTATTTTGTTAACTTTATAAAAACTTATTAAAGTAACATGAAATGCATTTTGCAATCTCTCGATCGGTCATCCACATTGGATTTTAAATCATAACTAAACGATTGGGAGAGCTTACAAATATCATATATATTATTGGATAGTTTAAGCTAATTATAACTTTATTCTAACCAATGAGAATTTTATTCAAATGATCGCACATCCACGTTATGGATTAATTATACTATATTCAAATCTATATGGCATTTACACACTTGCATATAAATTGCATGCCACTTACAACATTTTAAGAATGGGTCGATGGATACTTCATCATTCCCAGCTGACACTATTCTGAGGCCTACTGAGATGATGATGATGATGATGATACAGAACATCTATAAGCTTAATTGCCAGGGTGCCAAATTGCAGCTCCAATAAAATATAAAGGTTAAAACTCAATTCAATACTCTTAGTAATAATATTTCATGAATGGGTTAATACACAATCGATTTAAAGAACACTGAGAACGCATTAAAATTGACAATATTAATATCTTTAAGAATTCCAGGTTATTCTCAGCATATTCCCCATTCACTATGATTAAAGCTACAATTAAATTTTATTCTAATTATAAAGTTCTATATTCATCTCCACCTTACTGATCCACTCCTCCAACAATTTCACATCCATATGTCTATTACACTATTACTTATTTTATCATTAAATTTTACATCTTTTCTTGCTCATTTCCTTTCATTATAATCTCTTCTCAGGGTTTTTCGAACAATTAGGTGTGGAAATCGAATAAGCTGCGATATTGGTGATAAACATTCCTCTCTTGATCGCCTCCAAGGTGATCTCGGTTGTCTTTAATGCAGTTTAATATCAATTTACATTAAAGCTGGAATATTTTAAGCTTATTAAATCTTTATAAACACATCATAAAATATAATCGCAATTATAACAAAATTATATAAAATAAAATGCATCTAGAGAGGTTTGAATACAACGGATGGAGAAAGGATTTTATGCCCACCCTCTGCACTCACTATCACTCAATACTATCTCTATTCCTGATTTATACTTCAACAATATTAAATTATTTGGTAATTTTACGCATTTAAAATTAACCTTTAAATAGTTTTACTAAATATTAATTACGTACATGATCATTCAAATATTAATAATATTATATTGATGTATGATTGGATTGGAAATATCTAGATAATAATAACCCACAAAAACATGGAGACACACACAAATTTTATTTAAAACAAATAACAAATTTTATTTGACAAGCTATAATTCAATACAAAAACATATACAGTACATTATATCTACACTTTCTTTTTACCTTAAATATAGTAAATACCAATTTCTTCCCGTTTTCAATGCTTTCTCTTTTTATTACTGATATATTTTAGAAAATACATAATCGATTTTTCCCCTAATTAAATTTAATAATTTTATTTAATAAATCTAAAGTTGATATTCCCTTGCAAATTTCTTGATCTTATCGTATCATCCTGATTAAATATTCTTTGGCCCTAATCTTTACAACAGAGATATCTTAATAATAGTGAGACTAAGTTATTGCAAATAAATTGGCATTAAGATCAAACATCATCATAGTGCACTCTCTATGCTCATGTTCTTATAACATAATAATATTTTAACAATATTACCTTTCCAGCGAAGTTCTCAGCTGGCCATGTAAATATTTATTAAATAAATTTCTATACGCATTGCTTATGCCAAATCATTCATAAGTTTTAGTTAACCCTTAACAGTTATTAACTTAATTATTTTTGGCTCGTATGCTAAATCAAATCTACAAAAACAATATTCAAATACACCAATTGCACATATGTGATCTGCATTCATTCAGACATTAAATTGAGTTTGTGACCTGGTATCCAATACTTATAATAATGCTTATCATGGCTATCCTCTCATACACACATAAGGAATATCAAATATTAATATGAGGCAGGCAGTGACCCGAATAAGAGAGAACCTTTTCACTAAGGTTGAGATATGCTAGGATTTTTATCGCTAGTCATATAAAAACATAGGTATACCAAATACCTCTGGCCATCAAAATAAGAAACCTTCTTACGGTGTAGAGAATACTCAAGTGGAAAAACTCTTCCACTGGGTTCAAATACTTTATGAATATAGCATAAATCTTAGTGAGTTAAACTTCACTGAGTTTTGTGGAGATCTCTGTCTATCCACACACATACAGGTCAAAACATCAAATTATACAAGTAAAACTTTCACAATCTTAATATTCTTGCAAAGTAGTGTACCGGAATATGAGCCCATAAATTTTCCAAGCATAAATCAGCTTGTTTCTGACCTTAACTTTATGATAACAATAATAATAAGCAATAAGAAATGCGCACAAAATTCTCAAAACTATTTCCATGCACTTTTATAAAACAATAAAAATAAAAATGATGATGATACTCAATAGACAAGCAATTTATTTATAAGTCTAAGCATTTGATAATAACTTCTGATGCTAATAATAATATCTCTTAATTGTTTTTTTTTTTTTTTAAATTGAGAAAAAAAAATTGTTTGTAAAGCATTTTAAATAAGGCATATCAGTTCTACCCCCAAAATGACCATAATAGCAAAAGCATTTAAATAAACATATATAAAATCATCTGAAATCAATTTCTACCCCCAAAATAATACAATGATAATTTTAAAGTAGATGATATACATAATACACTACAAATAAAGAAATTCTTTTTTTTATATATATATTAAATGTCCTACACACACATTTTTTTAAATATCTACATTAAATGTCCTACACATCTAAAGAGCGAATAATAATAAAAAAATATACTTATACAAGTCCTTTAGTGGTCCTTTCAGGCTCCTGATTTCTACTTCTCCCTTTTTTTTTCCTTGACCGGTTTATGAGAGCATATAAGTCCTTGTTGTAAAAAGTTCTTTTGATAGAGTTCGGTTCCTTTTCTCTCATATATACAGTTTTTATTTTGCTGAATGCGTTCCTCATTTCCAACTCTAGGTAGATTACCTTTAAACTTTGTAATTTTCTGCAGGTTTCAGTTAAACAGCCTTCATTTAACTTTTTCACAATATCAGTCTGTTTTTGATTGTCCTTTTCCAATTTTAATTTCATTTTGTATATTTAAATTGACTTACATATACATCAAACTTTTGAGTTTTAAATTTTACTATTTTCATATATATAAACAATATTAAACTCAAATTTTAACTTCTGTGGTTTAAATTTTTATCACCATCTGTTGAATAACTGACTTTTGGAGGTTGAAGATGTGTGTGCCCACTTAAAATTTACTCACTATACATTGTTATATTTAGCCAAATTATTCTGAAGAGACAAAAGTACAATAAAAATGATTTTCAATTTTATAACACAGTTTTCTTTAAGTCAATGAAGGAAAACTGCTACAGATAAGTTTTAAAAATACAAGCCCCTCCTTTTCTATTAACACAGCTTTTATAGAGACGTCCATCTGTTTTTTTTATCTTTATAATTAATTGACATGTTCCCCCTTCTCAATTAAATTTAACCTTTTGCCCCCTCAGAAAAATCAGGCACAAATTCCATTTCAAACAGACACGATTAATTTTACAATCTAACAATTAATTGCCAATTAATTGTTGACACTCTGACAGACCAGACTGACCATTCATCATTATTGGTCAAAATTAATAGTCCACTTAAATTCCTTGGCAAGATCTGTGTCTTTTAAGGAATGATAATTAACTGAGTAATATAATACTTGAACTCATACTAGAAGTAATCTTACTTTTTCCCTTTAACTCTTTTAATGCATGACTCATCTAAAAACGAGAAGATTTGACGTCACTCTAAATCGGCTACTTTTTATTGCACATATACATATAATATGTCATTCGAAAGAAAATCAAAAGTTCTGTAAGATGGTGCCCTCTTCAGAGTTATTTTACAAGTAAAAAAATCAATAAAAATGACCATATATGTCAAACAAAACCAAAGCAGCTCCTCACCAACTTGTTCTTGAATCTTATTGGCTGTCCCAAAAAACATTCTGATTGGCAAAAAAGGAACTGGCTGATCCAAGAAAGTAAAAAGTTACGTCGTTTAGATTTTTATTTCAAAATGATAAACGAATGTTTAAAACATTTTAAACAATATTTTGAATTGAATTACAAATTATTATTGAGAAAATAATACTAAAAATCAAATTATTTTAGAAAAATAGTTAAGATATTACCAAGAATTATTGAATATTTATTAAAAAGCTACATATTGATCGTAACATAAAGTGAAAAAAAATTGCGTCAGCAATCTTTTTGGTTGGTTGAATAGGTTACTTTTATTTCACCGATATTGAATATTTTTTAAATTATAAATCAAATTTTATTTTTGAAAAGATTTTCGTTTGCTTTCGTAATCTTAAAATTCAGTAATATACTTTTTACAAACGAAACTAACGTATTTATATTATTAAAAGTGATCTATTTTAACAATAGATTTTGTTAAAGTTGTGAGTTGGCCAATTACAAGTTTTGATTTTTAACTCATTCGGCCAATTATATAATCATCGTTCAAAAGGTTAATAGTGAAATCATATATATATTACAGCTGTTTCAAACTCAGACTTTAAATTAAATTTAGCTGCTAATATTAAACTTATTAAAAATGATTTTAATTTCTTATTTAAAATTGCTTTACAACATGTAAGAAATGATTATTAATTGTAAATTGTACCATCAAGATCTACAATTATATTATATACACACACATCGCAGGTATATACTTTTCTTTAAATTTAGATTTTTAATGCCTTAATCTTTATTTATTACAACTATTCTACCTATATTATTATTATTTTTTATTTACTTTCATGAATTATTTATTTCCAACCTAGCATAAAATAATGACTATTCATCATCACTATCCTAATGTAGTTTTTAATAGTCACACACCTCCCTATCAACAAATGTGTAAATCTTGCTTTGTCTAATATTTTCTTAATATCAATTTAACACATAAACTAAAATAAAATAATCCTCTGGTTATAAACACACTAACAATAAATTTTTAGATTGCTTACTAGTTGAACATATGCAATCCCTTATAAATATGGGTTCAAATTTGGTCTTGGCTAAAATTTTCTTATTACACAGAAAAAAAAAACATATATTATGAGGAATATTTGGATGGAACCTTCTTTGTATATTTAACTTAAAAAGATGGAGCCTTGGCCACATCCAAGGGCTACAATATATATAAGCAAACTTGGTTAGATATAATCTCCAATCATAGTTTGTAAAACATTCATTTTTCAGATATCATTATCGTCATCATCATCATCATATTTTCAAGTATTATCACTCAGCAGTAGGATGAAGATCTTTCTAAATTTAATCCAATTTCTTCGATCCATAGCTTCTCATCCATATCAAACCAGCAAACCCTGTTAGTTTATGCATTTCACATGTTGTCTTTTTTTGATCTTTTACATTCTCTTGAGATCCTAAGACTTCACCTATCCATCTATTGTTCATCTCTTCTATCAATATGTTCACCCCAATTTTATTATAGTCTTTTAATTATTTCAAGAATGTCAGTGATATTTATTTGTTTTTCATCCAAGTATTTGCTTTTGATCTCTTTTAGTTATTCTCAACACACACCTCTCCATATTTTGTTCAGAGATCTGAAGTTTTTGAATTGCTGTTTTGTTAAGTGTCAAAATCTCACATTTCTAAGTACGAATTTAGTAAAATATATCTATTAAAAGCTTCCTTTCAATACAAAGGTATATTTTTCTTTAATTAACATTAAATTATTTCTACTAAAAGTAGTCATTCAAATTTAATCTTATGATTAATTTTATCCATTATACTTTCTTGGTATTAATAATCTGATCAAGGCATTTGAAGTTAATTTTTTCTAATTTGTATCACATAAATAGTGACCAATTCACTCTGTAGGATAATCTACTCTCTTCAATTGCCTTGAGTGCTACTAAATAAATAAACAAATAAATCAAAGTCATAAAATTCATTTTGTTAATTAAATCTTGATTTATAATCATAAGCTCCAAATTAAATAAATTATTGCACATAGAAATATATGTAAACAAGTTTGTATAGATGTAAGATTCAATCATGATATCATACCATTTACAACCTTCTTACAATACTATTTATTTATATCAAAACTAACAGTTTTGACTGTATTTCAGTCATCATCAGAGCTTTTTACAATCCTATTTCTCTTTACAATAGGATTGTTAAGAGCTCTGATGATAGCTGCAGGACAGTCAAAACTGTTAGTTTGATATAAATAAAAGTATAAAGTGTTTAAGAAAGGTGTAAATGGTATGATATGTTAAAGTAGAAATCAATACATAGGAAAAGGAAGAAGAAAATTATATTACTGTAATCATGATGTGAAAAACATTGCTAATTTATAAAAGACTATTGCATTGACTTTTGATATTTTAATATCAAAATAATTGATTGATTATTATTAATGTGAGATAAATGCTTGTTATATTTAAATGGATGATTGTGCAGTGCTCTATGCAGCCAAAGAGGAAGGATCCCCCAAATCTATATAACCTGCAGAACAATTGGCTGAATTTTTACACGATAAAGTGACCAAACAGTAAATTATAATCAAAACTTATATTTGGAGAACTTAATTTACATATATATTTTATAAATGTATATTAGACAATTGATATGTATGACTTTTACATATTGCGGTATTTAATGTTTAACTGTGTTAAAATTGATGGATTTATAAAAGATTGTTGCAGTCATTCTTGTCACTGTCACATGACTAACATGCTAAACAAACAACAAATGATTTATGCTTTATGATTGAAAGTTACATCTATTCAAGTTTATTTACATAAATTTCTATTAGAGTTAATTTATTTAATTGCATATGCCTTATGTATATAAGGTTTTCACATGATTTATAAAAATGAGAAAATTCCCAATAAAATATTTTCTTCCTGGACAACTAATTTCATTTTGATTAATTGTAATTGATCAATTATAATTATACAACATATAATTATTCAATTAAAATACAAACTGCAGTTCTTTTTTTAATTTGATAATAATAAAAATTACTCAAATTTAATTGACTGATTATATACAGTCTGGAAATTTATTGTTAAATAATTCGTTTAAATTATCGCAAAATTTAACTTGTACTGATTAAAACAATATTTATAATTAGAAGTATTTTTATTTTTTCTGAAAGCTATTATTGCTATTTAGAATAAAATGTTTTTATGGTTCTAAATACAGTACAGAAACAATTTTAATTCTAAAGTTTTCATTTAAGAACAATAGATGGCGCAATTTGCTGTTTTTGTCATTACATTGTAGTTAATTTACAAAATATCATAGAAATTATGAAAATATTTAAATTGCCCATAAATAGTGAAATGATTTTATTATGCCAAAGATTAATATTATTTTTAAAAAGACTACATTGTTATTAAAACTTTTGTTATGAATGTTTATATCAGTATGGCTTATCAGTTTTAGTGAAAAATTTAATTCTTATTTAAAATCTGTCATTCTGAAATATAAATGCTTTAAAATATTTGATTTTCATTTAAATGACGAAATTTTTTATTTTATGTCTGTAAAAGTAATAATAATAAAAAAGTTGAACATAATGCTATCAAATATATAGAATTGTTCATCTTTTGAAAATTTCATATTGTCCAAAATAGTTGTACTAGTAATAATATCACAAAAAGTAGAAACATATAAAAATATTTGAAATACTGGAAATTTTATTAATAAAACATTGCTCACCTCTCAGTCTTATATATATATTCATGAGTACATAAAGTTAACCTAAAACTTATATAAACAATGATACCTGTTAATTTTAAATATTCTTGCCAATTGAATCATCAGTTTATATCAATCATATATATAAAAAAAGATGGGAGAAGTAATTTTATATTAAACCTATTTTAAATCTATTTCAGTGTTTTGATCAGTATATGTTTAGAGTGGCACCAATTCGCCATTAACAATGATTTTAATTATAATTACGGGTTATCTTATTAAGAAGTATACCTGCTGCTCAAAAATTTATTGTTATAAAATATGATTGAGAATATTGTGGAGTGTATATTATGTAAAAGATAGTTTTATTTGAAATATAAGAATAGTGGCAAAAAAGAATTAAGGACTTTTGGTCTGATGTTGAGTATGCAAAAGTAACAAGAATATTTAGGAAGATGATAGAAGCATTTTATGTGTGTGGAGAAAAAAATGAAGGCAAAGTTGAGTGAAGTAAAAAAACGTTTAACCTTTTGACCGCTGATTATATTCTTGGCCAGAGTGAGTTAAAAATCAAAACTTTTAATTGGCTAAGACAAAGTCAATTGTCAAAATATATTCACTTTTTAATATCATATTCACTTTAGATTCGTTTGTAAAAAGTATATTGACAATTTGTCAGGTTATGAAAGTGAACGAAAGTTCTTTCAAAAATAAATTTCTATTTGTTTATTGTAGAATATTTGATAGTGGCAAATTTAAAAAGGTGAATGTAATAACGAATTAAAAAGAGTTGCTGACGTAAATTTTTTTTTTCAGTTTTACATTACAAAAAAGTAAATATTTTTTTTGCTAAAATCTTAAATATTTTTTTAAAATAATTTTATTTTTAGCATTATTTTACTTATATATTCATAATTTCTCACTAAATACTTTTATAATTGTCTAAAAACACTTATTTATCATTTTCAAATTAAAAATCTTAGCGTTTTTCTTTAATTGGGCAGTTTCTTTGTCCTTGCCAGCCAATCAGAGTGTCTTTGATGGCTAAGAGCCAATCACCGACAAGCTTTCTTCTTTGATAAGCTTTACCGACAGTTTTATTGATTTTTTACTTGTAAAATAATTCAAGAGAGGGCAGCATCTTACAGAACTTTTAAAAACCTAGCTAACGAGTCTATAATGTCTATCTTAGCATTAAAAATGACAGAATTAGAATGACGTCAATCATCAACGCAACATCTTGTAAGCATCAGCACGTAAATGTTAAGATTGAAGGCAAATTATGAAAGATTGATTAAAGTAAAAAAATAAACATGGAAGTGGAGAACAAAAGGAGATTGTAGTGAAAAATTTTATAATGTTTTGTATAGAATGCTTTGAATATGTGGTATAATTTGAAAGGTGGGCATAATATATGTGATGAGTGGAGAGTCAGGAAATGTGGAAATAGAATAATAAAGTTTCAGGATATTAGAATGGGATATTAATATATTAGAAAATAATATATTTTAAAAGCATTATTTTTTGCAAGTAATATTATTCTATGTAAATGTTGTGAATATTTTTTTGATTAACATGAACAAGTTTTAAAAGAAAATGAAGTTAGTTTTAGCAATAATAAATTACAAATATCGATAAATTATAAGTGCCACATAATAAAATATGGAAGTTGTAAGGTTGAATATAGAAGTTGTAGACCTATATACTCATTTAAGATTAAAATAATGAGAGAAGAAGATATATGATGAAGTAGGATGAAATCTTAAAGAAAATGATAAACAACAACAAAAAAATGGAATCAAGAAATAAGCATTATTTTTTTTGTAGCAAATATGATATACATAAATTTTAAAGGAACGTGTCCAAGATCTCTCTCTAAAGTGTTATGTCGGGAAAAGAAATAATAGATTTATGAAAAAGTTTCAAAGGGAAATTGAGAAATACACATTGACAACTAAGCTTGTTAAAGTAGAAAATAAATTAATAAATATATGAGAAAGATAAACAGTATGTTAAAGTTGATTTGGCAGATTGGCACTTATTAATTAAAGGATTATAATTATTTTTTTTTTAAATGAATGATTTGGATATGAACAGAAGCAAGATGGATCAGAATAGTTGTAAAAGTTTATAGTCTATTTGATAATGACTTTATTTTTTGTTTAAGAATTGTGATGAAGAGACAAATAAATTTAGGAATAAATATTTATGGCATTAAGATGAGAAAAAAAAAACTAACTAGATGTTAATCAATATGCATAAAAAATTCTGGAAAAATAAAAATAAAAAAAGTAAATAGTTTATTGTTTAGAGGATCTTGAATACAGGAAATGACAGAATAGATTCTGATCTATGGAACTTGAACTCCAGAATTTTTCAATGCAACAAATCATGCAAAACAGGGTAGATAAGTATGACAAATAAAATATAAAATTAACTAAAATATTAATCAGTAATAATAATAATAATAATAATAATAATAATAATAATAATAACAATAACAATAATAATAATAATAATAATAATAATAATAATAATAATAATAATAATAATAATAATAATAATAATAACAACAACAACAACAAAAGAAAAAAATATAAAAGATAAATGTAAGAATAAAAATGCCTTGCGTTATGTGAAAGCAAACACCATACTATGGATGAAGAAGAGTGCATTGGGTAGTTTATTGTTTGACCTATTTTTTGCTTGTTATGGCTAAAAACGTGATGGTTTCACGTCGGCTTCAAGTCACTCTAATTCCATCATTTTTAACGCTACCATTAAGATTTTGTGTTATTTTTAAAGGTTAAAAAAAGTTCTGTAAGATGCTGCCTCTCTTGAATTATTTTACAAGTAAAAAATCAATAAAACTGACATTGAAGGTCTAACAAAGAAAAAGGGCCATCCTTTCTTGTTTCTGATTGGCTGTTAAATTTTGACAACAAAGAAAATGAATTGTCAATAACTAAAGAGTTACGATTTTTTTCTTTCATTTTGAAAATGATAAATGAATGTTTTAGATCATTTTAAAAGTATTTTTTGACAAATTATAAATTATTTTGATAAAATATGCTAAAAATAAAATTATTTTAGAAAAATAGTTAAGACTTTAGCAAAAATTATTTATTTTTCTGCAATGTAAAATTGGAAAAGAAATCACTGACATCAGCAAAACTTTTTGGTTGGTGAGTAACATTCATTTTAGATTTGACGCTATTGAATATTTTTATAATTATAAATAAAAATTTATTTTTGAAAAAACTTTCGTTCACTTTCATAACCTGACAAATTATTAATATACTTTTTACAAATGAAACTAAAGTGAATATAATATTAAAAGATGAATATATTTTGATGCTTGAGTTTGTGAATTGACCAATTAAAAGTTTAGACTTTTACCTCACTCGGCCAATAAAATAATCAGCAAAAAAGATTAATACTAGGAAAGAATATTCAAAACCTAGGAAAAGACTGAATAAGTTGAGTACTATTCAAAATGAATAACATAAATTGTATAATGATAGACTTGAAAATTTTGAAACATATAATTTTGAAATGTACTATTAGATGAAGAAAAGATAAGACTGAACTAAAAGTCAAAGATACACTGATAAATACAAAAAACTTGCAAATATAATTTTGAAATGTACAATTAGATGAGGAAAAGATAATATTACCAAAGAAGGAGTCTTTGAAGGAGTTGAGTTAAGATAAAAAATGTAAAAAGTCTTCCAGATCATTCCATATTAATATTTTTTTTACAATTAAGTCAAATAATATAAACCATATCTTAAAAGCACTCATATGCTTCTGGAAATTTAATTATTTCCATTCTCTCCCAAATTAATTGTTTTATTTAGAAAGTCCTATCTTCCCCATATGATATAAATTAAAAAAAAAAAGAAGTCAAATATTAGAAACATGAAAATCATTAATTTATAGATAATTACTTAAATGAACAATAAAGTTTTAATATATATATATATATGTTAGTTTAATTAGTTATTATTTTAATATTTGAGTATTCAAAATTAAATAAAATATTACTTAAATACATCTGAAATAATGACAAAATAATAAAGTTTCCAGTTGTAAAATTTTAAATTTCTCATAGTTTTACCAATAATTTGGTCTCTATAATTTTGAAACTTCTGTAATAGAAAAAAAAAAAAGAAAGTTAAAAAAGATGGTGTGGAGACAAATTATTATGATAATTAACATTCCAGATTTAATTTGCTGAAGAAAAAACAGACTATGGAGAAGTGTTTTGTCAGTATTTCAGGATAATTTTATAATTATAACAGAAATTATTGAGAATAATAAAAAAAAAAAAAATACAGAAAAAATAGTAAAATGAGGGGAAAAAATAATTAGTTGCTGAAATTATGTTATATGAGGAAAGCAGGTGTTATTGAAATGTTTTAACAATATAATTTGGAATATAGGAGAAAACCAAAATTTTTTAACACTACAAAAGAATTGATTTTTAAAAATAAAGCGAATGATGAAAAAATATTGAAAGCTGTAAGCCAATTAGTTGCAATAACAACCACATTGTTTTTGCCAAAAGATTCTCACATAACTTTTTCTGCTTTGTAAGATTAATAAATCACTCAGTTTACTATATTCTAAAGCAACCAATTATAATATTAAGTAATTAATGAATTCTAAATAATAGTGTTATATTCACAAGTGTAGTTTTGTTTCTGGATGAACTTGATTACTCAGAAAGTAGTCTGGGGATGTGGATTTAAGCTTGGAATAGAGGACTCGGGAGAAAAAAAAAAAAAGTGATTTACTGTGGGTATATTATAATTTTCTTTTTGGTCAGAAATTTAAAGTTGGTGAGCCCCTAAAGGAAAATTATAGTTCACGTCTATGAAGCAAAAATTTACAATTTGTCTTTCTATATTTTAGTTTGTTTAAAAATTAATTAAATAAATATGTTTATTAAATTTTCTGTAATATACACAATGAAGTGCCTTGCTTAAGTAATAACTCATGATCATCATCAATGATCAATTAATATTTTATTGTAACATCCTAAATTATAAATTATATTACTAAGTAATAAAACCCTTATATCATTAAACTGTTTTAAATAGTTGTAGAAAAAAATTCTTTTCTTCTCCAAGCACGGACGGACTGTTTCAAGAATACAGTAATCATAACATAATTCCGCGAAAATAATTTTTCAAATTATAAATGAATATTACTTATAAAATTAAATTTACTCCACGATTTTCACTTTTTTTTAAAATCAAGATAAACGTTATTTACTTACTATTCATAAATTATATTTTTTCTATTCTTTAAATAAACACATCATATGATTTAATTGTTTAATATTTAAATATAAACTTATTTAATAAACATTTGCTCTTGTTTTTTTTCTTCTCACAAGTGAAATGAATGTTTTTGTTTTATTCAAAGTCAGAAAAATGAAAGCTATTTAACTGCTTTCACATTTTTTCTTTTAGAAGTTATTCTTATTATTCTCAAGAGAAATATCGATTTCTAACAACTTTTATTATTATTACTATTTTTTTAAACATTTAAATCCAGAAATGTTTCATTTTTAATACATAGCACTGGAGCGCTAATTTTGGCTTTAAAATAACGCTACTTTTCATGACCAATGCAGCCACTGTTAATCACTATGGCCATTGAAATTTAAAAAAAAGATAATGAATAAAAACTACAAGATGAATTTTGTGATAACTATACAATCCAATTACTGAGATACAAACATTTTCGCATATATGCAAATCATTTAATCAGCATCTCTGACATTTCGCAATAATGTCTTATAATTTCTGCAACAAACATTTTCCAACTGTAGCTTCCCATTGCTTTATATCTTCAGACATATATTTCCTATAAAATTAATCAATATCGCGTCTTTTTAATATCTTTTGAGATAATTTTGTAATCACACCTTAAGTTCAAGATAACATTTTTTTTAGAAAGTCTGTTTCTCTTCATAGCAATATCCATCTTTCATTTATATCAAGTATAAATTAGCCATGACATTATTATTTGTTTCCTACTTACTGTTTGTATAGATATCACATTTAGTAGAAGACAAAATCATCATCTGTTTTTTCCTTGAGAGTTTCCAGCCTTCTACTGCAACTTGATTACTTCCATTATTGAATTTATTAAGAAAAATATAATCTTGAAATAAATATTTTCTGTTGATCAAAATATAATTCAATGTTCTCATACCTTTATGTGGGTGTTTCTATTTGACATTTCCCTCAAAAAATAAAAATCATATATTCCCTCTTGTTCTATCATTGCAGCCAAATTTATCCACAGCATTTTCATCTTCAATCATTTTCCCATTTTAGAATTAAAGACTTCCATGATAATTTTAAAATGTTTTTTGGTGCAATAAAAAGCATTTTGTCCATCTATATAATAATTCTCTGCTTTGTTTTTACAATTATAAACATAGATTACTTGTATTTAGAATCTTCCATTAAGTTAAATAACTAATCTTGTCATTCTTTTTGATATATCATTAATTTCCTTTATTTTTGTTTTTATACTTTTTATTTATAATGAATGTACTTCGCTGTGCTTTCAGTATTTGCACCTTGATAGTAAAATACATGCCCACTTTTCAAATCAATTGCCTCTTTATATTTTTTATATCTCCACAAAATCCAACAATATCCCATACAATATCATACATTTTTTCCAATTCATATAACCTTATTTCATGTGAAAGTGATCTATAATTCATAAATAGCTAAATAAAAGATCATCATCAAATGGAAAATAAAAGGTCATCATCAAATATCAATTTGGATATGCAATCCAGGAATTTTTAGAACCCTCCACCTTCAACTACCAACTATTGACTTGGGTGATGATTTCACTAACTCATGGGTTTAAAGATAATAATTTAGTTTTGTCTGTTATGATTATAATATTTAAAAAAAAGTCATTCACACACATTCATCTTAACTACAAGAAAACTTAACTGCTATTTCAGTTAAAAAATGTCAGGATAAAAAGCCAATAAAATAACTATGCTGGCTCATGCATGTTGGTAGGCAGCCATTCCATTATCATATAAATAATGTTTGTAATAATAGCTATAGTGCCAAAAACATATAGAATGGATATTAGGAATTTGCTCTACTCGGTTTCTTTAAGGTTTCAAAGAGGAATCAAAGAATCCCCTTTCAATTAATAGTAAACTTATTTCTACAACCTTTTTAAAAAAGCAATATTTATATATATAGCAATTTTTATTTAGAAAACAATAATGTTACATTTTATATAAAAAATAATAATTGTTTTTCAAAATTTTATTTGTATTGTGTAGTGTTTTTCATTTAAAAAAACTAAAAATAAAACTAATTATTAATTTATAACCACTCACTTATATAAATACTTAAAAAATTTTCAAGTTGCACAATGCACTTTTAGTTTTTTTAATTTGATTTTTATTATAAAATATTTAAAAATAATTTGTTAAATATTCACTTTTTTATTATAAAATAGTAAAGAAAAACCCTGGACAGTTTATTCAGCAATGAGATTAGCTGGGAAGCTAATATAATTTTTTTTTTTTTTGTAATGTAAAAAAAAAAAAAAAGGTGGGGGGTGAGGGAGGGGAAGATAAAGAGCGAATGAAAGAGAGATAGATTGTGAAAAAGCGACGACAGTGATGTAGAGAAAAAAAGAGAAATGAAGAGAAAGATAATGAAATGAAATGAAGATAAATAAAATGTCCTTACTTTGAGAACGATATGAACTACAGGATTCCTAGTGAACGCTAAATAAACATCTTTTGACTTCCTAATTAATGATCATGTGACAAATAAAAACTCAAAACAGTAACAAAAATTCAAAAAAAAATAATGTTTTAATTTCTCCTTATATAAAAAAAAAAAAAATAAATTATAATTAATAATTAAAAAAAAAAAAAAATTATTAATATAAATTTTAAGCGGAAAAATTTAAAAATAAAAACTTAAATAATAAGAAAATATAATATAGGGTATATGAGCACAGACTTTCAGATGACCCATCACTCTCCACTCTATCTAATATCACTGATACACTCAAGCACATATATGCTGAAAAGATAAATAATCACCAATATACGTATTTCATGCTAAACCAGCAATCACCAGTTGGTCCAGATTATCATCTCCCACACATATATACTATAAGTGCTCAGATATATATTAAGATAGACAATCTTCCTACTTTAATGGACAGGCTCCAATCTACTACACCACCCAACTCTTCAACTGTCCATCCAATGAAAAATCTGATGATGGAATGCTCAAAGGCCACCCTGAGGCCGAGATTATTGTCACACCCATGTTGACCTAAAGTCAATATGAACCCCACATGTACAGAACATAATCCATTTAATACTTTCAAAAGAAAATATAATGAAATACAAATTGAAATACGAAAAAAGATGAATAATTGTTTGATGGAATCAACTAATAAATAAAATCTCAGTCAAGCGTTGGTGGTCGAGTGGTCAGCACAGCTGCCTTACAAGCAGGTGTCCGGGTTCGCTTCCCGGCCGATGCTATGACACATGAAAAAAAAAAAAAATCTAACGTGATATGTTTCTCCAATTGTGAAAGCATATTCAAAAAAATGTCTGACTTATGTAAAATTTATTTACAATCACAAACTACATAATGTAAATTTAAATACTATCAGTGATATGTAAATACCAAACAACTTCGAGAAATCAAAAGACTTAATATTTATAAGTAGAGATTGATGAAGAAAACAAATAATATTTTCCAATAAATCAATTATTTTTTACTAAAAGTTATCATAATGAAAGACGAATTATTAAATTTGAAAAAAAAAAAAAGTCTAAAAAAACAATTTGTCCGAAATGGATTAATATTGAATTTGATAAAATGCACTGAAATGGAAAGAGTAGAGAAAAATTATTGATATACACAAAGATATAAAAAAGTTACCAGCACCGACAATATAAGAATAAGAAGTTACATCATTAATAATTATAAAAAAGAACCTAAAAATGAGTTTCGAAAATTTGATTTGATATTTTTTAATCAGACATAATTAAAAAAAAAAAGTTTTATTATTCGCTTAAAAAAAAAATTAATAAGGCAGATTCATTAAGAGGTCTGTGTAATTTGATATTTTTTTATTATTTGAATTTAATATATATATAGTTTACATTGCTTTCGTCACTCCTTAACGATCCATCGTTTTTTAATGTCACTTAAATCCATTATATTGAAAAAAAAAAAGTAATACAAATAAATTGACCGTTAATTAAAAACTATTGTAATAATAATAAATATAACGGTAATTAACTATTATATACAGTCTTTTAATAAATTAATTCCTTTTGTTACTGTCTGTGATTCAACTTTAGGTGAAGAAAGCTCTTATTATTGTTAAACATCAACAAATTAAAAAAAATACAAATTAAAAAAAATACAATTTTATTCTTGGAGACTTTATTGTATGTGTTAATAAGAACCTCAAATTGAAAGATTTGCTCTTAGTTTATTTTTACACAACTTAACATTAATTGACATGAAATTTTTTTAGACAACAAAAAAATCATTATAAAGTAGTTTTTATGCATCCATGCTTGGTTAATGTTACAGTAAAAATAAAAAAATAAAAGAAGTTACTATTAATGATTACTCTTAGAGATACATTGCTAGACTGATCATAGATTACTATTATCCAAAGTATAGTGGAATTAAAATATTCATTTTCAAATATATTATATAAAAAATGATATTTTTACATCCGGGACAGTTGCTTCTACTAAGTGTTAATTAACAAATAGATCTATTCATAGATTTAATAAAAAAATAGGATAGTTTTTTGACAATGATTGTAATATTAGAAACATAAAAAATATTCTATTTAGCTAAAATATAAAATACTTGGACTTCATTAGCAGTATAAGATTTTAAACAGAAATAGATAAGAGGCTTAAAATAATTGGTTAATTAATATCACAAAGGAAATACAGTTATTTTTTGATTATGGTCAGTTTAGATGTTCAATATATAAACAAAATTTGGCAGTATAATATTTTTCTGAGTTGTACATTATTTCAGAATTAATTCATAATATTATTAGTGCTCAAAGCAAGATTATCCTTTAATGCAATTATATATAAAGTTAATAAACTGTAAATAAAGTACACATCCATTTACATAAGACATTACTTTTTTTAAATTAGAACCATTTTTCATTTGCTTTAAAGTACCAATTAAATTGCCTGAATTTCCATATGTAGTATATAATATGTTATGTAACTTAAATTTATTGATTTGTACATATGTCAATGCTTTGGCAGGTAAGCCTTCGCTTGTATTTACTGAATTTTTTTTTTTTTTGATTAGTTTTGTTTATTTTTGAATTTGGTAAAATTCTACTTATATGTTAATACTAGTATGGAATTTGCTATTAGTTTACATTATAAAAATATCTTATGAATGTTAAAATCTTATTAAATCAATGGATAGTATTTTTTATATAATAATATTTTTTTGAACAGATGGAGAGAATACATAAATCATTATGGATATAAATGTTCAAATGCATTTAATGATATATTCATTTAATCAGTACATTTAATTTGGAACTAAACATTTAAATAATGTTAAAATATTCTATTATAATTTTATAAATTAAAGATTTTATATTATACTGGCTTTTCTGGATAAATTATAAGGTATGATGATGATGATGATGATCATCATCAACCATTATCAATCCACTGAAGGATGAAGGTTTCTCCAAGTTCAATCTATCTTTTCCTATCTTTAGCTTCTCTTCTCCACATCACCCTTGCATAATTTCTTATTTCATCCATCCACCTCACATATGGTCTCTTTCTGGGTCTTTTACAATCTCTTGAAATCCAGTTCAAAATTTCAATTGTCCATCTATTATCATCTCTTCTAGCAATATGTCCAGCCCAACTCCACTTCAGTCATGATGATATTTTTATTTAATATTATAACAGAAAGGATATTTGGCAAAAAAATATACTTCATTGATTTATCCAGTTCACAT
The DNA here is from genome assembly GCA_028023455.1 of Epiperipatus broadwayi. NCBI lineage: Eukaryota > Metazoa > Onychophora > Udeonychophora > Euonychophora > Peripatidae > Epiperipatus > Epiperipatus broadwayi. The sequence goes on along the minus strand of JAQFVV010012684.1, from coordinate 1,045,289 downwards.
GTTTCAGTAACAAAATTTAAAAAACTTAATGTTTTTTACCATATTCATGGAAATGTCAGGCCATTGATCTTTTGAATTTATATTTGATCACAAATCACTAGGATGCCATAAATAATCTTTGTTATAGGACCATTACCATAATGTATCTAGTTCATCCTTATCCACACAACTCCATTATAATTGTATTATTTCACACACTGTTGAAACCAAATTAAAAAACAATTCTTAATTTTGATATGTTAAGCATGTAAAGAATAATTGTCTGAAGGTTTGTAATGATGGTATATTATAAGATGTGATGTGATGGACTATTTCCATCATTTATGAGTGAATGTTGAATGTATAGAAAATTTTAAACTTTATTTAAACTTTCCAAACACAAACAACCTGTTAGTAATAACACACAAATATACAATACAGGTTAGTAATTACACAACATTTTGAGTAGTATTATTCTCCACTCTTCTTCATGTGTTGCTGGCCTATATGCACAGTGACAATATTTGCTTAGAAGTTGAATTTGCACCTTTAGATTCTTGAATATTGAATTTAAGGCAAACACTCTACCAACTGAGCTATTCTGTCAAAGGCAACATATAGTAGAAATTTGATATATTTATATACGAGGGTTGATTCAAATCCTACTGAGTCCTTCACTTTTTTTATAGTGTCTAATTAGTTTTTTTTATTTTTATTTTTTTCTAAGAGCAAGATTAATTAGAGGCTTCCATACATTGTGTATTGCCACAATCACTTCGATAGGTTGATGATATCTTTGTGGTATGGCCACATGCTTAGGTAAAATTACAGTCATTCTGGATGCACATTAACAACATGTCTCCTACAATTAAATTCACAATGGAATCAGAACAAGAACAAAAATTGTCATTCTTGGATGTTCTTGTGACAAAACTCCCTCAGGGCAAAGTAAAAACAACAGTGTATAGGAAACTAACACACACTGACAAATACTTGGCATATATATCCAATCATACAAGAAGCACTAAACAAGGAATTGTACTATCCCTATGGAACTGAGTAAAGGAGGTTTGTTCAGAAACCAGTGATTTGGAAAAAGAAAAGATTCACATAGAACAAATGCTTATGAAGAATGGTTATCTATCAGCAAAACCTTCAATAGACAACACAAAGAGACACCAAAAGAAAACAATTATTGGTATGGTAGTGTATCCATACATACCAGGAATGGAGGATAAATTAAAGAAAATCTGCAGTCAATATAACATTAGAATTGCTTTCCAAAGCCATACCACACTTTGAGACATGCTTACTTCTACTAAGCCTAAATTGGAAATACCGAAGAACAAAAACTGCATCTATGAAATACCATGTGAATGTGGAAGAAAATACTATAACGATCCAGAATAAGGAGACTTACCATAATCTGCACTACAAGGGTGCCATATAGGCATTTGAACCTAGAAAAATTTATATAGTAGGCAGATACGTAAGTAAAAAAAAATTATATTGGTTGATTCCGGTCGTTAGCCCATTGTCACTAGCTCAATGGAACAGCAGAGATTTATATTTTACAATAAATTCTTATCTAAGATATTTTAAAAAAAGAATAAAATAAGCCACTGCCAGTAATTAACATACAAACATTTATTTACGCACATATATATAAAATTTAACATTACTTTTACTTTACAATTTTAACTTGATTTTAGAATTTGATTTTACATTTAAATTTTTATAAGTTTACATTTTAAATTTTATAAGTTCACATAGATGGATTTATAAAATGTGTTTTTAATGTTGAGTATAGATCAGTTACATAGATTACATGGTCAAAAACATTTCAAAATAAACATAAACGATCAAAATATAAAGTCATTGATGGAATTGCAGAGGGAAATTCATAAGAAACCCAATGGCATTCATCATAAGATGCCCCATTTACACCAATAACTTAAAAGACATCCAAAATAAATACATCTTGGATACTCACCATAAGGTATCAGTATTTACCGAATGTCTATATATTTTGATCAAATATAAAAACTAAAAACACAATTAACCAATAACGAATCCAAGCGTCTATACCCAACTTAAATTTAATGCATTTTTATTTAGAGTGTCGAGTATGAATAGACTACATAGATTTGCATTTGAAAAGAAAATATTCTATTCTTATTTAACCTTAGGCCAAAAGTTCACAGTCAAACCGGCATCAATCCATCTGATACATTGATGTATTCAATGTAGCATGAAAATACAACAGCATAATATACTATACTGTCAGGAATGGACATCTGAACAGTATAGTTAGAGAAGACATTGACTCTTGTCCAATACAGGAATATTACATCTGTATGGCAAGAAGAACAATAAAATAAAAACTCCATAGGAAGGGACCACAGCTCTTTTTGCCGACTTACAATCCCATCCATAGGCAACAAGGTTTTGTGTGGCATATACAGTGATTCTGCTTGTAGCGAACCTCATACTACATCTACTAATTACACCAATATATCCAATCCATTGACCTAATTCAACTACGAAACAAATAACCTAAGATTACCCTCCCATAATATAACTTTACAAATCTATATAGCCATTCATGACTGACTTAAGTTTAACATTTACATAATTTAATTTATCGCAAAACAAAAATCATAAATAAAACTTAAAGAACAAAAAAAATAATAAATGGAAATGATTTTAAAAAGAAATACATCAAATAAAAAGAATTAATAATGAATTTAGTTTGGTCAAATAGGATTCTATTTCTATAAATTAAATACTGGGAAAGTTTACATTTTAAAGTTCTTAGTGTTTTAAAATTAATATTGTTCATTAGATTTTATAAAGTTCTTATGGTTTTAACAAGTCCGTAGTTTCTAATTTCTTGCAGTTGCTTGCCATTTGGAGCCAGCATTAATTCCCTCAATGTCCTATGGTCCTCAATCTAGGAAAATGATGTCATTTCTCTTTCATTTTTTTAATGAGATTGAAGGGATTGAAGAGTGCGTCTTTTCAATCCCTTCTCCTTCACTCCACACTAAAACATATCTGTCATCTCTTAATAATAACTAAACCAATAATTTCCAAACTTTTCCTTTTATATTAATTTTAAGGATTCAATTGACATTATGTCATCGATGTGATGGTCCCTCGCTAATGTCCGATTCCATTGTTTTTCTCTCCTATCTGACCTTTGCTTATATATTTTAAATGTCCAAGGGCTAGTTTATATTTAAACTAATTAAAACAATAATTTCCATTTTTCAATAACACCAATTAATTTGTTTTCAAAACTTAAAGATATATTTTTATCTCTAAATCTTTTCTAAGTTTTTGCTTTCACAATACCTTTTCTATTTTTAATAAAGTTTTATTTTAATAATTTTTTTCATCTGTGCGATTTTATATAGATACGAATTTAGTATAGAATTTTAATTTTCAATTCTTAAAAAAAGAAGTTTTATTTGCAAACTTTTATTTTTTTCATGTTTACTAATTAAAAAACAATGTAACGATGTCTGTGCCCATTACAATACATTGGTGAAACTTGTTGCGCTGTTGAACAGTGATTAAAAGAGCACAAACTAATGGTTAAAAAAGAAAAGATAGATGTGTCTACCATAGCAGATCATATATGTACTAATGACCATATGTTTAATTGGGAAAATACAAAGATATTGGATAAAGAGAAAAAAATGCATAGAAGAAAATGCAAGGAAGCTTCTCATATGACAATGGTAAATAATCCTATAATTCAACCCAGTGTGGCAATACATAATGTATGGAAACCTCTAATTAGTCTTGCTCTTAGGAAAAAAAACTAATTAGTCTCACTATAAAAAAAATTGAAGGACTTGGGAGGATTAGAACCAACCCTCATATATAAATATATCAAATTTCTACTATATGCTGCCTTTGACAGAATAGCTCACTTGGTAGAGCATTTGACTTAAATTTGATATTCAAGAATCTAAAGGTGGGAGTTCAACTTCTAAATGAATATTGTCACTGTGCATATAAGCCAGCAACACCTGAAGAAAAGTGGAGAATAATACTACTCAAAACATTGTGTGATTACTAACTTGTATTATCTATTTGTGTGTTATTACTAACAAGTTGTTTGTATTTGGAAAGTTTCAATAAAGTTTAAAATTTTCTATACATTCAACATTCACTTATAAATGATAGAAATAGTCCAACATATCACATCTTATGTGAAGAATAATACTCTAATATTGGATACATATATTATATATATAGCATTTATATACATCAGTGTAAAAGAAATAAGACTTAGCTTAACATACACAAATAATTTAATGAGTAATAAGATAAAATGGATCATCTAGAACACATAATCTTATCCTATTAATTACTGCACTACAAAAAGCATATGCTAACCTTTAACTTAGTTAAAATATCTAATTTTATTCTATTAATAAAAATTCTCCAATTGATTTTCTGACAAACTCTTTTATCATTATTTGATATATTTGGGCCAAAATATATGTATAATATATCCTAATGGCTTATTTTAGATAACATTTAATATTACTTAACAATAGATACATAAAACATATTCTGATCAAGGAGATAAAACTTTGGGGAAAATGCAAGAGAAAAATGTGGCAAAAAACTTTCTCTTCTCACTTCCAATTAAATTTGTTTATTAACTCTCGTACAAATATTAATGTATAAAATTTGTAAGAATTTGTGGATTATAATAAAGATAATCAATCTTGATTGAATTAATATATAAAAGCTCAATATGTTACTGTTCAAATGTCTTTATATTAAGATCTTTGATTAGAGTGAAAGTAGAACTAATTTTGTATTTATAGAGGTTGCCTTGACAACATATTGTAGATTCATAGTTGAATAGCAATGGGGTTTGAAAGTTTTAAAAATGATTATTATTAGTTTACTTTCAAAATAGATTAAAATTTTCTATTTAAGGAATTTATTTAAACTTCTAGGAATATAAAACTCTTACAGTCCAAGGTTCAACTTTCTTGTCTACATTAAATTCTTAGTCTAGATTAAAAGATGAAATCCATCTTTTACTTTTAGGAGTTGCATTAAAACAGATTATAAAGTCATGGTTTGCATAATTTTTGGCTGTTATTATATGATGTATCCTTTCTGAAAAATAAGATCTATTATCTAAATAATAAAGTGTAGCAGTGAAGCTTGAACGTCTTTAAAATTACTTATTATTAACCTGCTTTCAAAGTGAGTTATATTTGTCTATTTAATGGAATTTATTTGAATTTTACGAATGTAAAAATCTCAATTTGTTATAGTCTAAAGATCAACTTTTTTTACTATATTAAGATCTCAATTTAGAATGAAAGATGGAAACAATTTAAATTTAATGATATATTCATTCAATCAGTACATTTAATTTGGAACTAAAACGTTTAAATAATGTTAAAATATTCTATTATAATTTTATAAATTAAAGATTTTATATCATATTGGCTTTTCTGGATAAATTCTAAGATATGATGATATTTTTATTTAATATTATAACAGAATATTTGGTAAAAAATCACCTTCATTGATTTATCCAGTTCACATGTTTCAGTAACAAATAAAACACAATGACAGTAGTTGCCTTAATAACAAATTGTAGATTCATGCCTGAGTAGACTTTGGCTGATATCATTTAAAATATAGAATATATATTTTAAAAGTAAAATATTTTACCTTAACTAAAATAATTTGAAATAAATTTTTAAAACTTTATTATATAACATATAAATGACCTCACCTAGAAATCCAAAAATTGCAATTGTAAACTGGCATAAGATTTTTGCACATGCAAAATTCCATTTCTTCAGGTTTTATTATTGTAGACAAATTTTTTGAAATCAGTCTTTAATATTTATAAATGCTGTTTTATCAGTATTCTTGAATGTTTTAGGGATTGATATTTTTATACAATTATATTACAGGAAGAAGGTATTGAGATTTAGGCACATGGGGGCATTAGCTATACATTATTACATTGGTTGATGGATTAAATTCTGAGATTAGTCAGCAATAATGCATTCAAGTGTCTAGCTGCTCTTCCTGAAAAATTTTGCTTGCAGAAAGTTCATTGCATTGGTAACTAATGATCATACAATTGACCATATGGCATCAGATTTTCTTATATTTCCACAACTACCCACTGCAATTTTGTTTTGGATGTTACTTTCAATTAGTTTTGGTCATGGTTATAAAGTGTAGATTTATTAGACAACTACATAGTGATTCACAATAAACTATCTCTTTTATGTAAATTTCTCATCATTTTCCTTCCAATGATACAATGAAATTCAAACAAAAGTACTTTGATCTAAAATCCAACTTTGTTTTCCATATAACATCTTTAGACCTTCATTTATTTCCCTTCTTTATTAAACATCTTTAATTATTTCAGGCTTATTTCTATTTTCCATTTAGCTATGTTTTGTTTTAATTTAACCTATTTAACTTTTTTTCAATTTTTGAAATAAAATAATTTGTTTTTACTATGGTAATTATATTTTTATCAATTTTTTTCTTAAATTGTTTTAGATTAATACAATCATTAAATTATTCCTATACTGACAAATATATTGTAGCATGTAACTTTTCATGATTGAAAATTACAAAAAATTATTATTTCATATTACAATATTGTAGATATAATTTAAATATTTAAATAAAGGTATACCTTATATCCCTGGAATTTAGATATAATTATAAGGAATTTGAACCCAGACTTTCAAGTTCCCTTCAGCTATCCAATCTATCTCATGCAACCAATACACATGAACTCACACATGTTATTCCATTTTTTAAAAATTCATAGTTTTAACAACCTTTCAATAAGGTGACATTTTCTTTGTTCTCCCTGATAACATTTTTTGTAATTATTCAATTTGTAATTTTAGTATTAAACCATATATTTACAAATAAAAAACCTTCTAAAAATCATATTTGAACTTTGCAAATAAATCAACTCCAAAAAATCATTAAAATTTTTTTTGACTGAAATTTATTTTAGAATGAAAATGAATAAATGTGAAATTCTGCTTTAAAATATTAAAATTTATTATAATTTTTAGAATATATCAAAAAATTTTAAGGTATGGTCATCATTACCAACAACAATTTTCTTTATTTGCATTATGCTAGAATTTAATCTCTGTTTTTTTTTTTAAAAAAAACCTATACGTACAAAATAAAAGTATAATCATGTATACTTATGATTTTTAATAATTATTATACAATTTTTTCATCATTAATGATTTGATAGATATATTTATTCCTCTTTTTATATTAATTAAAAAAAATCATGAATTTTTAGGTTTAAATATTAAAAATTTAACAGGGATTCTCTTTGTATTTTGTATAAATAAATTTCAGCTATGATGTAATGAAGTAAGCTACCAATTAAAGATAGGCATTATAAGCTGACATAATACCATCTAATAATTATGTTTCCCTAAAATATTTTAAACCAAAATCTATGACTCTTTATAGAAAAGCCTTATTTAATTGTAAAAATGATTAAAAAATTGTTGTATTTTTAATTCATATATATAAAATATTATTATCTGATTTGCAATCTTTATATAAATTTAAATTATAAGCTTAAAAATGGGTTCACTTTGACTTAAACTATTTCAGACAATTACAATTATTAGATCATGTAATCTGGCTTGCAATGCCTGTTTTTAATTGTTTTTTTCTTCATTACATCATAATAGAAAACTGTTTATAAAAAAAATATATAGAGAATTCTGTTTAAATTTCTAGCATTTAAACACACACATACACACATATATATTGATTATTCATTATTTATTTCAAAATGTTAAAGATTTTAATTATGCAAAATATTTAAAACAAGGCCTATCAATGTCTCTCTCAATTCAAATATCAAATATATCATAACATTTCTACTTATTGTATTTTGGTATTTACAATATGTATACTATAATAATATTTTATAATAATTATAATTTTATATAAATCACATTAATAAAGTGGAATTTTTTTATATTTTTAAATGAAAAATTAAAGTTGGCTTGAAAGCTTAGATTTTATATTTCAAATGTTATTTATAAATTTTTAATTTTTACACGTATTTTTTCTTTTTTTCCACTCTCTTTTTAAAAAAAATATAACTACAATATATTAAATTTTTAATTTCACAGGTGACCATTAATAAAAATTTGGTTAACTATTTATATTTCAAAATTGCCTTAACAATGCACTTTAATATATTATATTATATATTCACAAACAATATATATATAAATAAGTAAAAAAATACAACTGCAAGTGAGAATTGTAATTTATTTTATAATCAATAATTTCAATCACCCACATGCGCGCATATATAATGGAATGCAAGTTTCTTTTTTATTAAAATAAAAATGATCACATCATTGTGACATTTTAATGAGAATTTCTATCATCATCATTTTCATTAGCACACACACTCAAACAAGTATTACTAATGGTCATTGTAACTCCAGGAGAAAAAAAATAAAGACGAACCAAAAATTAAAGGCAAATCTCACAATAATGAAACTTATTCTCAAAACACAACTGTTTACATATATGGCATTCTAGTTTTACAGTCTGTTATTTTATTTTTTGTAATATTATATTTTAAATTCTGTTGCAAACTTTCTTTTTGAAAAACTTTAAGACTTGCTTAATTGTAATTTTTTAAATTGAACTTTATATTTACCCAAGTTAACATCCATATCTATCTTTTGATTTCAAAAATTACTAACATATTTAAATTGCTTTGATGAGGATTTTATTTCATCAATAACTGATTAAGTTTTATTAAAAATATTAATTACTTAAGTTTTTATAAATTGCATTAACACATTAAAATTATTCTATAAATTATCATTAGAATTAGAAAGAATGGTGTCAATATTATTTAAATCTGGAAGCCAAGAAGATGTAGTTTTTGTTATGATTTTAATCAATTCAATTAAAAACGACTTTATTAATTCTAAATTCATCTTTAAGACTATTTCCTAAAACTGCTTATAAACTCCAAAAACATCGCCTAAAAAATGGAAAATGCAAATCTAGAAAAAAAACCCTGATGTCACTAATTTTAAGTTATGTACCTAATGTTTTTCAATAATAATTTATTTATTTAATACTACCATGAATAAGGTGTATAATAAATTTCAGTGGATAAGCTTCTAATTTCAGTCAGTCAGTAAACCTTTTCAATTAAGTGAATCAAATTAGATAAACTTTAGGATTTTTCTAACTAAAATTTACTTACAATATTATTAATTTAAATAATACTTTTTACTGGAAATTAACTTAAATATCTAAGATCTACTTTAAAGTTTAAACTTGTTTTAAAGTTTTCCTAAGACATTTTAATTTAATGAAAGATAGAACAACTAAGCTAAGATTATGTTAGCTTTACTACTTTTAAACGCATTACTACCTTAAATTATAAAAGAGTTAGCTTATTATGTTTAAATATTATACAATTAGATTTATATTTTGAAGCGATTACCATTTTATAATATCTATCATAAAGTGACTAATTAGTTACATATACACATTAATTATTATTTAAGAATAAAATTTATTTATTGGAAAATTAATTTATTAAAAAAATTTTTTTTTAATAATATATGATCACAAAACTTGACATTCAACTTTACTACAAACGCTGAAGATCACAATATATTGTACTGGGTTTATGCTTTTTCTATATATTATTATCTGTACATATATACATATGTACATATAAAATACCATGTGACTAAAGGGATTTTAACACAGTATTTCAGGGTTCAACATTGGCATGACCAAATTATATCCTCTAGCAACTAATAATATAATTCATTAAGCGAAAGACACAATTATATTTCCTGGCCATCCAATTTCCAGGAGAAATAAGTATTCTATAAACTTCTGACAGAATTTTTTTTTTTTATTGGCACCAAAATCAGTAATGGTCCACTGAACACACTGTCTGAAGTTCCTAATTCACATTTACTTATAAAATAATTTTTTTTATATCTAATTAGATTTTAAGCTAAGGTTATGTATTGGCATTCATTCACTGAGGTAAGAAAAATTAAGGAGATTGCTGATTTAAATTTCTAAAATAAATTTAATTAATAAACAACACAAATTACAAAAAGTACAAACTATTTGTTTATGTGCTAATTTTAAAATATCACTAATATATACATGTGACACCAATTAGTTAATGAGTATAATTTTAAAAACATGTTTTACATAAGACATATACATACTAAATGAAGATACAAATTGTTGTATTCGTTGTGAGAAATAAACAGCGATTTTACTAGAGACAATTTACTCCAGAAGTTTTCGATTTATTTTATTGAAAGTAAAAATAATTATAATGGAAAATAATTATAATTAAAAACAAGTTGTGGGATTATTTTTATCAGAGATAAAAATATCTAATTAAAGTAAGAACAATAAAACTGATTTGGAAAACACGCGATTAAGTTTTCAGAATGTAGCAGATAAGACTTAACAAAAGAACTCAGAGAGATATATAAACTGGTAGAGAAAAACATCGCGCACTTGTTACAGTCTTGTTAACAGAAGTGTATACGTAAAGCTATTAAGAGCTATTTGCAGCACAACGGTTTTAAGAGTTGTTCAGCCGAGTTCGATCGGATTGTAAGTGTTTTTCTACCCTCTGGAAAAGCTTAGGGGCGAATACATTACAAGATTGGTGCAGTCTAAGTTTCGAACCTAGTAAAACTTGAAAGAATAAGCGAGAAGAGAAAGTCAACCGATACATTCGGAAACAAGTAAAATGTCATTAGGACAGAGCAGTATTCCTGAATTTAGCATTGAAAATGCAGAGGAATGGCCTCTCTATATAATTCAATTGGAAAATTTTTTCAAGTTAAATGGGATAAAAAATAATGAAAAAAAAGTGGCAGCACTTTTATGTTTAGGAGGACGCAAAGTCGTAGAAATTATTAATAAATTATGAAACGGACCGATAACTGATAGAGTATAGTTTGAAAATATAAACCACTAAACATCACATGATTACTATCTCATACTAGCACAATAATTGTTATTAAACAATTCAAAACAAAACAACACTCTCCATATAGTAGTGCCATCTTGTGCTAACAAGAGCAATCAAAGGATGCCAGAAGGCTTGTGCATAAAATCCCTATCTAGTGCCTACTCATCCAACATCCCCAGACTAGTTTCTGGCTTGTGGCCTTCATCAGTGAGGAGCCTTGGATCTGAGAGCACTGCACCTAGATCTTAGGATCTAATGCAACCCTCCAGCACCCACCTTTTAACTCTATTTAACTACAAAACTATGAGAATGAAATTGAAAACACTATTAATATTTTCAATCCAAGCTCAATAGCTTATATAGTCATATGGGTCTGAACTCAATTCAGTACCCATACATTTTGGTGTCTTTGGCTCTTTAACACACTTGTTAGCACAAGATGGCACTACTATATGGAGAGTGTTGTTTTGTTTTGAATTGTTTAATAACAATTATTGTGCTAGTATGAGATAGTGATCATGTGATGTTTAGTGGTTTAACACCAATCCTGCCTAATAGGATAGTGGTGGCTATGGTTGTTAAAGAGCCAAAGACACCAAAATGTATGGGTACTGAATTGAGTTCAGACCCATATGACTAATAAGCTATTGAGCTTGGATTGAAAATATTAATAGTGTTTTCAATTTCATTCTCATAGTTTTGTAGTTAAATAGAGTTAAAAGGTGGGTGCTGGAGGGTTGCATTAGATCCTAAGATCTAGGTGCAGTGCTCTCAGATCCAAGGCTCCTCACTGATGAAGGCCACAAGCCAGAAACTAGTCTGGGGATGTTGGATGAGTAGGCACTAGATAGGGATTTTATGCACAAGCCTTCTGGCATCCTTTGATTGCTCTTGTTAGCACAAGATGGCACTACTATATGGAGAGTGTTGTTTTGTTTTGAAAATATAGTTAAAAAATTAATGGACTATTTTAGCCCAAAACTGTCTAGACACATAGCTAGATTAACTCTGAGAAATAGAAAGCAAGCCAGGGAGGAAAAAATTAAAGACTATGATATAGCATTAAAACAGCTGGCAAAAAACTGTGATTATGGCGAATTTTTAGAACAAGCTTTGCTGGATCAATTATTGTGGGGAATGTATGATGAAAGATGGCGACAGACGTTGTTAACGGAAAGTGACTTATCATACGAAATGGCTATTAAAAAAGGAATAGCATATGAAGCAGTAATTGAACAAGCCCTAGCTTTTAGAAACAACTCAGAAGAGACCAGAAAGATGGCAGTTTATAAAACAGATCGAAGTCAGCAGCTGAAGAATGAAAATTTTAACAGAAAGAAAATGTTAACAGTGAAATGTTTCTGCTGTGGTAAAACTGGCCATGTATCTAAGAATTGCAAATGGAGAAAAGAAAATTGTTTTAACTGCGGATTTAAAGGACATTTAGCAGCTGTATGCAAAAAACGACGTCAAACAAAATGTAATCCAGGCACAGATGTTACAACATATACCATTGGCTATGTATCAACTAAGGGACAAAGCATGGCCATGAGAGATAGGACTCTTTCACAAAGACAAAGACAGATCACTAATTACAAGAATTGGAGTCACGTAACCAAAAATTAGCTGCCATGCTTGAGAGAAAGACGCAATCGGAGCTACAACTCAACTTGCAATTTAAAGAACTATCAAAAGAAGTGCACAAATTAAAACTGGATGTTTATGAATTAAATAAATTAAAAGGAGAACTTGAAGAACAAAATTCAGAACTTAATGAAAAATTACAAAGCAAATTTTCAGAATGTCAGAGTTTTGAAAGATCGAATGAAGTTTTAAAAAGTGAACTCGCCATGTCAGAATTACCTGAACAAATGGAACTACAGGAAAAGATGGCCAAAAGTGAAAATGAAATTGACACGTTCGAAGATTTTTTAGAACGGAAATCTTTAGGTAGTGAACGGCCAGAGACAAAAAATGCAGAACAGGAAAAAACCCAGAGTCTCTCCAAGCGAGAGAAAAAAGCACTCAAGGTGGTGAGAAAAAAGAAGAGTTCACACAATTTTCAAGCTTATATCGATTAATAGGAAAAATCAAGTTTTCTCCAAGCTGAAAAAGGAAACCACGCATATTGGATGATTATGTGTAACGTAAATAAACTCTAACTTCTGGAGTGAGGGGAGGAATTGTTGTATTCATTGTGAGAAATAAACAGCGATTTTACCAGAGACAATTTACTCCAGAAGTTTTCGATTTATTTTATTGAAAGTAAAAATAATTATAATGGAAAATAATTATAATTAAAAACAAGTTGTGGGATTATTTTTATCTCCTATCAGAGATAAAAATATCTAATTAAAGTAAGAACAATAAAACTGATTTGGAAAACACGCGATTAAGTTTTCGGAATGTAGCAGATAAGACTTAACAAAAGAACTCAGAGAGATATATAAACTGCTAGAGAAAAACATTGCACACTTGTTACAGTCTTGTTAACAGAAGTGTATACGTAAAGCTATTAAAAGCTATTTGTGGCACAACGGTTTTAAGAGTTGCTCAGCCAAGTTCGATCGGATTGTAAGTGTTTTTCTACCCTTCTGGAAAAGCTTAGGGGCGAAGACATTACACAAATAAAGTTTATAAATTATATACACATTATAATACATAGGATTGTAAATATAATTTAGATTAATAAGAAAGTTCTCTGTGTAAAAACTCTTATTCAATTTAAAATTTTTTTGTTTGAAGAGTTTATTGTATTTGATTATGAATAGAATAAAGTAAAAGTTCATTCATAACATTCTTACTGTGAATATTCTTTTTTCTTTAATCAAAGTACTTTTGAGATATTTACCATATCATAAATTTGAAGATTTTAATATCTTTTCCATGAGCTGTGCCATGGAGTAGTTTCTTATTGTGTAGGTAGTGATCTATAGTGTGGTATATGCATGGCATCAGACATCAAGGCAACATTTTGGCACAAAATCAGTAGTGAATGCTGCCAGTTCTTATGTGATCACATAACTTACTAAATTTCTCTGCTATTTACAACTCTGCTGTTTTTCTGATAGAAAGATAACAATTAATCATTCTATAATGTTTTCTGGATCATTTTTTATACCCCTCTACTGTCCTCTGCCATTGACTGCACCACACCTGTTTCATCTTCTTTCTTCTGGGAATTCCCCCCCCCCCCATACTTTCTTGTTTCTAATTACTTTATTTTAAAATTATTTACAAATTCAACATTTTAATATCTCTGTTTTCATTTTGGCATGCATTTCAAGTTGCATAATAACTTTTCACAATTGAATGAACTGCATACTTTACAAGAAAAATGTGAAATTATGTCTGAGGAACAATTTAGTTATATAATTTCTTTTTTTTTTTTTTTTAATAAGATTTAAAGTTACGTTCCTCAGAATAACTTTTATTGTGTATAGACATTCGAATCAGTCATCTTTAATTACAGCAAAGATTTTTTTCTTAAGATATAACATCTTCCTTCTTTTTCTAATAAAAGTAATTAGATTGAATATCTATTTTAATTACACAAGCACATTTGTTTTTCTCCTCTTTTCTGGGTGGTCACACACATAGATTTTATTACTAATAGCTAAAATACAATTATTATGTATATTGTTGTTACATTTAACAATTTACTATAGATAAATACTTTTCATATAATAGAGATATACTGTATATGGAGATAGTGACCTGGGCCAACTGATGAATGCTGGTTTAGTATGAAATGCATGTTGGGGGTCATTTGTCTTTTATTGGGTCTTTATTTATATGAATTTAAAAAGAATGGTGAAATATGGAGGTTGTTTAATACATCTATGATGAATATTGTTCTTTATTTCAGCAATCTCCTCTTTCTTTCTGAATACCAGTATATGTTATACTATGTTAATGCCACTATATATATATATTATAGCAATCGAAAAGAAAGTGAAGATCGAATCTAACCACAATCTGCACTACAGGGGCGCCATCTACGCATTTGAGCCTACAAAAATTTATAAAGTAGGCAGATACGCGCTGTTAAGATTCCACTTTATTTAAATATTCAGATCGTTAGCCCAAGTCACTAGCTCAGTGGAACAGCAGAGATTATAAAATATAACTTTATATCTTAAATATAAAAAAATAAAAGCCACTGCCAGAAATTAACACATAAAAATATTTATTTACGCACATATAAAATCATTCTAATTTGAGGAATAAGTTTAACATTTTAGATTTTTATATTAATCTTTAAATTTACATTTAAATAGATTGCAATTATGAGTTTAATATTTATTTAGAGGGTCGAGTATGAATAGACTATATAGATTGTATTTGAAAAGAAAAATGTTCTATCCCTTACTTCACCTTAGGCCAAGAAGTTCGCAGTCAAACCAACGCCAATCTATCTGATACATTTATGTATTCAATGTAGCATGAAAATACAACAACACAAAATACTATACTGTCAGGAATGTACATCTGAACAGTAAGTAGAGTTAGAGAAGACATTGTCTCTCCACCAACAGGAATGCTACATTTGTTGTGAGTAGAACAATAAACAAAAAACTCCATAGGAATGGAATGCGGTCCTTTGCCAACTTACAAACCAATCCATAGGCAAACAGAAGGTGTGTGGCATATATGTGCAATCCTGCCTGTAGCGGATCTCATACTACATCTACTAATTACACAAATATATCCAATCCATTGAGCTAATTCAACTACGAAACGAATAACCTAAGATTACCCTCCCTTAAACTATATATAACTTTACAAATCTATACAGCCATTCACGCCTGACTTAAATTTAACATTTATTATGTTCACACAGATGAATTTTATAAAATTTGTTTTAAAATGTTGAGTATAGATCGGCTGCACAGATTCCATGGTTAAAAACATTCCAAAATAAACATAACCGATCAAAATACAAAGTTATCGATAATGTCAATTGCATAGGGAATACAAAAAAACCAATAGCATTCATCGTAAGATGCCGCAGTGACATCAGTGACTTATATATTCCAATCAACTATGAAATAGCAACACAATTAAACGCTAATGAATCTATGCAACGTCTATACCCAACTTTGAATTTCATGCATTTAAATAATTTATACGATAAGTATTAATACAAATAAAAAATAATAAAATGGAAATGATTTTTTTTCAAAAGCAAAACATATAAAATGAAACATTATCCATTGATTTTAAACTTAAAAGTCAGATAGAAGTTCATAAGCTTGAACGAAAGTTCTTAATTATTTTTAAATTTTAGAGTTCATGTCAATAGCTTACAGTAGAAGAATCACTGCTCTTGGTGTAAATTTCCACGGAGTCTTTATTTGAAAACCCGGTCAGATGTTCCGGAGGTAGCATTAGCTGGTTCATTTCGGTATCACAGTCAGTTCATTTTTAAAATAGAGAGAGTGTGATATTTGTGTCCTATCACGACCCTCAAAAACAAGCTGGAAAAACTGTCAGGAAAACTGTATTTCTCTTTTTATAGTATCCACACAGATTCAACCAACAAAATGTCACTAATCCATCCTTTTCATTCGGGTCTGGGCTGAGGCTTGGTGCTTCCATTGGTCAAGCTAATTTCTCTTTATTCTCTTATCTAACTTTTCATCTGACTTTTTAATTACACAGCTTTTGGATAATTAATAAACAATCATTTCCATTTACAGATTACAGAAATTAATTAATACCTGTTTTTATTTTTACTTACGTTATTTCTTTATTAAAATATTTTTATATTTAAATCTTTTATTTTTTTTATCAAAAAAGTATGTTCAAATATCTTTTTTTTTTTATTTAAAAAAAAAAAATTTTTTTAAAGTTTGGCATCTGTGCAAATATATACGTTTAACAAACATTTTAATTTTAGCGTTTAGTTTTTTTTTTTTTTTAATAGATTTTATTTTTATTTGCGAACTTTAAGATTTTATTTTAAATTGATGTAATGGCATATTTATATACCGTTACAATATATAATATTTACTAAGGCTGTAACCTTAAAAATAAGCGTCTGAAAAATTCGAAGGTAGGGACCTCTACAGGTCTTAGCCATAACACTAAATATTTTTGTTATAAGTTAATGTATACTTCTTATGAATAAGTTATATTTAGAAAGTATACATAATTATATATGTATTTAATAAATTTAAGTGATTTAAAATCTGAAAATATTCTTTTAATTCATAGGTTCCCAAACTTTTTCAGGCCACTGCCCACTTTGCAAGATATAAATTTTGTAATCCCCCCCCTTCCCCATGATTCACTCTGTTTGATATTTTCAATGTAAATAACAACTAATGATACATTACTGATTATATCATTAATTTATTGAAAACGTTGTGACCAATATGTGCAGCTTCATCTTGAGCACAGTTATTGCTATGCTGATTTTGATGAAACGTAGCTCATATGTCACGATTGTAAAGTTTATGCTCGAATAACATTGTGCCCAGTTTCATTCAATGTTTAAATATAAAAATTCAGAATATATATTAGAAGATTGTTTTACATTAGTAAGAATCTTATTGTAATAATTAAAGAACTATCAAATGTATTAGAAAATTGTTTATTTCAAACTTACAAAGTAAAAAAAAGCAAAAACAAGTTAATGTGAAGAATGAGTCTGATGCATTTTTAAAAGTTTGTTAATATTAAGTTCAACTTTAGTTAAAAACAGTCATAAATCACCATGCTTAGTTACATGCAATTGGTTTCTTTTCTTAGATAGTAAATTTGCTACAGCACTAAACCCATGCTCATACAAATAAAAGATGAAAATACAATTAAAAAATTTCTGCACTCTTTTCCATAATCCAGGATATAGTGCCACTACTGATTTCTAAAACAGAATCCTTCATATCCATTTTTGAATTTTATTTTTAGTTCATCTGTTGTGAGTTCTATGAGTTCCACTTCTAAATTTGATGATCCTGCTGTGTTTACATGTGAGAAAGGATCTAGAATACAATTTGGAATATTCAGGTTTAGAATATTCTTGAATCACTCATTGAAATCAGCATAGAGAACCTTCAAGGTAAATCTTCCTTTTTAAGACACTATTGATAGATTTGAAAAGTGGCTATCATCCCTTTGTCCTAAATTCCATTTGAACAGAAGAAGTTTCCCCACAAAAACAGCAATAACATTTTTTGTTTTAATTAAATTCAATTTATCACCTTGTAATTGTATTTTGACCTCATTAAATATTTTATAGAGGTCTTCTAAATAAGTGATGCCATTTTTGGATGTAATCAGGTTGGCCCACAATCCATTGTCTGTTTTCTAGGAATTCTAGTACTGAATCAAACAAATTGTAAAATCAATTCAGACAAATATCTTTTGAAAGCCAACAAACTTCTGTGAGAATCAGCATACATTGAAATCTTCTTTGTTTTCACTACAAAGTTGGCTAAGTAATCTGTCACTCAATGAATTGTTTCTAATTTTGTTGACTGCTTTAATAATGTAATGGAGTAATGTATGCAAGCATTCACTTAAATTCTTCACAAACAAATGTTGATGATGAACGCAATGCATAGCAAGTACATTTGGTAGTGCTTGTTTCAAATGTCTATAAAACCCTTGTGACACCTTGTCATTGCTGAAGCACCATCAATAGTAGCAGACAAATATTATGAATAGATAATGGAATTCCCTTGAAAAACTTATTCATGGTATTAAATATAGATTCTCCCTTTTTATCCACTTCCATATTTTTAGCAAATAATAATTCTTGACAAACTTTTCTTCTTTTATGAATCATATGTATGATAAGAGTAGTGTTTCATTATTTGGGAGAGTTGATTCATCGAGTTGAATAGAAAATTAGTATGATAATTGCAATGATTTTTTTAACATCTTCAGCCATTTCATCAAGTTTTCTTTGCACTGAATTATTACTCAAAGGAATTTTCCTGATAATATCTGATGCTTGGTTATAAAGTGCATGTTTATTACTTCTTTTACTGCTTGAAAGATAAATTCCTTGCCAACTGTGTGTGGTTTTTCAGCTTTTGTGATTAACAATGAAATATTATAAGAAGCTTGTAATCCATAATTATCTTGTTTACTGCATGACACAAAAAGTTTTGATATAGTTGGATGTTTAAAATATGTTTTTTCTAGTAATTAAAAATAGGACAAATCTTTATCCTTTTTGTCAGTATGCATTTTTAGTTAAATGCTCTTGTAGCTGAGGAGGCTTCATTTTTGAAAATACTTTTTGGCAGATCAAGCACATAGAAGACTGAATAAAGCCATGTTTCAAATACTCAATAGTGTACTGTCAACATTTCTTCTTAGATTCAGACATAATAAAATAATAAATTTTGCAACAATATTCATAAAATAAAAGATTTAAATTACACTTTGTATAGTTCCACTTATCTATCATACTTTTGACTGTTGATGGTTGGTAAAGCACATAAAAATTATGAAACTTATTCCTAAATGATTGGTATTTATAGATTTGAAATCCAGCCCAAATTAACTTGCATGCATTGACTTGTTTGCAATTAATTTATTCTATAAGGAGCCACCTATTGGTTTAAATGAATTAAAATTCTAAACTTTTGATTGGTCAATTACAGAATCAGCAATAAAAATATATTTATCTTCTAAAATTATACTCATTTTAGTTTAGTTTCTAAAAAAATTAATAATTTGTCAGATTATTAAAATAAATGAAAATTTTTTAATAATAAATTTCTATTTATAACTGATAAAAAATAATCTATAGTGGACTACATAAAACATATTTTTCCCAATCTATTACAAAATGCAGTGTATGTTACAATTTTTTTCACAATTTACTTTCATGTAAAAATCAATAATTTTTACTAAAATCGAAATTATTCTTCTCAAATAATTATATTTTCACACATACTTTATGTAAATAATAATAAATATGTAAAAGTATACTCTAAAGCATACAGATTCATTCTGAAAACTTAAAACTGTAAAAGTTGTTGACAAGTTCTCCTTTTTGTTGAAAATGAGAAACAATCATTCAGCATCTTGGAAGGCAAGCCTATTGTATTGTTATAACTTTAAATTTAAATATTATTGATTTTTTAGTTGTAAAATAATTCAAAAGATGTCAGAATTGTATGGTAGATTTTTCTTTATAAAATAACCAAAAATTGGCAAAATAACAAAATTTAATGGTTTGAGAGTGAGTTAAAGCTAATGACATGTAACATTGGTGCATACAGAGAAAAGGCTAGACTGCCTAAACACCACCCAAATGCTTCTGAACCCACTATGGTTCCCTAGAAGGCTTTAGTGCCCACTGGGGGGGGGAGTGGTACTTCCCAGTTTGGGAATGACTGTTTTAAATGAACAGTGTGTTTTTGCTTTTGATTGAAATTTTTTTTTTGAAAAAATATTTACCAAAACTATATTGTAAATAAACTTCATTTAATACATATAATTTTACTTTAAATCAATTTCACATTTATAGTTTATATATATAACTAGGATATTTATGCAATAAATTAATGTATATATTTCTAATGTATATATCATATTTAGTACATATACATAATTACATATAGTATTGAAATACAAGTATAATGTATATACTTAATCTAGATATAATTAAAGGGGATTTGAATCCAAACTTTCAAGCTTTCTACAATCATCTACTCTATTCTATATAAACAAACATGACCACATGCATGTGAAAAATATAAATAATCTCTGATATATATATATATATATATATATATATATATATATATATATATATATATATATATATATATATATATATATATATATATATATCAAAACTACCCAAATCTAAAATTAAACCAGACCAGCATAAAAATAATATTAAAACACAACCTAAGGTTTCACTGCTACAAGCAGATGTCTCAAGTGTAAAGAACTATAAAAAACTACACAATATATATACTATTAAAAACTACCCACAAATCCATTCACTTCCCATCCATCCTTAATATTAAAAGAACTCTTAAATAAGTTAATTGCTTCAGAATAATAAATTTTCAATAATAAAGACTCTTTAATTCTTCTTTTGATTTCATTTCTCTCAAAGAAGACAACCTTAGCTTCATCAAAATCAATAGTGTGGCCTGTATCTTTTTCGTGGACATATAAAGCAGAACTAAGATATCTATTTTTAACTCTACTTTTATGAACCTTTATTCTTTCATTTAAACTCAAACTACTCTGACCTATGTAAACCTTCTTACAAATAAACAAGGAATAAAATATACTACACCAGGAATAGTCTTTCTATCAAAAACTTCTTTTGTATTATTTAATAAATTATTCAATGTAACACCCCTTTTCCAAGCAATTTTCTTATTTCCAAACAATTTACTATTTCTACACACAATTTTATAAGAAGACAATTTAAATGGCAAAGAAATAAAATCATATTTTTTTTAACCTTTACATCCTTACAAATATTACTATTAAATAAAATACTTTTAACAAATTTATCAGAGTATCCAACACTCAAGTAATCTTTATAAAATTGATATTTCTGAAACAAAGCTACCCCACTAGAATTATTTAATTTAATATTCCTATGACAATAATTCCTTAAAACAGCTACTTTATGAGATACAGACTGATAGCTATCAGGTTTAATTATAGATATTAATTCTTTACTTTTAACTAAATGACTGCACAATAAACAATTAGTTTCTATATTTCTAATCACCAAAAGATCTAAAAATTTTAAGTTGCCAAACTCTAACCCCACTCCTTCTAACACAAATTTTATAAAAGGATCAAAACAATTAAACTCATTTACAAATTCCTTCAATTTATCATTCTCAACTACAAATAAACAATCATCAACATATTTGACAAATAACTTTACATATAAACAATTCTTTTTAATAATAATTTCCTCTTCCATATAATTAATATAAACTGAACATACTAAAGGAGAAATAATATAACCTATTATCCACCATTTCTTAATCTTATAAAAATTACCTTTATAAATAAAATACATAGAATCTTCCAATAACAAAAACAAATCTTTAATTACCTTCATTTTATTTTTTGATAAAGAACTTTTCTTAATCAATAATAATAATAGGTTAAGCAGTACTGATGTTCTTTTGTCTGTATTGATTAAGAAAAGTTCTTTATCAAAAAATAAAATTAAGGTAATTAAAGATTTGCTTTTGTTATTGGAAGATTCTATGTATTTTACTTATAAAGGTAATTTTTATAAGATTAAGAAAGGGTGGATAATAGGTTATATTATTTCTCCTTTAGTATGTTCAGTTTATATTAGTTTTATGGAAGAGGAAATTATTATTAAAAAGAATTGTTTATATGTAAAATTATTTGTCAGATATGTTGATGATTGTTTATTTGTAGTTGAGAATGATAAATTGAAGGAATTTGTAAATGAGTTTAATTGTTTTGATCCTTCTATAAAATTTGTGTTAGAAGGAGGGGGGTTAGATTTTGGTAAGTTAAAATTTTTAGATCTTTTGGTGATTAGAAATATAGAAACTAATTGTTTATTGTGCAGTCATTTAGTTAAAAGTAAAGAATTAAGATCTATAATTAAACCTGATAGCTATCAGTCTGTATCTCATAAAGTAGCTGCTTTAAGGAATTATTGTCATAGGAATATTAAATTAAATAATTCTAGTGGGGTAGCTTTGTTTCAGAAATATCAATTTTATAAAGATTACTTGAGTGTTGGATACTCTGATAAATTTGTTAAAAGTATTTTATTTAATAGTAATATTTGTAAGGATGTAAAGGTTAAAGAAAAATATGATTTTATTTCTTTGCCATTTAAATTGTCTTCTTATAAAATTGTGTGTAGAAATAGTAAATTGTTTGGAAATAAGAAAATTGCTTGGAAAAGGGGTGTTACATTGAATAATTTATTAAATAATACAAAAGAAGTTTTTGATAGAAAGACTATTCCTGGTGTAGTATATTTTATTCCTTGTTTATTTGTAAGAAGGTTTACATAGGTCAGAGTAGTTTGAGTTTAAATGAAAGAATAAAGGTTCATAAAAGTAGAGTTAAAAATAGATATCTTAGTTCTGCTTTATATGTTCATGAAAAAGATACAGGCCACACTATTGATTTTGATGAAGCTAAGGTTGTCTTCTTTGAGAGAAATGAAATCAAAAGAAGAATTAAAGAGTCTTTATTATTGAAAATTTATTATTCTGAAGCAATTAACTTATTTAAGAGTTCTTTTAATATTAAGGGTGGATGGGAAGTGAATGGATTTGTGGGTAGTTTTTAATAGTATATATATTGTGTAGTTTTTTGTAGTTCTTTACACTTGAAAAGTCTGCTTGTAGCAGTGAAACTTTAGGTTGTGTTTTAATATTATTTTTATGCTGGTCTGGTTTAATTTTAGATTTGGGGTAGTTTTGATTTTATATTGACTAGTTTAGCTTTATGCTTGTAATGTTTATATATATATATATATATAAACAAAACAATACCTATATATATAATATATATATATATATATATATATATATATATATATATATATAATATGCTGAATCAGTACTAATTTGTTGATCCAGATTATTATTTATGACACACATATAATCTGTGCTAAGTTGATATTAAGATAGCAAATCTGCACACTTTAATGGAGAGGCTTCAATCCTCTTCTCTTTTCAACTCTTCAGCTACAATAACTTAAAATATGAAATCTTTTTTTCTGCTGGAAAGTGTTTGACATGTTTTTTATTTGAAATTTTTTAAAAGTGCTTAACAAAACTATATTGTAAACTAACTATTTCATTCTAACTTAAATGAAGATTGCAACTAAAACAAAAACATTCACATTACTTAAAACATATTGAAGTTCTAAGAACAATTTTTAAACTTTATATTAAAATTTTCCCACTCAGTCTTCTGTATCTAAAAAACTAGGTCAACTACTTAAGATATTATAGTGTCTTATCATGTCATTAGTGATTTAAAAAAGTATTAAATTTCAACAAATTATATTAAATTTAAATCTGTTAAATCTCAATTTTAAAATGTTATAACTTTATTCAAGCTTTAAATTAAAATCAAAAAATCTATATACTGTCCTTTCACAGGTCTTATTTAAAACATATTAATGTTCTTAAAATGAATTTTAAATTTAATATCAAAATATTCAAAATATTCATCCCCAGTCATTCAGATCTAAAAAATTAGATCACTTACCTAAATTATTCTAATTCCATATTGTTTATCCAGGTATTTCTTTCTTATATACAAAATTTGAATGAATTCTATTAAATTTAAATTTATGAAACCTCAATTTTAAAATTTTATTCTAACTTAAATAATAAAAGTGTTTACAAATGATTTACAAACAAACAAACAGAGAATGTAAATTAAATAAAAGCATTTAACAAAACATTAGTCCTTTCTGTGTTCAAAATATCTATTGGCAGATTAAATTAAAGTTCCAAACTTTTGATTGATCAATTAGTAAATTAGCAGTAAAAGTATTTTTATCTTTTAAAACTGTATTTGTTTTAGTGTATTTTTATATTGGATTATTTCTATAATCTAATATGTGTATTGAATGTCTTTAGAAAAATTTAACTTTATTCAAATATTCCAAATACATTCAACTGTTAGTAATAGCACATCAAACAGGTTAGTATAGGCACATTTCGAGAGGTATTATTCTCCCCTCTTCTTCATGTGTTGCTTGCCAGACCAGTGCTAGTACCAGCAAGATATTCAAACTTGGATCTTTAAATTCTTGATTATTGAATTTTAAGATAATGCTCTAACCAACTGAACATTACCTTAAAATTCAATACTCAAGAATCTAAGAGTCCGAGTATGAATTCCATGGTACTACTGTCACTGGTCAGGCCAGCAACACCTGAAGAGAGGAGAATAATACCTCTTGAAACATTATGCATATACTAACCTGTTTTATACTATTACTAGCAGTTGAATGTATTTGGAATATTTAAATAAAGTTAAATTTTCTAAAGACATTCAATACTAATATTAGATGATGGAAATAGTTTAATATAAAAATACAACTAAAACACCATCATCACAAACCTTCAGGAAAACACTATGTATTTGTTTTAATTGAGTTTCTAAAATGTAAATTAATAATTTGTTAAATTATTAAAGTAAATGAAAGTTTTTTTAAAAATAAATTTTTATTTATCTTTGATGAAAATAATCTATAGTGGTAAACATAAAATATATAAATTTGTCAGCCAATTATAAATTGCAGCTATACATTATTGATTTCTTTGTCAATTTACCTTTAAGTAAAAGTAAATATTTTCTTCTAAAATTTGAATTCTTCTTCTAAAATAATCAATATTTCACAAATATTTTGTGAAAAAAATATAAATGTGTAAAAAAAGGTTGTAACACATATTAAAGTAAAAAAATAGAATTGTCAAAATCATCGACAGATGTTCTATTGTGGAGAGAACAAGTAACAACCAATTAGCAATTTGGAAAGCAGGGTTTTGTAATACTATTATAGCATTAAATTTGAATATTATTGATTTATTAATTGTAAAAAATTCTGAAATTGGCCACATTATTTAGTATAGTTTTTTCTATAGAATGAATAGGAAATCACTGATACCTTTAACAAATGTGAGATACATGGATGTATTCCCTAATTAAAAAAGGTTAATAGAAAAATATTTTACTCATCTAAACCTACATTTTCAGTGACTACTACAATTTGATTTACAAATGACCAAATTTTCTGCACTTAAAACTATGATAGCACACATTCAGATAAATACATTAATAAATCTGGATTAATCATTTATTAAACTAGAGATTATGTCTAGATTAAATATAAACTTTAAACCTCAGTTATATATATATGTTTTTAATTATATTAGACTATATAATCTTTTTAAAATATACTTAAAATGTTCATTCCACCATACATTCTTGTTAAACATATGAGGATAGCTAAAAAGACAAATGACAACAAAGAAACATATTTCTTGTTGAACTAGAATTCATCAGTTAACCTATATTTATTTCTTACATATGTCTTCATCATTTTAAAAGTATTTATTAATATCCAATTAATTTAAATTACAAGTATCAAATTTTCTGCATTCAGATTTTTGACATCAGCCACTTCTGATAAATACATTAACGATTATTAACAATCATTTATCAAATTAGAGACTATCTCTAGTCCAGATATAAACTTTAAACCTGGTTGAAGATTAATATATCAATTTTTCAATTGTATATTTATATATTCGAAAAATTTGACACTTGTAAATCCAAATTCTAAATACTGAACAAATGATGAACACATAGACAAGAGATTAAGATTTAGGTCAAATGAGGAATGTTGGTTTAACATAAAATGTAAATCTCAGGGGCGGGGGTGTGTTTGCTTTTTTCAAATATCTATTTACATGCTTCAAGAATGCATAATGGAATGGAGGTTTTAAATATATCTTTTTTTTATCATGTGTCATAGTATTGGCTGGGAAGAGAACCCGCTAACCCGGGACAATTGCTTATAAGGCAGATGTGCTGACCTCTCGCCACAAACGCTTGACATATCTTAAAAAGGTATTAGACATGGAATATAGAGATGAGGTTGTTATCCCATGTGTTTCTAATAATTAAATATATATATATTATTAATATTTAACAGAGATTTAAAGTTTATATAGTCCAGAGAAATTCTTTAATTTGATAAATGATTAGTAATAACTGTAGAATATGTTTAAAAATATTTGGTATTAAAATTGTCACTTCAGCACATTTTACATTTGTAAATTAAATTGCATTAATTTAATATTGATAAACACTAAACAAACGATGAAGACATATGTAAAAGATTAAGTACTGTGTCAATTAAAGGTTAGTTTAGCACAAAATCTCCGGTCAGACTATGTGGTATAATGGAGGTTTTAAGTGTATATTTAAAAAGTTTTAATCATCTGACACACTAATCAAAATTAAAAAAAAATGAGCTAAGATTTCAATTAAACACACACACACATATAATAATTTATTATTTTTTCAAATTATTATTATTTATTGTATTTGCTTTTTTAGCCTTTAATTAATGTTTTTCATTTTATTTGTATTAAAAAACTCAGAAACTTAAAAACTTTCTCATTTTAATACTAATTTACATTTAAAATCGATATTAAATTGCACACAAGACAAAATAAAAATTAATTAATTTTAATATAAAACAATATTTGTTTTCATTATCTAGTTTTAAATGAAGAGTAATTATTTTATAATTCTTCAAATTTAATTTATTTAAGCAGGAATTTATTAATTATTGTCAATTTTAGTAACAAATTAAAATAAAGAGAAAAAAATGATTTCATTTAAAGAAAATTTTATAAATTTAATTTAAAAGGTGTGACTAATATTTCAATTGTTAACCATTGGGATGAAAATATTAAGGAAATAATTTATAAATACATATAACACAAAAAGTTTGATTATGAATTTTGCTGACAAATTTTCTGTGGAATTAATATTATTTATTGCTCGCTACCTTGGGTTTTATGCGGTAGTTAAGGGATAGATTCTGGAGCTCAATTCCAGACATTACTTTTGATGCTCAAACTTTTGTTGAATTCTTGAACATATATTATTTGGTTATTATTAATAGCAGTTAACTGAATTAATACTGTTGAAGATATAAATTAAGAAAAAAAAAGAATTCTTCCCAGTTCGTGTAATGTTCAAACAATCACACAACAGATTGGCATAATAACAACTTCATTAAAATGACTAAACCAACTGGTTTACTTTATTCTGATGAGAATCCAGTTGTAAGCTTTTAGGTCTTAAGTCACTCTAATACTATGCTAAATCTACATAGAACAATTGCTGTTTGGCAAAAATCAAACTGTCATCTTAATTACACATACTGATAGAGTCCACTCTAACTGGATAATAAAGTTACTTTAGATATGAGGACTAACTGAAAATAACCAATAATCAATATCTGATAAAGAGTATTTCACACACCTTTGCAAGATATAATATTGGCTCATTAAAGACTATGCACTATGTTTGATACAAATCTCTTCTTCATTGTCTTTTTCTTATTATATATTGTAACTATCAGAATTGCACAACTCATATTCAAATCACCCAAAGGCTATTCACACGTGCTTTCCACATTCTGATATCACAGAATACCAACTTTTTCTTTTAGAGCCCACTAAGATGAGGGAAAACAAGAGACAACTATTTTAACCTAAGTTATTGATCGCAAATGAAGATTACAAATTGCCAAAAAAAAAAAAAGATAAGACAACACGACTATTTATACATGTACATTCAACACAAAACATACACTAGTATGACTCTAATTAATTAATTAATATATTAATCTATGGTAAATAAATCCTTCTAATTTTCTTTCTATTTTAATTTAATTTATGTACAGATATCATATACTGGGGAATAAATGTTTGAAACAAGTGATTGATAGTCATTAATTTGAAATATTATTCACATTAATTATTTGAATGGATTTTAATCTACTACATATACACCTAACTGCTCACAATTTTCAAATGCATTGTGCATAGACTAACTGACCCTGTTTAATGATGATAATACTAACTTATAAACTAAGAATTATCATACTAATTGACTACTTCAATCAATTCAAGGTCATGCAATAAAAATAAAATAGATGGTAAAATACAAAAAACCACAATGACATGTATGGGAAAAAATGTATAGCATATGATAGGAATTAATCATCTATCACATGTCACTGTTTAAATAAGATAATGATTGTAAAGAATCAGCAGTCTCAAATGGTGATAATGCATTTCATAAGAATGATTTTCAGATGCAATTCATGACCAGAATTGAAGGATTGACAGTCATACAATCTTATCAATCATAATAATTCAAATATAAGACTAGTTAGCTCAAACAGATGTTTTTTCAATATAATCTTAGTCTAGCTTGTCTATGCAGCATGATTGAACTCCATTTGTAATTTAATAAACTTACTGCTTTAACCTAAAATTTATCTTTTAAATAAAGTGGAAATAATGATTTAACTAATATACATCTTTTAATAGCATGACAAGAGATTGAAATTACAAGCTAATTGCCACTTATAAACTAATTTATTACTATTAGTGATGAATAAATTATGGTATAATATTTAAATAGAACAAACTACAATCTCTTGCCATACCTGCTCATAAACAGATTAAGTAAATAACTATTTCTTAACATATTTCACTAAATAGGAGATAATAATTAACTAAAGATTAGTTTCAAGTTTATACTTATTCTTTCAAAAGTTCACATTCATTCTTTAGGTATTTGGGAGTTGATTCTTAAAACAGGTTTCAGTCACTATTTTACATTCATTTTGGATGTGCAGATATCAATTAAGTTTTGATTTGGTGGCTGGTTCTTCCTGTAGTACTGACCATCAGCTTTTTCCTCTTTTAAGGTGGATATATAGTGGACACACTTTCGGATAAATTCTTTTGTTATTAGTATATTCTCTGATGTGACTCAGCAATGAATTTTTGGCCTATAATACTTGATAAAGTGAAGCAGATAATGACTTCTCTACTCTTGCATGATAGACTTGCTGGAACTATCAGATAAGAATTAATTAAAGCAGAATAAGCCAATAAACATTACATGATCACCATTTCTTATGCTTGCTTATAACTGTTATTAAGATCTAGGTGCAATGCTCTCAGATTCAAGGCTCCTCACTGACGAAGGCCACAAGCCAGAAACTAGTCTGGGGATATGGGATGAGTAGACACTAGATGTGGATTTTATGCAGATGCCTTCTGGCATCCATATAGAGAGTTTTACCTGTTTTAAAGCAGAATAATAATAATAATGGCAGAATAATAATCACTGGCAGGATCAAGATAACAAATGCAAAATAAAAACCAATGTAATTTCCAGCACTATTTATATGGTTTGAAGCTATCTTATCTGTAAAATTCAGATCCATCTCTGGTAGTTTGGATTCTCCAATTTATTGGCCATACATAATTCCATTATTTTCATTGAGGTCTGTGTTTATTTGTCCCATATGATATTTGCAAGCTCTTATTTTGGAGTGGGGATGACAGCTGCTTTAATTAAAATATTTTAATTATTTATCTCCATAAACTTAATCTAGTAATCTGTTTACAAGCATTTTAATTACTTTTTTTAGAATATCATTTTGACCTTTTAACACCTTTGGCTTTTAAACTACTTTTAGCTAAAATTTAGAATCGGTTACCTTTTTGCATTTTAGAAACATATTTTGTGTTTAACACAAAATAACTTTAGAATTAAATATACTGTATATCTTTAGTTGTATATTTATAATATATATATATATTTAATTTTTATAAAACCTTTAAACTTAAATTTTGTTCATAATTTTTAACATTCAAATATGCAATACAATATGTGTGAATCATATATATATTATGTACAAAATAATCTTCCCCCCCTGTTTCAACGGGTTCCCACATCCCTTTCAGTCGTCGCGGCGGAAACAAAAACGCGACACCTAGATTCTGGCTGAATTTTGCCAGCTCAACCGCAGCAACGCGCGCCAGTTCACCCCAGACCCTGCAATCTAATCATGCAAGAAAGCCCAAAGTCTTTAGATAAACAAAAGCAAGAAAAACGCCGTTCCACGTCCAAGCCAACTGTCCCGCCCCCGGAAAACGTTTGGTCCGTCTTTAGCTTTTAACTGCTTTGTTTATCATAAATGCCTGCTCTTGCGAGGGTGGGTGCGGCGTTTAGGTTGAGGGCAAAAATGGTTGTTTCATAACCCGGTTTGTATTCAGTCTAGTTTCTTTTTCTGTTTCTGGATAGAAATACTGAAATCATGTCTGAAAGTGGATTATAGTTAGAGTAGTGTTATACTCTGGTTTTGTAAAAAAATGTTGATTTCTTGTTCTTGTAATGGTTAGAATTTTTTAACTTGATTTTTGTTTATCATAAATTCCTTTGAGGTCTTTCTTGCAATGATATAGATTGATTTACTATGTGGTGTGTGACTGAGTCAGCCATGTAGCTATCTGGTTTGCTATGCTGAGTTTGAGATTTGTCTAAAAAATTCACTTGCAAGCTGAATAGAAATTGTTTATAACTCAGAGTTTGTATTCAGATCTAGTTTCTTTATTCCTGTCTTTCACTGACGATACAAATAGCTTGAAATCATGATCTGAAAGTGGAATTATAGTTAGAGATAGTGAATATATACTCTGAGTTTATGTAAAAACTGTGATTGGCAGTCTTGGTAGGGCATCTGTGGTATATATAATATATATATATGACCTAAAAGAAAGGGTTCAAAAAACAATTGGACAACTTCTTAGGCTAACAATATTAATAATAATATGATAGGCTAAGCTCAGGTTCCTCATATATGATATATATTCTATAATAAAAAGAACTATAGAAATAATAACAATAACAATTAAGCATTGAATTACTCTGATTATTTTCATTAAATCTTGATTTTAACTCAGGTTGCCCTTCCATTATGGCAACAGACTGGCTCTTCAAGCACAGAATTATAATACCATAGATAGCTGAAACATCAACGGTACCTATAACCAGACAGGTTATATAAAGTATAACCTAGGATCACATTTACAGGCTATAGCACTTCTCTACTGCTAGATTCAAACCCCTGCCATCCAAAGCACTTTATTTGTTTTGAGGATTATTCTCAGGTGTTAGATAATCACAAGTTCTATAGTCAGCATGCTCCAAATGACAGGTACACAATCCAGGGCCTTGCATATTACAATCTATCTTCTTTTATCAATTGTGAAAGGGAATCTTTTGCACACTTGCTTAAGACTTAAGCTATTTATAAATTAAACTACTAATGACACAGCTCTAAGAGAGAGAACTGATCAAACAACAATTAAGCAAACAAATATTTACTTCTATACATTGAAATAGTAGGATTCGAATTCGAATCTTAGTTTCACCATCCACCACCTCCATCCTACCTAAATTTAAACCCTGGGTATTGGATTATGTGTGTATAGCAGTATTAGGTATATATGTAAGCATTGCTAAATATGCCATGAATACACACATATTTCAATATTGTATATAAACATTGAATTAAAATAATGTAATTTTTAAATAATTTTAAAAAGCTCTTTAAAGCTAAATAGCATTTATATAATGCTCATTTTAATTATTTTGGTCAATTTTTCTGTAACATTATTTTGATATAATAAATATTAAAATCTGGTTTAAATTTATAATTTTAAAAATATAAATTCTTATTGGTTTATTTTAAATTCTGCAAAGTCATGATTGGTGAGAGACAATAGATTACTTAGCAATTCCTAGAAAATTTAATTGGCTTCAAATATGAATCAAAATAAATTAGATTTTATGTTATATCTAATTGTGTAATCAAGTCAAAACATATGCTAAAAATAACATATCAAAAAGAAATTTAAGCAAAAGAGAAAATCATTGTATTCAGATTTAATTAAATTGTAGAAATTCTTTACTAATGATTGATTCAACTGAGGGCATAACTACGGCCAGATAAGATAGATGGCTAATATAAAAGGGCAGATTTTAATTTTGATTAAGTTTTTTGTATTGAGTAGTGAAACTTAGTCTTTATTTTTTTTTGTTAGAGTTTTTTTTAGTTTTAAAATTTGTGATAAGCTTAAAATGGCTGAGTAGAAGATGGCAAAGCACTATTCTCCTTTGGAGAATGGTCAACCAACTACCTGAGTCTTCATACATGTCCTCCAGAAAATGAGAACATTGGTGAACTACTGCAAATATATAAAGAACTATGCTACATGCTGAAAACTGTATTTATCAGAGACATTAGTTGCCTAACTTATGAACATTATGCAAGATAACTTGAAGAAAGTCTTAATTTGTTGTGTAATCTTTTTTATTTTACATATACATTTGTAGAATTCTGTATTTTTTTATTTATGTCACTTCCACACAGAAAATCTAAATCTCTATAACTTGGAAGAGTCCATTGTGGTTGAAGTCAAGAAAGTGCAGGGAGGAAGATTGTTAAGTTAGACAATTCTTTTTTCTTTCTATTGAATAAAATTTAGGTCAACTCTCCTGTAGTGACATGACATTGGGAATTATCATCATCTTTATTACAATATAGAATAAAGGTAAGATTTTATTTGATATTATTTCATATTAAGAACATGTGCTTGCTACAGGTCAGGGTTGTTCTGTTTATTTTTTTTTTTTTTTTGTTAACTAATGATAGTTTATATTTGTTTGTTCAGTATGAATGAACTTGTACATTGTTAAGAGGGT
This sequence comes from Epiperipatus broadwayi, assembly GCA_028023455.1. NCBI lineage: Eukaryota > Metazoa > Onychophora > Udeonychophora > Euonychophora > Peripatidae > Epiperipatus > Epiperipatus broadwayi. Next base: position 1,011,910 of record JAQFVV010012684.1, on the reverse strand, counting down.
GGGTCCTTAAAAAGATGGAATATCTACAGTTGGAATTAGACTATGAAGCTATTGTACACACTATACTCTTGTTAAATAATTAGTTAGCTTCAGTGGCCATTGTAACAGTGAATTAATAATTTTTCTTTTCATCATTCTTATATACTTTGTAAATATATAGTATCTTTATGTAGGCCTACCATGGGAAGGGTTGGAATAATAAACATGTTTAATCATTAATATGGAAGAGATACATACTTAACACATACACATGTATATACTTATTTTTTTTTATGTTAAAAGAGATTTTTTTTTATTTTATTTTGTTAGTCAATAAATGTTGTTAACATGATTTTCATTAAATGATATCTAGTTTGTCAAAGTTATATATCCATTTGTTTATCAATTCCATTCATTACATACATGTTTTCTGTTATATCGTAATATAATATGGTTAGATGAGTCTTCCACTCAATTGCAACTTATATAGAGGTATTGTAATTGCTATCTAATGTTAATTCACCCCTGAAGAAAGCTGATTGCAACATTTTCCCTGGATTTGAATTCTGAGGTATGTAGAAAAACTGAAAGAAAGGTGAGGTATGAATGAACTAGCCTAAATTATGTCTGAGTTTAATGCATAAACCTAGAGGTAGCCCATTGGAGATAGACATAATCATTGGTTAGGTACTTCATCATCTCATTCATGGCATCCTATCTAAAGATCCAAGGTCTAACCATAGTTAGATGTGCCTTCCTCTTCTGGTGGAAAACATGGGCCAGCCCAATATATATATATTCTAACCTCCCCCCGCGCATCCTCACCCCCAAAATATACTGTTTATTACGAATATTACGGGTTCTAGCTCAGTTAACAAATAAATAAATGAAATATTCAGCATTAATTAAAATGATTACTAGCTCTAATTTTTAAAATACAAATACGGTTCAATTTTTAAAATGAATTAACAAATATTTACTATTTTCATGAGACATGGAGTGACAATACGGGGAACGAGATAGACTACATTGAGACATTATCCACACGATACTACCTCAATGGCATAAGAACACTATTCCCCCTTTTTACTATACCAAATAACTAACTCATAGTATTCTTACGACTTTCTGAGCTCTATTCACTACGATTAAAATAATAATCATATCTTAATCTTCTTTATAACAAGAATCTAGCTCAATTAAATAAAATGAAGTAAAATAAAATAAAATCTCAGGTTCATAAATTGTATTCTAACTGATTTAAAATTACGGTAGTAAAATATGAAAAGGGAATTTTATGTCATAATCTACTACACAGCAACTAACAATAATAAAAATAATAATAACAATAATAATATAATATAATCTTATTTCTTCCTAAATGAAATAAATAAATACGTACGTGGTAGTATTTTAATAATCTGACAACAGAATACGTGTGGCAACATTAGCATATAATTTAATGTAATATTGTGGCAACCGACTTATGACCAATAAATAATATAAAATTATGATCTTTTAATTTTAACATACCAATAAATTCTCAAAATTATTATAACACTTTTATGTTTACCTTTTGTGCAAAACTTATATGTCTGTTTCAATTATAAATGTATCGTGATTTCATGCATCCATGTGGAGAAATAACAACGCGGACACAAAACTTTAAAATAAATTTAAAACAAAGTTTATTAACAACATAAATAAATTAACAATATTTTTACATTATGTACATTGGATATCCCTTACTCTCCTATCTCACTTAGTTTATTAGTTTATAAAATGAAATCAAAATACTATTTATTTTTCCTAGTTAAATCTTATCTTTTAAACACTTAAGAAAATACAGTATTATTACTTGATTTATTATTATGGTTAGCTTATTACAAAATGCATTTCTTATATGATTATCACTAACACTTTGCATCCCTAATATTATTAAAATTATATTTTTTACAAAATTTACATTCATAGTAAAATTCTACTAAATAACAAATTTTAGTTTTATATTGGTTGTATGGAATCTTACAAAGTCAAAACATTGTTCTACATTCGGTATTAGGTTTTTATTGTTCATTATCCGATGTTTATTAATCCTAATATTCTCATTCAAGCCTTACTTCGGATGATATAATTACAACTATTAATATACCATGCACAAGTATATGTTTATTATACCTTATTGAACTATTTTCTTAATAAATATGCAATACTTATTTTCTAAATATTATAAAAAAAAAAATTCATTCAAATTTTATTATCACTTTTAAAATACTTGGTTTAGATTTCTTTTCAAAAATCTTATATTCATTTCTGAATTAATTTTACAATGTATTATATGATTCTTTCTCTCTTTATGATATTTTGGACTTTCAATTTTAAAGTTACACAATTCTATACATTCCAGCAAATAAACTATTCTTACATAAACGATAACTTATCTTCAGTTCTATTTTATTCATTATTTCTTTGAAAATATCTTTCTGACCGATGCAGATTCACGAAATAAGGATAGCGAAGATAGATGCATAGGATCAAAATATAACTAGAATATTACTCGTCATAAACCTTGACAATCATGGCACAGTGAATTAAAAGACACTATAGAGGAGTGACCTTTACCTGTCTACCAACCTCTATTATAGGAACGATGCTAAAGCTATTTCTTCAGCTTTATTATAACATCAAAAAGTTTAAAAATATGCAAAACACTGTCCAAACCATATGTGTTCAGTTATAGGGCTTAGTTAACTATACTGAAATCACACAAAACTAAATATGATCCAAATCCTTTATTTTCCTATTTCTTAAAAAAAAAACATCATCTTGGTTTCCTCTCCACTAGTACTTCCAAGTCACTATCCGATCTTATTTCTCAAGATTTTTCTATACTGTACATCGACAAATACATATCTGCATTACTAACAATAATAAAATTCATTTATTTTAAAACTATTCCACTGTTCTATAAGAAAATCTTTTTACTACTTTCCTCCGTATATTTAATCATATACAAACTATTTAAATATCTGAATACTTTATCACATGAAAGTTCAAAAGAATCACACAATTGTTCTGTTAAATTATATTATTAATATACTTTAAATAAATTATTGCATGCATATTCCGAATTACTCCTATCTCATTATATGTTAAAAATGTTGTATAAAATGTGTACATATAATTTAAACTTTCACACTTCATTCTTAATCAATAGATGATCTAAAAAAAATACATTATGCATTATAAATAAATATCAATATTACCAAACGATCTTTATCTTCTCGATCGCGTTCCGTAGGCTTCACCATCCATTTGATTCTTGTAGATATAAGACTCACATACATACACTTTATTTTTAAACAATATTTCTAATAATTTTATCAAGCTATTATATTTAAATCTCAATATTACTAAATTTATGTTTATATGTTTTCCCTAATCTCACATAGCATTTTATATTCTAAAATAAATTAGTAAAATATTTAAACTATATTTACTGTACTTCTTTATCAAACTTTCTTGAAAACCGTTCATATTAAAGCTAAAAAAAAAATGTTTATTATTTCTTCTTCAGTCACTTCTTGTTCAATTTTAAGGCAAAACAATTATTGTTCTGTTTAATAAATATTCATAGACGACAATCCTTGGTTTTTCATAATATTTAATACAATTATTAATTATGATATTAGTTAATCCCGTAAAGAAAACGTCTACATATTCTCTTCTAATATTTTCTGCTAAGATTTTCCCGCGCGACTTTTATGATGCATCTTCTAGGTACTTTGCTTTAAATATTCAGTAAATTTTTCGGTTTCCATGGATCCATTTTCATTAATTAATTTAAATTTATATTTTCTAAATCAAGCATTTCTCCAATGAACACTTTATAATATTTTTTCAATTCTTCTTAGAGAAAGTTTTCTGTTACTTTTCCATAAAACACAATAGCTCTTTCATCTTATTATTCTGTAACTTTTTTCCTTCTTTTAAAATTCTGGTACTATATTTTTGTAATGTTTCCTTTAAAAAGATAAACATTCTTTTTACTCATTATAACTTTTACATAATTTTTTTTCTATATAATAAACGCATCTTAATTTTTCCATAGAGAAGAATAATAAAAAAAAAATTTAGAGTAGCCTTATAAATTTGTGCGTCATAATTTTTTCCTGACGGCAAATAACTTCTCTTTTAAGTTTTCGTATAGCGTCCAAATTATATTCCTCTGAGTTACAATAATAAGTTTCTGGTTGAGCATAAATAAAGCTGTATCGAGGCACTTTACAAATATTTTTCCTTTAGCAATATTTTTAGGTATTTTTTCCTTTAGTACTTCCATTTTTACTGTAAGGTTTTGGCTAAACTTGAATAAAATCACTGGCAAGAAAACTTTTAAAAATTAGCCCTTCATGTAAAGGCAGTCAAAATATTATATGTTAAAAAAAAACTTTTAAAATAAATACAAAATTTTAAAATTATATCACTTTTCTAGCTTACGGTCTTATTCAGCTAAAAAAATATGTTACTTCCTCCTTCACTTACACATTACTTTCTCCCGCTTCGTCTAATTCTTATATTTTGTCTGCTAAAATACCTCCGTTGATTGGTTAATGACTTTTTTAGCGCGAACAAATTTACACATTTTAGTTTTATAATAGATTAAGCCCTTTAAAATAGAAGGAAGAGCACACATCTGTCTTAAATATTATTTAGAATAGTATTTTTAAATTCAATTATAGTTTTATCAAAATCATTTAAACTTTAAAATAATTATTAAAACAATATTTAATATTTCAACTTTTACTTTAAGGATCGATAGCAATTATATTTAGTTTTATAATTCACAAACTTTATTATTATTCTAACAAGCGTGTGTGTGAAGGTATATAATATACAGTCACATGATTACTAACTTTATCAGATGATTTTTTAATTTACGTCTCGGTCTAAATTACCAAAACTGATATATTTTATAAAAATTTGGAAAATAATTTAAAAATGTAGAACCAAATATAATTCTCACCATCCTAAAGTTTATTTTTAAAATATATTAGATTAATTTTGACTATTAAATATAATTATAATATTACATATAGCATTTTTATTTAATTTATTAGTTTTAAAATATTATACTCGAATTATTAATATACTTTTAACTATTTATAGCTGTGTTATTTTATATGGCCAGCTTTTACAACCATAAGCAAGGATATATTTAAGCTTTATTTAACTGTTTCCTTTTAAAATAATCCATTACACTTTTATATACCAGGTATTTTCAGCCTTAAATTGTACTATAAAATCTAATTATCCTACTATTATTTATATATCATACAAACATATCTTAAAATTTAAAATTTTTTTTAGTAATTGACCATTCTACCTTATTATTACCTATAGATAAGGGCACAATATATATATGTTATTGTTTTTAAGTTAAACAATTGAGTGGTTTAATGCTCTGGAGTTCCAAGAAAAGATTCCAGCATGAAAAAATAACAGAAAATAAGAGAACATGCATGCACCATTTAACACATATTTGATTATAACACAAACTAATATAGGGCAAAGAAAAAAATAAAAAAAGAGAAAATTTAAAGAGGTTATTCCCATAAAAATTGTAATTAACTGAATAAATCAATTTAGTGGGTGATATATTATTTGGAAAACAGTGATTAACCTTGCCCTTAAAAAGATTAGAGAAACCAGGACATCTCCTTTATCTGAGTATATTGACTGTTACCTTTGACAAAATAGATTAGGTGGTTAGAGCATCACTGTTTTTAAAACAGGCAAAACTCTCCATACAGTAGTGCCACCCTGTGCCAACCAGAGTAATCAATGGATGCCATAAGGCTTGTGCATAAAATTCCTATCTAGTGCCTACTCATCCAATATCCCCAGACTAGTTTGTAGCCTACATCAGTGAGAAGCCTTGAATCTGAGAGCATTGCACCTAGATCTTAGGATGTAATACAATCTTCCAGCAGCCACTCTTTATCTTTACTTAACTACAAAACTATGAGAATAAAATTGGCTTGCAATAAGTGGCACTACTGTATGGAGGGTTTTTCCTGTTTTAATAACAGTTATGAGCTAGCATAAGAAATGGTAATCATGTGATGTTTAGTGGTTTAGAGCATCAGTCTAAATTCAGTATTCATGAATCTAAAGACTACCAGTTCATTGGTAGGTCATCAACAACCAAAGGAAAAAAAAAGATGTTTTAAAGTTTATTATAGGTTATTATTAATTATAGAACATATTAAAAAAATATATAACTAAAAATTGAATTTTTCTAAAAACAGTTGGAAATTCAAGTAGCTGATAAAAATAATCATATACCTACAAATAAATATATTTATGGTTATTTGTAAACACAGATTTAATTGTATTTCAATATTTGTTTAATTTATAATATTGAGAATATAAAAGGTGATTGCAATAATATTTCAAAAATTATAAAACCTTTCATTTATAGTTAAATTCATTATACTATTAAAATTTATTTGGAATTTATTTGTCTTTTATATTATAAGGCATGCCGCTTACAGCCCTTCAAGATCAATTACACACCTTATGGATAATTCGAATCCAAGACCCAATATAATAGTGTTCTTTATTAATCACTATATTACTAAAAATAAAGCACTATAATTGACAAACCATTGATTGTGATACTTATTTAAACCCCAATTTAATCAAACTATTACATATCTCAATTAAATTATAAAACACATACACAACAAGTAATCTTTAGTAATTATTATCTTATTAAGTATGATGTAAATCCAACACACTACAACATTATGTAAGAAATATGATCAGATAAAGTGAAAGCGAGCAGGAAATGAAAATTTATATTAAAGTAAAGAGATAGCAAATAAAAATTTTATTGTTATTAACTCATTATAGTAATAATAATGATGTCAACAATGGACCTAAATGATAATCACAAACTTGTTATTTTTAACAATGAGCTTCTCCAAAGAGAAAGAAAAAATTTTCATCTGCTGAATAACCTGCGAAAATTTAAGCAGAGAATTCAAATTTGCAATTCGAATACAAACACCTGCCATTTGGAGTTGAAATAATATTAAAAACTAATATCTCAATATACAATAAAGCAAGGACAAGCATATAGAATTAAAGTTAGTCAACTGAGGAATTTGAAACTGAAATCTTTGAAATTAAAGTCCGACTATTCAAATTTCCAAAGTGTCTATAATTCTAAACGATAGATCAAAGTATCTAGACTTGAGCATTTCTAATAGTATAAGAAATATTACTCTTAATTCACTCAAAATAATTTAAAAAAGAATATATAAATAATGATACAAACAAACATGCATTGCTAAGTGCAAAAGTGACATCAGGAAAAAGAAAGTCATCGCTCATGATGTTATGATTGTCAGAACTGGGAGAAAATTGATTGAGCATTTAACATTTGTGTCATAATAAACATCAAGTTTAATATTAAGAAATAGATGTAAAACTTCACACTTCAAAGCAAAAATTCCAAGGATACAAAGAATAAATGACTTAATGGATGTTCTTAAACACTCATGATTTGCCATCTATGCCCAAATGGATTAATGAGGATTACCAGAATGATTCACTAAGGCATTTTTCATTCTGAACTTTAAAACTAAATTTAGGTTGACATCATGAATTTTATTTATTTGTATATTTTGCATAAATGTTTTATGTTCATATCTTTACTTTAATATGGATATATAGGGGAACATAAGTGTTAATACAAAACAATGAAGAAATATTATTACCATTAGTGTAAGTAAAATAAAATATAGTTATGAGCAGAACTTGCTTGATACTAATCCGATCATCATCAAAGGGGGAAGGTAAGACTTTACCTAAGACATATTTATTACTAACAATTGTACAATTGCATTATATATATTTTTCTTTGTTCTACTAATATTTGTGTTAAATGTTATGGGAATACTTGACTATTTCTATCATAAATGGTCTTTCTTATCTGTATCATAACTACAGTATATAACAACGGCATCCTATATATCACTATAATGGATAGGAAGTTAATATTATCACTATAATGGATAGGAAGTTAATATAAAGTTAATGAAAATAAAATAAATTATGATTTTCAAATAATAATATAGTAAGCAAAGATGATTGAGACAATCATAAAAATAATACAAATTTTATTTATATTGACCTGGACATCAAATGGCTATTCTTTGTAGGGATCAGGATTTGGAATAATAATTGGAATGAATTACAAGCAAAGAGCAACCATAGATGTTGAATTAAATGTTTTATAGTTGCCTTTGGCAGGATGGTTCAGTTGGTTACAGTATTACCTTAAAATTTAATACTCAAGAATCTAAAGGTCTAGATTCAAATCCCATGCTCGTATGGTCACTAGTCAGGCCAGCAACATCTGAAGAAGAGGGGAGAATAATACCTCTTGAAAACATTGTGTATATACTAACCTGTTTGATGTGCTATCACTAATAGTTGAATGTATTTGGAATATTTGAATAAAATTTAAATTTTTCTAAAGACATTCAATACTCATAAATAGTCCAATATAAAAATACAACTAAAACACCATCATCACAAACCTTCAGAAAAGCATTATTATAAATTTTCTTTATTAAAAATATAGTTGTTAAATATGTACAAATGTTTAAATTAAATACTCTTGATATAATTTTCTAAATTCACTTTTCAATTGGTCATATCTTCTCATATACTTATAAATATTGTTATCCATTTACATATATTTGTATATATTCACACTCGCCATTAAACACATACACATGTTTATGCCTATTCATATTTTAAGCGATATTAATATACTCTGAACTAGACAATCATGCAGATTCTCCATGAGTTTGAAACTTGGGTATAACGGAAACCATTAAGGACAAGTTGAATTTAAGTATATAGTTTGATATTTATTTGATCACTAATCTCTCCTCTTCTAAGAATGAAATTCAAGTGTATGTAGGTATATAGGCGCAAGGATCAACGATAGACTCTTTTATTCACGGTGATAACCTAGCTAACCTATTTTTCTTTGTAATAAAATTCGTTCCATTACAATATAAATATTTTTTTTTTTAAAAAAAGGAATTAGAAAGTAAAATGTTCTTTTGTAATTTCAAACATTTATATGCATTTCGCATATTTCGTCATGCAACTTTTTTTTTTTTTTAACAAAGTTTTCGATTTTGATAAACTACACACAAATATTAACATATTTACAATAGAATAAATTTATGTTAATTAGGCAAACGTATGATGATACTACAACCATAATGACCCAAATAATAAAATAAGTTGTATAACTTCAATGTAGTGCGATCCAAATTTGAAGAGTGACATACACTAATATTGCATAATCATGGAGACTAAACGAAAGAAGAAGCCAGATATTTATTTTCAAAAATAAAATCTGATGGAATGTTAATGAAAATAAAGAATTAAGCTACGAGAGACCAAAACTGAGGTAGTTGTTGATTGCTAACTTTTGGTCATAATGTTCCTGAGCCAAAATTTGAGAGAATATAGCTATGAGTTGAACCATACCTTATTATTTTTTTTAGTCAATATGGTTCTTAATAGATCAGTAATTACAGATTCATTAGAGAAATGAAAATAATATATTTAGATATTTTTAGTAATTGCTTCAGGTTGATTGCATGCTTATGAAACACGATAAGTATGAGTAGGTTTGAAAAAGATGTAGCATTTCTTCTGGATAATTATTGCACAAAACACATGCAGATGCAAGATTTAGCTTGAATCGGTTTTTCATAAAACTTAAATGGTTCTCTAAGAAAAAGAGAAACATCATATTGTCTTAATAGATGAATAAAAAATATTTAACCTTATTTTGAAATATAAACATTATGATAAATTACTAAGTTCATATATAAAAACTAAAGTTAAAATTAATATTTACCATAAACAAAATTTCAGCGGTAGGTAACTGCTTTTATAATTAAACAATACATTAAATAAAATATTGTGGATATATTACTTATTAGACAATGAATGTTATATAAATATACATTACTAATGTCGTTTTTTAACCAAACATGAAAAATAAGCCAATAAATAGTCTATATTGCCTGAATGATATGTTGTTAAAGCCATATATTTCAAGTATTTGCATTAATGAACATAACAATAACATTTACCTCGAATTTTGAGTGAAAGAATATAATGTATTTTACACTTGTTACTTGATATTATTTTTTGGATTTGAATGTGAATAAAATATTTCTATTTTTATTTTTACAACTGCATACTTTTCTTAAGTTATATTAAATTGTTAAACACTAAGTTATTGATTTATTTTAAACCGTAGAATTATTTTTTTACACTACTATTGTTTCAACTATGAGTCGAATTCGAAGTTGTAAATATAAAATGGCAAAGGTACCACCTGATCACTTCAATATATATATTTATTAAGAAAGCAGTGCCATTTGATCATTTTTGATTGTAATTTGTTATGATTTTATCATTGGATAACATAATTTACTTTAGCATCTTATTTCAAAAATTCATCAAAATTTTTATATATATAATCATCTAATTACATTTCTTTTTTTAAAAAAATCAATATTCTTAGAGATCACGCACTAAATATCAGGTCATTAAAAACTAGACCAATTTTATAATTATACCATTATTAAATTTGGAAGTTTCGGTGAATATAAATTATTTGTAAAAAAAAAAAAATCAATGAAATATATATAGGCACTACAGATTTTAAAAAACAAACAAGCATTCAAATATTTGAAACAATATGAACGTCTATATCTAGAACACGAAATCAGATTTTTTTTTTTTTAAAAAAAATATCATTACGGTAGCTTTCAAAATAATTATTCCGGTACTAAACCTAACTTTATTAAATTTTGCGTGTTTACAATTTGCATGCAATCTGTATGGTTGCGATAGGTTTTGTAGCAAAGTTTCAAAACATTTTTTTTTCATGCTAAATATGTAATGCTTTAATTTGCTATAGTAAAAAAAAAAAACAGTCTATAGTAAGATAGTCTAAAGTTACATCAATATATCTTTTTAAAAATTTATCTTAAACTGCTGACACTTTAAACGAAATACTAATAAAATCAGAAATTGACACAATTAAACGCTAAATGTTAGACTAGAAATTAAATAAATTAAGTTAGAATCTTTTTTTTTCTTAATGATGAAAGCTTTTATTCTCCAGGATATTAGAATGGATATTTGACGTGCTAAAGTTATGAATTGTCTCCATTTCTTTCTCTCTCTCTCTATATATATATATATGATTTTTTGGTTTACGTATGATGATATGTGATGTGATGCACTGTGACTTCTCCTTAAACAGAGTCAGGAATCTCTCAGCAACTATGCCCAGAGAAACCTGTTAGCCACTTTACCGTTCCTTTTCCCATATTCTGCTCCATCCCATTTCCACAACATAATCTTTGTCAACTCCATGGCCTTTATATCTAAATGTCCATTATCTTTTCCCAAATCCAGCATAAAAATTAATAACCAACTTTCAGTATAATCACTTTGTTTATATTTATTCTTCCACGACGTTATTATTTGTATCTTTTCTGCTTTCAGGCATTTACATTCAATTAACAGATGCTTAATATTTTCCACGCCTTCCTTACACAACTTGCAGACTAAATCACTTACATTTTTCCATTTATGTGTATATTTACTTGTTGCTAAAAATCCAATTCGAGCCTTAAACAGTAAACTACTTTCCTTGGTATTGTCATAAATTAACTCGCATCCAATATTTTGTTTACTTATATATATATATATATATATATATATATATATATATATATATATATATATATATATATATATATATATATATAGAGAGAGAGAGAGAGAGAGAGAGACTTTTTATTTTCTATACTAGTTCTCAATCTCTCCAACTCCCTATTCTTTACTAATGCATTTATTCTTCTATCTCATTCTTTACCACTATAACACTCAGCAATTACCCTAACACAAACATCCCAGCTTTTGTACAAATATATTGACATACATTCTTTATCAAAATGTTCTGCATATGATATTACTTTTCTCAGTATCTTATTGCTTGCCCTTTATTTATAATCCAATTAAATACTATTATGACTATTCTTTTATTATCCATAAACTTCAATCTACTGGACATTTTTCATTTGGCTTTTTGGATCTCTCATATGAATAAAAATGTGACCATCCCATTTCTCCTAGAATTGCCTCATTTGACAGCCACACACCTGCATCTAATGCATGTTTCCTACTTTTTTTTTGTACTTTTTTAAAATAATCTAATACCCCTTTACTAAGACACAACACATCATTACAATATGTTAACTCTGCTACTGCCTCTCCCTTCCATACAATTCTAGTTACATCATATTTATATGAAAACAGTTAATTTCTTTATCAATCCCTTTCTTTTCTTTGCTTCATTTATTTTCTCCCATTCATCCAAACAATTTCTCTGATTACCAAATAGTTATATCTATTTACCACACTTAACTTTATATTCACTAATAAAAATTATTTGTCTTCTCTTTCCCTAATATTAATCATCATTACTTATGATTTTTCTTCACAAATTTAATCCCCATATCTTTACCCACCCTTACACATGTCATCAGCATAACTTTCACATCTTCCCTTCTTTCTGTGGACAAAAATACATCATTCACAAATAAAAGACCTGACAATGTATATATTCCCTTGCCACCTATTAATGGTATCTTAATTTCTCTTTGTAGTTTTTCTATTGCTCTCTCAATTTCTCTCAAATACTATAAAAACAAAATAGGTTGCATAGGGCATCCTTGCCTTAGTCCCACCCCATTTTTAACTTTAACCGATTCTGTTATCCCTAATTAAGACATATAGTAATTATTTTTATATAATTTTTTTAATAATATTCAGTAAAGCTCCATCCATTCCCAAATTTATTAAACTTACCCATAATCTATTTCTATTTACTCTATCACACACCATCTCTATATTTATAAAACCATATATAACTATCTATCTGTATTTCTACTCATATCCATAAGTTGGGTAATTACAAATTAAAAACTATTTTCTATATGCCTATCTGATTGAAAACATCCTTGCATTTCTCCCAATACACCTGGGTCTCTTTTTACATGGACTTATTTAACACGATTTTGAAGTTACGCGATTCATGTTTCACCGGAAGTCTTAGTTATATTGAAAGTAATAGCACATTATTGGAATTTGACTTTCATCTTAGTAATTTCAATATTTTCAGTGCTTTATAATAGCAAGATTTTATGCAATAATGAAATTAAAATCATGATTTCCACATTTTATGTATACACACATTAAATTTTACAAGATTATAATGTAAAAATTTGTTCAAACATTGTGCGTGTTTAAAATCATGATTTCCACATTTTATGTATACACCCATTAAATTTTACAAGATTATAATGTAAATTTGTTCAAACATTGTGCGTGTTAATTTTTCCATTTTAAATCACATTCTGTTTTTGCTTTTTAAAAAAGAACGTAATCAATTATTAATCTTTTAGTGTCCGCAAGTTTATTTTTAAAAGATGAGTAATATCAGTGGGCACAATTAAATTTGACAATTAAAAATTAAAATCTGATTTTTAATTATAATTAACAATTTAAAAATTACTTACAGCAACTTGAAATTAATGTGATGTAAAATGAAATTTGATTTTTAAATGGAATTGAAAATTAAAAAATTAAAGACAAAAATAAGAATTTAATTTTTAGTTGTTAGATTTAATTAAATTTTTCCTAGCAGTGGTGAATAAATGCCTTTTTATTATCATAAGTCTAAGTTCATAAACAATTAATAAAATCATCATCTCAAAGATTAATTACTAATTACGTTGTCAACAGAAAACCATTAACACAACATGAGAGTGAACTTGGCGCTAGTTATATTTTCTCTTGTGAGAATCTGATTTTTTACCAGTTTGCAAATGAACGTGTTTTTTGGCAAATAGCAATAATAATTAAAACATGTATAAAAAATGTAAATTACTATACTGTAAATTATGCATAAAATATATTATTTTGAATAAAATTAAATATTATAGTTAAAAAAAGTTTGTCTTGTATCAATTTTTTTCAAATTTGAAATTTTTTATTAGTCATATTTTATTTCCTTATTTTTTTTTTTGCATGAATTTTAAAGTAATTTTACGTTGGTGCTTTGCTTTTATGCGAATTTTGAAAAATCACAGACAACATTGCCCCTTTTTCAATGTAAGTTACATCTATTTTTGTGCGATTTTGTTTGCGTGTGTTTTCTGAGGAACCTATCTATCACGTAAAACGAGACCCAGGTGTATATTATTTTCATTCTTCCATTTTAATACATTAAAGATCAGCCTTTCAAGCTACTGTGCATATGATTTTTATGAGTGTTAATAATAAATGAATACGTTCACTTCCAACACGAGATATAGTATTTAAGAAAGAATAAAATGAATCACTTATTCTTTCCAACCCAAATGCTTATATATGGGCAAATCTTAAGTACTGAAAGTGAAAGCGTGAGGATAGACCACTCACTTCCAGCCACCATATATAAGAAAACATTATTTAAAACTGACATTACTGCTATCAGTCTATAATTGTTTAACTTTCTATGATTCTTACCCTTTCCTTTAAATAGTAGCCTCACTCTTGTATTACTCCAACTATCTGAAAATCTCTTTTTCATGTCATCTTATTAAAACATTATAATAGTTTTACTTTTGCCTTATGCCCCAAATTCATTACCAACTATGCTACCCATCCATGCAAATTTCTTGCCTTTTCACTTTTAAATTTCTTTGCTGCCTCATTTAGTTCATTTTCTGTAAATCTAATATTCCCATTACTATATGATTTCATATTTGCTATCACTCTGTTCTTCACATCAAACATCTTTTCTATATCCATTACATACTTATTTAAGATTATCTCTAATTTTTTTCTAGAGCTATGCTCTATTCTCTCATCATCTAGTAATATTATTTCTCTCCCCCTACATTTTTTCTTTTAATGTATTTCCAGATTTTTTTACTCCCATATCTTCCATTTTTATTAATATCCTCCAATAATTTACTATTCAATTTTATTCTCTCTTTATAATTATTTATTTTAGCCAACTTTTTTTCTCTAAGTATTTTTCCCATTTAACATTAACATCTTTTTCACTTTCTTTATTCTTAATAGCACACTTATATTCTCTGCATACTTTTTCCTCTCTTTTACTCTTTTACTAATTCTCACTTTTTTATTACTTTTATTTTTCTGAATATTCTCACCTAAAACCCTATTTGCCATTTTTTAAATTTCACCACACCAGTCCTTACACTCATTTCCAGCCAACCCTTCCATACTTTCTTCAAATTTTTATTTTATACTCTTCTAACTTATTCTTATCATTCACTCTCCATTCACATCTTTCACTATCCTTTTCCATCACATTGCTAACCATTTCTGTTATAAAGTTATGATCACTATTACATACTCTCTCTTCATTATCAAACACTAATTTTTTGTACTTTAGTTACCATCTTTTTCTTTATTTATACATAATCTATTGTGTGGAATATATTATTTCTAGATCATGTGTATTGTCCCTCATAAATATTTGATAAATTTCCAATACTCAAATTCACTCTCTGACAAAAATTCTTCAAAAGTTGTCAATTTTTACTTATTACCTACATCATCAATTTCTTCAATATGCCAAATTCATATCTCCTATAACCAATATGCTCTTCCCTTTTTTCAAAATTCTGTATATCCTTAACTAGGCATTTATATATGTCTGTGCCAAATTCCCACCATCAGATCAATGTCTGGTTTTTACACTTATTAACGAAAATTTGATAATTGTTCATTTGGAAAATACCTTTCTTTATTGACTGCTATCGAGATAAAAACTTGAAATTTGCTTGTGTAATAAATATAGATGACTCAGGTTAGTGCTACATATTAACTTATTCTCAGTAAATTTCTAATTTCTACTTGCATTTTAGTGAGGAATATGTTGTTACAACACTAGATTCATTAGGGTACACAAATAAGGGCAGCTCTCCATAGATCAAATATGAATAGTGCTAGAGGAAAAAGTTACTAATAGCTCTTCTAAAAATATTCAGGCCTATAACAAAAACTATTATTTATTGGATCCATGATAATCTCTGTTTTATTGTTTCTTAATTGCTAGTCTCTTGATGTATAAATTATTCAGCTGACACTAAACTTAGTTCATAAAACCTACTAAAAGATTTGAAAATTAATGTTTAAATACTTAAATAACTATTCACTAAAAAAGAAATTCTTCCAGAAGTTGTTGAACATCAATTTGTATAAAATACAAACTTACCTGTAATCTAATAAATGTGTTACTTCTAACAATATAGCAATGAGCAGATATCATTTACTAAAGGCTTAAAATAAAGTGCGAATATCAAAACTGAGCTTTTTCGATTACACATATGTAAATTAAAACCTAACTTATCAATAGAGGCTGATGAGATAATAATATCAAATAAAGATTAAATAATTATTTAGTAGATGAAATAAATATTTAATAATTTTCCAAGGCAAGTTATTTAAAATAAGAAAAATATATATTATATTTTTCGAGTCATTCCAAATGATATCTCCATCCCTAAAGAAATGTCTGGAGAAAAGAAAACTTAATTTTACAGGAATGAAGGCCAACTAATTCTCTGTCGATTCTGGATCTGTTAGAAAAAAAACATACAGGAGAAATGAAATTATATGAGTTAAAAGATAAAATATGCAACAATACCAAAAACAACATTAAACTTTCCAAAAAGAGAGATTATTAGCTTGCTAGAATGCAAGAATGGCTGTTATTAATATTAATTTAAATGTTGGAAATAACTTTGAAACAAATAATCAAGATAGTTATTTATTGATTTCTGCAAGATGATGAAAAGAAAAAAGCTTTCTACTAAAGTTTGTTTAGTTATATTCTACTTCCAGTCTATATTGGGATTTGGTCATATATGTGAGACACTATGTTGTCATGTGATGTTTTGAAATATATATTATCTCAGATGCTGCCACAGTTTTTCTTTTTCAAGTAATTTACTCACTTAACAGTAAAACTCAGAGGAACCAAGTTGCAGTTTGAGTTTTTGTTGAACTTAACAGCCTCTAAATCTCAAAAGAGAGCAAGGCTTATATTTGATTTTTGATGTATTAATGGGTAGCTTAACAGAAGTCAAATTGAGATAATCCTTCTAGCATTTCCTTTGATGGAACTTTTATAGATCCTAGATTGGAATCCTATGTATTCTTTATATCATTCAATGACAAGCAAGTCTCTGCACATTTGGTATATATATATATATATATATATATATATATATATATAGTATATCCTTTTTATAATTGGTGTTTTACTATATATATATATATATATATATATATATATAGTAAAACACCAATTATAAAAAGGACTGAAATACAAAAAATAATTAAAAGAAATGAATAAAAAAAGATTTTGTAGGAAACATACAAGTGAGAAATGAAAAATTATATTACCCATTTTAAAGGAAGGAGATTTGTAACTACAACAAATCTGAGACAAGCTCAAATATGATTATATTACAAAGCTGTGTGAAAAAATTTGTTTAATAAATACTTGTTGAAATTGTATAAAAACTGTGTAAACTGCCATGTACATATGTGCACATGTCACTTCAGTAAACTGCCTAAAAAATTAAAAGAAAAGTTAGTTTATGCACTTGATCATATTGTTAAGAATATACTTTGTAATATGTGAGAAACCTGAAGTTGAATTGCACTGTAAAGGAAAAAAATGGTTTTGATGCATACAAAGATTTGAATTGCATAGTTTATAAAAACATAAAGCATTTTAAATCCCATTTAATCTGTCTTTCAAATAAAAGTTTTATTTAAAAATTTATCAATTCTTAAAGTAAATCTGATGGCCAATCTTAAAATATTATTTAAAATTATGAGTTAATAAAATAACCTATCATACCATTTACACCTTTTTAGACACTTTTATTTGTATTAAAGTAACAGTTTCAACTCTCCTGTAGTCATCATCAGAGCTACAATATTCAAATATATAATTATACAAGTAAAAGTATTGATAAAGTGTCTAAAATGGTGTAAATGGTGTGATATGTTATAATAGAAATCAATACATAGGAAAAGAAGAAGTAGAAAATTATATTACTTTAATAAAAATAAGTAAATTATTGAACTATATTTAATGTTGGCAGTGATTTTTTCTTCCTATGTTAATGATGAAGATAAAGGAGAGAGAGAGAAAACAAAACTTTTTTCTTTTCATTTGTTTATATATCAAATCATGACATAATATTTGTAAATTTGAGTTTATAATATGCTTTTCAAAAACATGTTGTAATGAAAGGTCAGGTATTAATAATTAACTGGTAATAAATCTGTTGTTTAAAAACATGTTTTTGAACAACATCAAATAAGTATAAATAAGACTGAAACAAGTAATTTCCACTTTATGGCATTCCATTGCAGTCATGTTAAGCAGTGAAGTCCAGTCAAGCAATCTAGTTTACTTTAGTTATTTGAAGACTCAACTTAAAAAGCAATGTAGCAATGATTCAATGCTAAAGAGAGAAACTGCTGATTAAAAATGTTTTCCACAATAATTTTGATAGCCATATTTTCTGACTGTTTTTAAAGTATTTTTTTTAATATTCATTATAACAGCCTGTATAATGACTTTTATCTAGAAGAAGACTATCTGCAATATGTGGTAACAGAGAAATCACACCAGCCAAAGTACTCAGAAAATGCAGTTGGACCCAGAAACTAATGCTAAAGTTTGCCAAAAGTGCCACTGCATGTCTTAATAATGACAAAGAAAGAAATGGGCAATGCCATAAGAACTACCCAAATCCTATTAATACTACCTTATATAATGTCACCAATGCTAATGTATTTACTCTCTAACATCACCATTGCCCAAGGAAAAGAACTACAATCTTTGGAGAAATTAATAAAGACAGCCAGAAATATATTAAAAGAAGAATTGCAGAAAACCATGGTTTGGAACTGTTTAAATATTTAATGTGGCAAGATCTTATCATTATAGATATTATAAAGCCTTAAACTTAAATTTACATTAAAATTTCTTTTATTACTAATATATTTTATATATACTAATAGTTGTGAGTTTAAACACAACAGTTTTTATTTATGCATTACTAATAAATTGATAAATTATCTTTTTATACATCCATTTAGTTTGATTCTCAAACACTTATTCCAAACATAACATTTCTAATATTTAATGTACTAATAATATCCACAACCCTGAGAAATCATGCAATCCACTGGGGAACATGTAGGAATAGTGGTAATAAATTGTAAATGATGATAATTGAACATTAATAAGGTTTCTAAAAATGCATTTTCTAGTTAAAAGATTTGGTATCTGAGAGTTTCATTTTTTATTTTCTTTTATTGAAATTGAAAAACAAATTACATATTTTTGGGAGGACTTGAATTTTTAAATTATCATCATCATCAATTGGTTAATATTATATATTTGAAATGAATTATTTTATTTGAATTTTATTAACTATTCAACTTTCACCACATTTAATATTTATTTGAATTAAAATTTACCATGCATATATATCTTGGATCTTGGTTCAAACCCAAGTTACCTTGAAAATTTACAGTTATAGTATATATGTATATTTGTAACCAATAAATTATTGACACTCCTACAAAAAGTTTAAACTATGATATAGTTAAAAATTTCCAGACTAATTTTTTTCATTGTAGAGATATTTCATAAAAAACATCCACTCATCAGGTGATCTACATACTCGAAACATCTGAATTCTATACAAAAATGACAGTGAGACTTAATTGATTACAAATATTATTAGGTACATTTGTCAATTTCTTACACACACATGTAAAACCTTCAAGAAAATCTCTAGGTGAAAGTCAAATTAACAATAACTTTTTTTCACATTATAAAACTAAACAACAAGCATATATTTCATTACATAATAGAATAAAAAAATATATGAAGGAATAATATTTTACAATTAGTAACAATTTGTCACAAAAGAATGTAAGGTCTGAAACTGATATTTTTTATTCACACCTAGTGATTAAGTATTCATTTCCTAATCTTAGTGGCAGCAAATTCTTTAATGATATTTTCCGAGTTAATTGATTTGGCAAATTTCTACTATATAACCAATAATATCAAACTATTTAATCTCTCTTGACTTATTATCAAACAAAAAAAAAAAAATAGAAATAAAATTTTACTAAAAGTTTTCTAATCTCTAATTATTGTAAAAAAAGTACGGGGGGGGGGATAATTGCAATTTATAGCTTAATTAAAGATAATAAAATTATGTATTAATATTAACGAAATACTTTTTATATTTTATTCACTTAATTTTTAATATCATATATAACAATAAACATGACATGATTAAAGTAACTGAATGGCATAGTGCTTAAAAGTTAACTTGGTGTTTGAGCATCGCAAGTGACATAGTTGAACTATGATACACGAACCTTGACCTCTATAGTTTATCACTCTATTAGTACACTAATTCTTTCAGTTTATTGTAGCATTAATATTTCTAGACACGGAAGAAAAAATATGTTTTTAGTTAGAAAAAACTGATGATATTAAACTATGTAATTATAAAACAGATGTTAAATGTCTATAACAATATATGCAGATTGACCTGGTGTGAATCTTATAAGTTTTTAAATAAAGAAAAAATCAGAACTCAATCAGGTATAGGTATTAATTTACACTAGTATAATGATGCATAATAATTAAATCAAATTATGAGTGCTGGGTTACACCTGGACAAAAAAAATCATCAAAGGAATTTTCCGAAGTACTACCAAATTATTCTATTTCGAATTTAAGTCTGATAGTCTTGGATATGAATATTTTCCTGTCAGTTTCTATTAGTCATCATACATACTTAGGTTTTGCTTTACTAAATTTCAATATATAAATTTTTGAAATATTAATGCTAAGTAATATCAATAATAAATATGGTTTGTGCTCCTTAATGCATATCACTTTTTAATACAACTTATAAGAAACAATTGCAAATACAACTATAATCAATTTGGTTAACAAATAAAATAAAATTTTATTTATAAAAAAAAAAACAATAATAAATATTATACAGTAATTAAATTTCAAACAATAATATGGTTAATTTTCATTCTCTCCATTCTAAATTTTTTTATTTCAAAAGTTAATCGAGAATATTTAATAGCTAAGTCAAATGCTATTTCTAAATTTGTTTTTACTAATCTGAGCAAAGTAAATAAACATTAAAAAAAGTTAGCTTAAATATAATCAATTTATATATGAAATTAATGCCAAATCCACGTGCATTTTACACATATTTTGAAAAATAAGACAATGTTGGAAATCAAGTTGTACATTTAACAAAATTATTGGGGATGTTTTTATTCTTATGCACACACAAACAATTAAAGTTTAATTATAACTGACCAATATATTCTAGTGAATTGAAACACAATAAATATAAATCATAAGATATGACAAATATAATATATTGCTTTTAAATTTATAATAATAATAATTCCTTAATGAATAATATTTCTGTAGTATAATTTTATTATACCGCTCTCAAGCAAGGTATCTTTAACCTAATGTGTGACTAATAAAAATTATTATTATTATTATTTAAAAAATATTAAAAATAATTCCTGGACTGATTTAAACATTATTATATAATAGATTTAAAAAATTGGTGTATACTACTTACACATATTATATTTTGTCATCATCATGGATAAGTCATCATAATCATAGATACTTATTTAGATTCATAGCTTATATATTATGTATAATGATTCCAATATTCTTCATTTTTGTTTAAATGTAATAACATAAGAGCATAGTAAGATTAAGATAACCTTTACTTTTACAAAATCCACTCATCATTAAATCATATAACTCTAGTGAAATATATTTGAAAAGTCTTTGTGACTTGTTTTATTTTTTAATAACAATTATAAACATAGCTGTGAAGAATCACTTCTGAAATTTTTCTTTAATTTTAATAAGTTGGATGCTAACTTTGAGCTCATTAAAATATATAGGGGATAATGCAAAGTGTCTCTTTTGGATCTTCCTTTGATTCTGCTAATTCCCGCAGACAATTACTTTTGTCCAAAACCACTGACAAGCAAAGTATATTAATTATAAACTATAATACTGGTTACCAACCAAAGAAACGGTAAATTAGAATAAAAATCATATTTAATAAAATTGTCATGCATGCACTTAAAATAAATTTGTAATTGAATATGTTTAACTATCTTTTGGTTTAACATTTTTAGCAAAATGAATATGCTTTTATCTTGATTAATAAGGCTCTCTGATATATGTATAAAATATACTGATATTATTGGCATCTACAAGGGCTTTGAGTGATCCATCATTGGATTTTCAATGACATGGATGGCTGAAGAGTTGGAGGATGGAGAAGATTGAAGATATGTGTGGGAGATGAGTGCTGTTTCAGCACAAAATACTTATATTGGCGATCATTTATCTTTTTCACATGTATGTGAACATGAGTGTCAGTTGTATAAGATAGAGTGAATGGCTATAGGGAGCTTGAAAGTCTGAGTTTAAGACCCTTCTAATATATATATAAATCACATTTTTATCAAGATAAAACTTTTAAAATACCACACTAATAAAATGTATATTATGTACATTTTAATGTTTAATATTTCAATTGTTTGTTCATTCTTATTTATTTTATTTTAAATACTTTAAACGATTTATTCTATTTGTTTTTATAATTAATAACTGATTACTGACTTTTTACTAAATGCTATTTTGATATATCAGTGATTTTACATTTATTGTCCAATTTCTCTTCTTAAATGGTAATAATAAAAGAAAGCAAACCATTAATCATGTCTTCATTATTCACATTTGTAAATACAATAATATAAAATAATATTTTTATTTTTGAACAAAGCTTATAATATTAATATTAGAAAATTTACTATTTGCATACAATGTCATTATTTATACTTAAAATAAAGATATAATATCACGATTACTATTTTTTTTTGTAAAACATATATGTAATATTTGAGCATTATATTACTATCAAATTACAAATACAATATATTTATTGTTCACTTTTATTTTAAATGAAACTTTGGTACATTTTATTTAATTATTATTATTTATATATTGGAACCACAAACTATGCTGTATTTAACTACAGAACTTTAATTATATGCTAGCAAAAATATAAACAAACAAACAAACAAAAATGTAAATAAACAAAAAATAATATTAAAATTGTAAAAAGCAGCCATTTTTCATTCTATAAATACATGCAATCATGTTTTTAAAAATAAATTTTACAATAAATTAGTAGCGGTTTTTCTGTCTTGGAGCATGATATACTATTATATATATATTAATAAAAATTCTTAAGTTTATGTTGAGAGCACATACATTTTATTCTTTTTTTATTATTCTTTTTGAATTTGTTGTGCAACTTTTTGCATAATAAAATGTCTTTTGAGCATAATGCTAAAAGTTTTATAAAATTATAGAATACAATAAAAGTTGATACTGATTTTTAAAACACCAAATCAATAAGAGAAATTCAATTTCTTAATTTTAGAATAGAAACAAATTATTAAAAAAAAGAATATTACCTAGAGCATATTTAATAGTAATGAAACTCAGACATTTTACTAAATTTACTTTAGTTTAAAAATAAAAATATAATAGTTAGTTTTTAAATACTTTTATTGAATTTAGAAAATCAATTTGTTTGTTTGTTAAGTTTTAATCTTTTCCAAGTTAGAATAAAATTTTAAAATTGAGGTTTAATATATTTAAATTCAGTAAAATTGCTTGAAATCTGGAATATAACTAAACAATACTAGCCTAATATTTTTAGTAGGGCATCTAGTTTCTTAGATATAAAACAGAGGATATGAAAATATTAAAAATATTCAATAATTTTGCATATGAAAGATGAAAATTATTCTTATATCCTTTTCATTTGTTTTAAATATGATACCAAAAGGTCAATATAGAGATTTTTTCTTATAATTTAATAACATTTTAATTTAGTTAGAAAAATTACTTTCAAAAATAAAAAGCAGTGGGCAGAATGAAATTTCACACCCTTTGATGTCAAATATAAAAAAAACATTTTAAAAATTACAATGTTTTAAATAATATGTGTGCAATGAATATATATATATATATATAAGTTTCAAATAATTTTAATGGTAGAAATAATAAAATATATACCTTAATTAGTCAGTAGCACTTTCGATTACATAGTAAAAATATGGAAGTTTAATATCATGTAATTTTCCATGAGCTTTGCACAAGAGTATTTGCTGCTTGTCTATATATTATATTACCTTTAAATCTATTTATCAATATTGCTTCCTTAATTTTTTGTTTTTTTATGATTTCTTTCTTCCAATAATATTTTTGGAAAATGAATTCAAAATTACATGATTTTTTTATGGTTTAGGAATACTGAGGTAGTATTTTTTTTTCATGTGTCATAGCATTGGCCAGGAAGTGAAACTGCTAACCCGGAACAACTGCTTGTAAGGCAGCTGTGCTGACCTCTCGACCACCAATGCTTGATACCACTTAGATAGTATTTAATTGATTATTTATTATTTTTTTACATGACTATATAATAGTTGATGTTCTTTTATTCTTTTTTCCAGTGCACATCTTGATTCCCTGAAAAATCATTTTTTACAACTATATATAATTTGATAAATTATATTAGTTCTTTGCATTGTAGGTATAACATTTTTAGAATTATTAATTAGTCTAATTATCAAGATACATAAAATGACAAGTTAGAAGTCTTTTTTACATCATAATAATAAATTATGTAAATATAAAAGTGCTAAAAATCAAAATATTGGATTTTTTACTATAAACTTATGAAAATGGGATATGATAGAAAACAAATTTTAGGTACTTTAAATTGGTTTAACAATAGAAAGAATAATCATAATACAAAATCAGATAATAAAAAATTGATATCTATGACATTTATAAATAATGTTTAATCTAAATTAGTTAAAAATATATTTGAAGATAAATACAATATTTTATTTTGTGCTTCTCCAAATATAAATAGATCAGTGTTATATCTAAAATGCAAGGAAGTAATATAATTTATCAAATTATAGATAGTTGTAAAAAATCATATATCAGGGAATAAAGATGTGCTATGGAAAAAAAACAGAAGAATATCAATTATTATATAATCATGTAAAAAAAAAAAAATAAATCAATTAAATACTGCCTCAGTATTCTTCAACCATGAAAAATCTTGTAATTTTAAATTTATTTTTAATGTCAGCAATGCAAAAATATTAATGGACAAAAAAATCATGAAAAGAGAAAAATTTAGAAAACAATATTGATAAATAGATTCAAAGATAATATAATAAATAGACAAGCAGCAAATACCAACATGCACAGCTCACGGAAAATCACATACTTTTAAACTTCCATTTTACTTTACCATTGATAAGAATTATTATGTAATTAAAAGTGTTATTAATTAAGATATATATTTTATTACTTTTATCATTAACATTATTTGGAACATGGATATAGTATGTTTATAATGGGTATTTATAGTTTTGACATATACATTATAACTTCAAAAGTGACAGGGATGATAATATAACAATAAACATCGGGCTAAGCTCAGGGTCCTCTGTTAATACGTTCTATGCCAATAATAAAAAAAGTCACATGAGTAATAATGACAATGATAATAATTATTAAACATTATAAATATTCCAATTATAATTAAAAATAAATTTTAAATTGAGGACAATCCTCAACTCACTCTTACAAACTACAAAAGCTTTTAATATTTACAGCATGCACCACAGAATAGTTAGGTTATAATATGTTCTCTTTGTCATAATAAAATGTCTTTTAAACCCTCCTTCAGTATATAATAATACATCTCATAGCTACTCTTCAAAGATTTTATTACCATGATCAGATCCATGATTCAAGATTTAGGTAAAAATAATAATGTTCTTTAAATCTTATTTATCTATTTGTGACACTTTGATTTTCTTTTTACACTAATTTCTTTGACATAAAGTATAGTTTCACCTTATTATTGAGTTATGATATTAAGATCTCAGGGATCATTATAAATATTTTTAGTATTAAATTTCTCAGTCTCTTATTTTATTTATAAGTTGTTAATCAAATGAATGGCATCCTAGAGAAAGGTGTGAGGAAACATACACTTATCCCCAAAATAATGTCTGCCTACTATATAATAATAATAATAATAATAATAATAATAATAATAATAATAATAATAATAATAATAATAATAATAATAATAACAATAATAATAATAATAATAATAATAATAATAATAATAATAATAATAATAATAATAATAATAATAATAATAATAATTTTAATATAAAACTATTTTAATTTAAATAAAAAGCATAAACACTCTTAATTTTGAATAATACATCAATCTCCAAGGATAACCTTTAAATACCAAGAGTGAAAAAGGGATTTTATAGCCCTCAGGATATTTCATTAACAATCTAAACCAATATTTCTTACATAAAGCAGATAATATTCTATTATAAGAGTACTTTTCTTTTAAATAATTGTAGCTAAATTATAGAGATCAATAAAATCTTAAGAAAAGAAATAAATATTTTATTCATTAGATGCATTCTCAACATCTGTAAATCATTATAGTACCTTGAATAATATGAATGAAATATAACTGCACCATGGATTATACAATATTTAGATTTCTACATAATTGTTGTGTGAATAAGATACCAATAAGACTCTAAAGTAAGACTTAATAAAATATAATATTCATTTACAATATAACAATTAAACAACTGTAACACTGTAGGAAATACAGAAAATTTAAGTGCACTGTTTATTTGCAATAGAATGCATTTTGCTCCTTTAAAGAAATACACTTTCAAAGTTTGTAGCTTAAATTTATATATATATATATATATATATATATATATATATATATATATATATATAGATATATATATATAATATTTTAATAAATTAAATGTTCACCAACTATTGTTTACTTCAGTAGACCAATGTACACCTCATGAACATAAATATTGTTATAAGAACTTTCACCTTTCTTAACTAATAAAACTTAAATTACTATTGGCATTATTATTACAAAAGCTTCCATGCCTTCCTAAATGATAAAGTTTTATCAACATAAGCATTACTACACAAGTTTTATATTCTCTTACATGATAAAGTTTTTATTATCATAGATATTATTTCAAAAAATTCTATACCTTCTTAACCTGTAAAATTTTACTAATCTATGTGTTATTTTAATGATTCTATTGCTAATGAATGAAGCCTTTATTTAACCTATAAATTATTTCAGGAAGTTCCACATTTGCATACAGTAATGCCATAACATTGTCCCAAGCAATGAGTAAATCTAACTATTATTCATGTCTTACCAATCCAGCAATGATTTTCTAGTGGATGATGATGTTGATGATGTATATTGCTTATTTAGGCTAAGAAATACAATTTTAAAATTTAAGCAATTATCAATTTTATTTTCTATAATGCTGGAAAAGCACAGCAAAACAGATTTATAAAATCAGGATCATCTCTATCTACATTAATAGTCAAAAGTGCATCTGAAAAAAAAGATGACACTCTCCAAAACAAACAATCATATCAATAACTATACTAATAAGGGTATATAATACACCATGCATGGTTGCAGTGTAAAAATATGATACTTCTGAGGGGAAAAAGTTAACAAGACAATGAACTTAGTGATGGCATAAACCAAAAAGAATACCCTACATTCTGAGGGCAAATAAATATGCTAGGACATTGTCTCTAAACATAAGAAAAAAGTGGGAACAGACCATTACAAATACTATAAACATTAAAAGTTGTCTTAAAAATGCATTGATACAAGCATGAAATATAAGGATACATACTATGTAAAGAAAATATTATTTATTAGAGAGAGGCCAGGCTAACATTTCTATAAAATATATGAGCTATCTAAATAAATATTATCAAGAGAGAAACAAGACTATTTTTTTTTGGAAACATAAATTGGCAAGATAAGTTTATAGCAATACACTAGAGAGAAATGAATTCTAATCTTGTAATAAGCATAATAATTATTAATTGATGTAGATAATTGATAAGATAATTATCTTGTGTCAAATCTGACTAATAAAATGTAGCCTCAATTAATTAATGAAATAAGAATATACAGCATCTTTTCATAGCTTACCTATAAATATTCTCTAAAATAGATCAATTACTCATAACAGGGAACAAATAAATACTCTTAAAATTATATAATACTACAATTATAATATAGTATTAATAAAACAGCTCAATATTATGTAAACTAATGAATAAAATATACTTAGCATGAAAACATAAAATAAGCAAATAATAATAAATTATAAATACATAAAACTATAATTCTAAATTATGACCAGTTTACCAAAATTTTTAAAAGTATTAAAGCTCTTTATTTTGGAGACTTCACAATTTGATAGAAGGCAATTATGCAAGCAAATAATATTTCTCCATTTGTTGGCAGTAAAGCAATCTAAAATAGATGTACAATACTGAAAATTATTTTAAATTTTCTTAATGTCCATTTAATTTCACAAAATATTTAAACATATAAGTAAATAAATCAGGTTTTAATAACTTATCCTGTAGCATTAAACTGGTTTTCCATTTACACATTTTAACAATTATATTCAAATATAGAGATTCAAGAGTAAGTATTCTTTCCAAAGTTAAACAGGTTTCCTTCCAGAGAGAAAGCAGATTTACACATTTACATTTTGAGCATTATAATAAGAGTCATAAAGCATATGATAAATAATTGTTATTAATGACATTTGAATTTTAATTATAATACATTTACTCTCACTCAGTTTACTTTAAGTATAAAGTTGAAGTATAAATGAGTGATTATTTTTATATTTCTTCTTGTCAGCAAATCATTAAGAGCAAATAAATATATAAATGGTTTATTTTTCTCAAATTCATAGTTCATTTATTAAAATAAATTTATCCATGAGAAACTGTTTATTAAAACAATATTTTAAAATTATTAAGGATTTTTAAAATATTTTATTTTGATATATTATTTTTCTCTCAAATAAGCTAGTAAAAGATGCATTTTTAAATATTAATGTACTGTTATAAATATTGTCAAAATATGAGCTTTCAATAACTTTATTTATAGGATATAAGAAATGTTATGTTTATAATAAAGTTTATTACTGTTATGAGATAGAAAATAATGAAGAGTTCTTCCATTCACAGGATGTTATACACAAATCCCACAATTCACCAGTATTAAATAGATATACCTTAGTAACCAAGAGTGAATAATTGTTTGACTTTTTCATTTTTTGCTTTAATCCCTTTTTAAATAGTGTTAACTTTTAGACTTTCAGAGACTTTGGTTTAAAACTATGATACCTGAATTTAAAGGTTTTTAAGGGTAGATGTTACTTTAAAATAAATAGTTTAAAAAATTATAACTTATAATTAATTTTATCATGGAGAAATTTTGAAATTTCTGTTCTCTTTTGCATGTCTGTTTTCTACTAGAAGTACAGTGGCTCAAAATTTTCTGTAATATAGCAGTTTTTATAGTTCAGCTTCCGTCATTCCATTGTTCTATCCTATTGCATGTGTGGGTGGATTTTTATACACATAGTCATGTGATTCTTTTAATTGATGGACAAACATCTATTCCTTTTAATTTTCCCACCTAGAATTAAAGGTTAATTTTGTATCTGTGGAGAAAAACTAAAAATAAAAACTCATTTATATATTTTTCAGATGATTAAATTAACACATGCAGTCTGAAATAATTATTTTAAAAGAATAAAATTATTACAGTAAAAATAAAATAAAATACAATGAAAGAAAATGTATTGTTTTGAGAAAGAAAATATTATATTACTCTTTTATAACTATTTTAAATAATTAAATCAGATAAATAAATTAAAAGTTCACTACAATTTAATTTAATATTTTAATTAAGTCAATGGTATTGAAAAATGATATTCAACATTATAAAAACAAGAAAGTGTAAACTAAAATTAATAAATATAAGCACCCTCACATACATGTATACTAAAGTTATTTTAATTAAAAATTAACAATTTTAACATTAATTAATCAATTTTCTGTCTATTTAAGTTAACTAATCTAACTTTATCTTTATTACATATGATATTAATATTTTACACCTAATTACTATTACTACTTATTTAAACACTAAAATTTGTGAAGCCAAAGGATTATATTAAAGCAATCTTGACGATTTAATACTAATTTATTGCTAAATAAAAAACTACATCTTTAGGTTAAACATTTAAAATTACTTCAGCCACAAACAAGTTTAAATTAATATAGTTAAAATATTAAAATGAATTTCAATAATGTTCAGGACTTATAAAAGTATTTGAAATAATTTACAATTTAACTTGGCATATATTTATAAAACTTTAATAAAGCTAACTTACAATAAAATTAAGTTAATGAAAAAAAGTTTATATATATATTCAATTTAATGATTTGATAAAGTTAGAATTACATTTTAATATAAATATTAAAAGAATAGAAATAAGACACATCTTAGAAAGCACCAGCCAAGCAATTTGTCAATAACATATTTTAGTTTAGGTAACTACTTTCAGAAATAAAGAGCAGTGGGCAGAAGAAATGTTAAATATTTTGATATTAAATATAAAAGACAATGATAAATAATGCATGTAAAATGGCAACATATATATATTGAACCATGTCCATTCATTATATTAAATTATAAATTAATAATTAAGCCATTGCAAAAAAGAGGATATATAAATTGTAAATCAAAAGTACTAATGATGCATAAGATGGCACATTTTAGATCTTTTTTGTTTCAGAATAAAAAATTATGTCATTATCAAAGTGATAAACTGAAAAATATTGAGATATTTGCCAAGGAATTGCTTGATGTTGGTTATAAAATGGAACATATAAGCAATACTTTATGTCAATTTAAAAAAAGTTATAATGATTTAAAGGAAATGAAGATTAATAGTAAACAATGGATATCTATTCCATTTATTTCAAATCCACAAGTGAAATTTTTTAAGGATATATATAAGAATGTGTTTAATGCTTCATTCTATGTTCCAAACAATATTAATAAATTAGTCAATAATTCTAAGGATGTCATACCTGTCAAGCAGAAAAGTAATGTCATATATCAAATTTTTTGTGATTGTATGCTATCATATACAGATGAATCTAGGTGCAGTATTGAGAAGAAATTGAGGGAGCATGAATTGTTATATAAGCATGTAAAAAGTAAAAATAATGGTGATTTAATGTCTCCTTCAGTTTTCTTTGATCATGAAAAAACACATAAATATAAGTTTAAATTTGATTTTGAAAATGTGAAAATTCTTCATGAAGAGAGAAACCATAATAAAAGAAAAATTAAGGAGGCAATTTTTATAAATAGGAATAAAATACATTTAATAAATAGACAAGCTGCTAACATTAAAATACGAGATTTGTGGGATTTGAATTGATGATGTTTGCTTCTGCTTTTTTTTTTTAATTTAATGGGAATTGAGGCAGGTTTAAGAAATTAACCAAAAGTACTTCTGCAAATTTAATGATTGTTTATAATAGTTTGTAAACCATTAAATTTATTATTTTTATTACTATAATATATATATATATATATATATATATATAGAGAGAGAGAGAGAGAGAGAGAGAGAGTTTGTTTCAATTTAATGATTTGATTGAAGCTAGAATTAAATTTTAAAATAATTAAACTTATTAAATTTTGAGACACATCTGAGAAAACAGTGACCATGCAATTTGACAATAAAATATTTAAGTTAACATAATTACTTTCAAAAATAAAGAGCATCGGGAGGATGATTTCAAATGTTTTGATGTCAAATATAAAAGATGCTCAAAAATTACAATGTTTTAAGCAATATACACCCAACAGATATAAATATAATTGTTTTTTAGTTTGTTTCAATTTAATGAGTTGATTGAAGCTAGAATTAGATTTTTAAATAAACAATCGTCAATAAGTAAATAAAAACATAATTTACAATGAATTTTCTATGATCTTCTGACTAAATAAAAATGTTAAAATACTGCCTTTTTACTTATACAAATATTTCATATTTTTAGTCAATTATATAGTTATATATTATTATGTATACATACTAAATTGTGATATATATATAAGAAGTATACATTTTAACTTATAGCAGAAATAGTTAGTGACATGCATATATCAACTATAATTGTACAGACAATTTAAAGTATGATATATTTTTACATTTTCATTTACTGTGCCAATGAAAATGTAAAATGATATCACACTTTATATTGACTGAAAACTTATAGTTGATATATATATATATATATATATATATATATATATATATATATATATATATATATATATATATATATATATATATATATATATATATATATATATTGTACCCTCACTTTCCGGAAATATATAATTATAATCACTTGATCTAGCTCAGATAAATAACTATGTTTATCTAAAATGTATCTACATTAACAATAACTATATTTTTAAGAATATCAATGATTAAATTAACTTAATTAATAAATAATAATATAGTTCTGGTTTATAAAATGAAAGAAATTGATGTCTAATCAAATCATGAGACTATGAAGTGAGTTTACAAGTGGCAGAGCGAATACATTAAGCTAATCTTCCACTGGATATCACCTTAATGACATAAGAATACTATCCTTATTCCTATTACTTAAATACTACATTTATAGTACTCTTACATCTTTAATCAAAACTAATTAAGTAAATTACCTTTAACAAATTAATTTGAATATCTTTCTCAAAACTAATTTAACTCAAATTATCTCAGGTTCTCTTAAAATAATGATAAATTAATTATAACTTTTGTAATCAAGTATGATAAGGGATTTAATATCATTCCTAACTACAATTTAATAATACTAATAATAACAAATAGTACTACTAATCTTTAATCTATAATTCACTCTCCTATCTTTTTATTTATAATGTTATTCTTGTATATCTCATAATAAAATTGTAATATAATTCTTTATTATCCATATGACATCTCAAATAATATATTTTGTATGATATTACAATCTGAGAATATGTAGCAATCATTACTAAGATAATTTAATGTAAATTTTTGGTAATTATTTCATGACCATCCTAACAGTACAATAAGTAAAACTTCTTAAATAAAATATATCAATAAAATAGTATAACTCTTAAATAAAAATTTTATTTATGATGTGCAAATATTATGTCTTCATTATAATTATCTGTGATTATGTAATTGTGATGTGAAGAAATTGAGTCAACACCAAGACTTATAAAACAATTTAACAATTTTATTAGCAAACTTAACAATAAAATTATTTACATTATTTACATTTTGATAGAATTCTATTTATTTGTATTCAGGTATTTTTTCAAGACAAATCAAATGACTTAAAACATAAGATACAGAACATCTCTTACATAAAATATTTCTTATTTTTAAAATTATCATTATATAACTTTTATTACAGTTATTCGATATTATTACTTTATAGGTTTTAAAAAAAAATATAGGTAATACTTTTATTATGTACTTATCCTTGTTATTTAGTTTTTAAAGTTATTTATCATTCTATATAGTCATTTTTCAATATTTATGTGAACAATCTTAATTCATAGCATACCATCAAACTAAGCTACTTACTAATTATTACTTTAAACTTTAAATATCATGGATTAGTGTGTTGTTATAAAATTATTTTTGTAAAACTTATGACTACTTTCATTCATTCAACACGATTCAGTTTATTACATTTAATCATAAATAAAAATATGCATTATAAGTATGTCTTTTTAAAAATTCTTAATAATTAAGTAATATCATTATAAATTCTTTTAAATTGTCAACTATTTATTTTCTAAAAAAAATAAATATCATTTTAACTATAAAAGTTTTATGATTCTTTCACTGATGAAATTATGTTTTTATAATTTTTACACTTATTATAATCTAAGCAACATAACTTATCTTATCCAATTTAACGATTCTCTATTTCCAAACCTATTTATTATTTTCAATTTTAAAACAACCATCTTTTACAATGTAATCCAATAAATTTCAATAACACATAAACTAGTAGGCATATGGGGTAAACTATAACTTCAACTTAACCTTTTATCAACTAACCATCATGGGCACAGTGTACATGAACTGAGGTATAACTTATTTGTTTAATAACCTCTTCTACCAAGTATAATGTCCAGGCTATTCATTCAGCACTATGGCACATTAAGCTTTAACACATAGAAAAATAAACACTGCCATGAATATAAACAAGATATAGGGCTATGTTAGCTATACTTGTATAAACATCAATATAGTATATTCTTCTTCCCATATAAATAAAACCTACATACAATATTCTCCTGGTCTTATATAACCTAATACTAAGATATTAGCATTTAAATTCACCAATTTACGCCACCAAATTCATCCTCATTTCTATAATAACAAATAAATTCATTTTTAGAATAACAGTCTAACTAACTAATAAGACAAGATTATTTCATTCTTTAATAGTTCTCAAACTTTAGTACAAACAATCAGTGTCATATTTTTTTTACACTTTAAATTATTCAACAAAACATCCAATTCAGTTTTAATAGAACCATATACTTATACTTCTTTTATGTTTAAATATATTTACTATATCATTAAAATTATGCATATTCTTAAATAACTAAACAAAATGATAAATTATGTGTAGATGTGTGTTTTATATACACATCCATCCGTACAAAATAACAAACACATTTTAAAACTATTAATAATTTACATTATTACCATAAGTAATTTCTGTTGGCAATTACTTAATGATGTCATCTGGAGTACGATCTAAATAAACATTTTATCATCGTTTATTCCACATTACCACACTTTAAAATATACTAAGTTAAAGATTTTTTTTATTTACAATAAAATTTAATTACTAAGTTAGTAAATAATTTAATGTTTTCTGTTTCTACACTATATTTATACTATGAATAAATATTACTATAATTTTGTTATAACTGAAACACAGGCTTGTTATATACCTGTGGCTATATATATGTAATATAGGGTATATGAGCACAGATAGAGTGGAGAGAGGTGGGTGGTGTGAAAGTCTGTGCTCATATACCCTATATTATATAATTTTGTTAGTAAAAAATTAGTTTTAAAAACATATTTACAATAATTTTATTAGAATTTCTTACGATGAAATGTTCTTTTCTTGATAATAAGTTCTCCTGGTAAAAAAACATTAATACACACTTTTGATGTCAATAATCACGCATGCTCCGGTTCTTAACGTTGTAATATATAATCCAAACTGACAGTTCAAGTTAAATACGGTATGTTTACTTTTACTTTAAAAGACTTACACTAATATCATTAATATTTTTCTTATCTTTAAAACTTTAAATCTTTAAAACAGGTATTGTTCGTTAAATATCTAATCTTAAATACTCTTTGTCAAGATAATTTTCCAAATTCTTGTAACTTTTCCATATTTACTGAGGTTTAATATCTTCTGATACATCCAATACTTCTCCCAATATTTTCAAATAACTTAAATTATTTTCCCAAATAATTTAAATAAACTTTTGTATGTCCCGCATACCTTAATGACTGACTTGTAATATTTTTTTAAATATGATATAAGTCACCTACTTGCAAATGATCTTATATTTTCTAGGAAAAATTCAATTTTAAAATATTTCTTCAGAAAGAAATATCTCCACATTCTAAAATAATTGTTCGGTCATATTTAAAAGTTTTTTTCCTTGAAAAGTATTTTTCCATTGTGTTTTAAATAAATTTTCTTCATAAAATATATTGGTAAAAGTTCACTATAACGGTCTATGGTTGTTTGCCCTCTATTGTTTAAAATTTAAACTAAATTGCTTGAGAATCTGACATGTATGTTATTATATTACAAATAAATTAAAATTTAATCAAATGTAAAAGATAATAAAAAAAAAACCCTTTTGAATGTTGGATTAATTACACGACATTAATTAAAATAATTACTTTTAATTTCTTTGAAAGTTAAGATTTTAAACTGTCTACAACTTAAGAATTTAAAATAAAAAAGTATATGCTACTGTCTTATAATTACATGAAAATTTATTCAAATGTAAAAGATAATAAAAAAAACATTTACCTTTTTAAATATAATTACGTCCTATACAGACTAGGAAGTTGGAGAAAAAAGCGGTATTGCTGTATCTACTCCGGAGGGCAAATTCGTGCGGGTACGATGAAAACAAAGCTCTGCTAGTGCCACATTGGAATTTCAGCTTACGCTTTGCTCTCATCCACATGTTTTCAATATTCTGGGTGTGTATGTCTCGGTCTTTGGGATCCATGAAGTTTTCCTGATGGACGACAACCGAATGCAAATACACACCATTGTTGAGACTGCTGATGTTATTGTACGCAGCCCAGCCATCTGAAATAATGTGCGTACCTGGTAAAATGAACCGCTGTATCAGGCCCTCCAGTGTATCAGCCATCCTATCTGCCACTTCTATCAAGAAGCACTTTCTTGATGCTCTCTCTATGCCACCAAACACCCAATGACCTGTCCGTATAGCCCCCCTGAGATATTTTCAGTGGAAATAGTAGGTTTCGTCTATTTCAATGATTAATGGCTCCCCATTGTCATCAAATCCACCGAGAATTGTCGGATTTGTGTCAAAATATTTGGCACATTCCTCCCGGCAAAAATTCACCCAGTCATTGATAATTCTTTTGCTCATGTCGGTCTCATGCACAATGTGTTGTTGGGGCATATTATGCGCCCAAAAATACACGATGCTTGTAATTGTTCCCAGAGGCAGATGACTTTGGAAAAAGAAAGACCCCTTTCTGATTGAGATGCGATGGTGGCATATTCTGCACTGCCATCTACACCCATCTAAGCCTGTAGAATACTTCACTAGCGCACACTGAACACTGCACTGTTGGCATAAGGCGTAGTTCTTCAGAAGGAGTCTTCGTGCAAGCTGGGCTGCATACAATAACATCAGCAGTCTCCAACTTCCTAGTCTGTATAGGACGTAATTATATTTAAAAAGGTAAATGTTTTTTTTATTATCTTTTACATTTGAATAAATTTTCATGTAATTGTAAGACAGTAGCATATACTTTTTTATTTTAAATTCTTAAGTTGTAGACAGTTTAAAATCTTAACTTTCAAAGAAATTAAAAGTAATTATTTTAA
Organism: Epiperipatus broadwayi; assembly: GCA_028023455.1. NCBI lineage: Eukaryota > Metazoa > Onychophora > Udeonychophora > Euonychophora > Peripatidae > Epiperipatus > Epiperipatus broadwayi. The sequence goes on along the minus strand of JAQFVV010012684.1, from coordinate 974,367 downwards.
TTAATGTCGTGTACTTAATCCAACATTCAAAAGGTTCTTTTTTTATTATTATCTTTTACATTTGATTAAATTTTAATTTATTTGTAATATAATAACATACACGTCAGATTCTCAAGCAATTTAGTTTAAATTTTAAACAATAGAGGGCAAACAACCATAGACCATTATAGTGAACTTTTACCAATATATTATCTTATTAAACTTTATATCTTTTAATGAAAATGTTTTTTTTTTTATATATATATATTTTTCCATGACGTTCTTTTTATGAAATTTAGTCGTAAATCAATACGACTTATCAACATAGGCAAAATTATATACTTTATCTGATAATAATATTTGAATACTTCCATTAAATTTTTTATATTTAGTGATGACTTCTTCATGTTTAAGTTGATGATAAATTGAACAGAGCAGGTTGGCAAAGTAAGGAATAATTTAATTTTTTAGCAAAACATTTCTATATCCCACGAGCTTATAATAATAGACTACTGTACTTTTACAAAAATTGAATTTAAATAAAATGGATTATTACACTACTAAATACTTTACCGAAAATTGTTGAAATACTAACGATGTTATATAGCACATCGGTAGAATGAGATAACAGCTCAATAATCGTCTGCCAAAATGTAAACAGCTCTTAAATACTCCAGCTGATTCCAATTTTGATTGGTCCGTTAAACAATCCTGGCCTCAAATTATCCGGGACCACGAACATTGGTTTAAAGTTAAAGTTAATAATAATTTACTAAATATTTATTTTTATTATATTATTCAATTCTTACTTAATTTTCACATTTTATTTACACTTACTATAGACTCTAAAATAATTTTTAAAAATCACATTTCAATATTTATTATCATTTCTACCTTTATTTTGAACTTAACGTATTTATTTTCAACAAAAAACATAAATCTGATTTTATTTATTATATTCACTTTTAAAATCCAATTTAACATTTATAACAGATAATATTATTCTATTTTTGAACACAGGTGTGCGTCACGTGATTTACAAAACTTAATAAGGCGCTAATAATTAAAAGACTAAAATAATAATTTAATTTATAAAATGTTACATAATCACTATTATAGCACAATTTTAAAGTAATTATTTTAAAATTATAAAACCAAAAAATTACACTTTTCTTCCACATTATTATTTTTTAATCGAATGATTTTAAAAATATAGCCATTAAATACAATTATTATTACTAAATCTATTTGTTTAACTTTAAAGCATTACTTTTAAAATTCACCCTAATTATTATTTATAAAACTTATTAAATCAGTATTTATTATGGCCAATTCTCCCAATCATATAATATTATAATGATTTTTAGTTAACTGTTTTCTTACAAATACCAACCCAACACTATACATCAATTATTTTACTTGCCTTTACTAAATTATTCAAAGAATATTAACACACAACATACATCATCTCCTATCCAACTTTAAAATTTAAAATTTTTCAGTAAATTATTAGAAATAATCCATGCTAACCTAAACAAAAGGGTACAATATATATATAACTAGATATTTTTGCTATAAGTTAAAATATATGCCCTTTGTGTATATATCATATTTAGTATGTGTAAATAATAATATATTTGTATATAAGTGACTAAAAATATGAAATAGTTTTTCATCACTTAACTTATGATGGAACAAAATGTCAGTATTAAATTTTTTAAAATTCATAGAATGAGAAATAAATCAATACAAGAACAAAAGACACAAATATCAAGTCAAAAAAACATTCACATTTTTGGCATTCTAATTTTTTTGGAATTTTAAAATAGCAAAATGAACAATTTTTATTGTGTCAGTGAATGTACAAATGAATACACAATAAATATTTGTAAATGTGTTGCCTTAATTTATTATAAAAATTATATTATTTTCTAATTTTTTTATATGAATTTATATTTTCATATTATACATATAAAAAGAATGTCTATGTTATATATATGTATTGAAAAGTTCTGTACACTTGCAGTTCAATAAGCAATACATATTCTATTCTAATCAAAGTGTATCAACAAAATATAAACTAATATTTTAAATGCAAGTATATTTTATATACCTGGAGTCTAGATATAGTATAGGGGATTTAAACATAGATTTTCAAGCTCCCTTCAGATATCTGCTATATCTCATATAACTGATTATACTTTATATAGATTTGTGAACAATGGAGACTTAGAGCAAAATATGACATAGTTCACACCTGCATTGTAATCACAGATCTTATGGCTTTTGATTCTTAGATTTAATCTCTGAAGATCCTTTCTTAAGGTTATTCTTTTTTGTTTTCCTTATGAAGCTGGCTTTATTAGTAATTTTAAATTTTGATTGGAGACATTAGTTCAAGTTCAGGCACACATATATTTCATTTCTGGTTGCTGGATACATTTTACATTATTTATTGGGCATTAAACATATTCTATTTTAATATGGCAGCAATGCCATTTTTATATTAACACTTAATATTTCCGAAGATTCATAATAAATTCAGAAATGACAATGATATTGCTTTGATTTTTAGATTTTTAAGATTTTATTCCATACAATTTACACCACAATAATTATAATTTAAAATAAAATAAAAAAATACTTGGTTACAACCTTTCTTTTCAGGCAACAATAATTATAAACAACTTCTTTTACTGTGTAACTTATTTTAAAAGTTGATTTTCTTCTCTCTAGTCTGTTTTAAGCTAATGCTATATATTCATTATCCTATGCCTTGTCAAAAATAGCACAGGTGGTTATGTCTTGAGTTCCCAATCTTGTAAAAAAAAGAAAATATTTTCATTTTCCAAACTGAAAAAAAAAAGTTCAATCTTAATTTATTTTAAACATTAATCATCTCTATATTAGTTTAACAGTTAATGACTGATCTTCTTTTCCAGCCAAAATAGCCAGACCAAACGTGTTTTTAAATATTTTATTTTTTCTCAATGGAATATCAATTAAAATATATATATAGTTTTAGTTTCAAACACACACATGTCACTTATTTCCGAGGATCTTTTTTTATGTATAATTGAAGGTTCTTAACAAATGAAGTATAGAAAATAATTTGTCAAATTTATTCTATTAAATAAGTTTGTTAAATAATTAAATAGTATTATATAGATTATTGCTCTTTCATGAAACTATAATAGTTAAATTTTTATAACAATTCTATCAATTTTCTATTTTTGATCTTTTTATTTTTTATAAAATCATTTTTCAAATTTAATTATTTATATGTTTACTGTAATCTTTATGATAGGACAGAATGTAAAATAGAGAGGTATTGACAACAGCTAAGCGATAATAAAAATTTGGAAAACATGTTCAGAAACAAAGGCTACTTATTACAAACACGCTCAGCCAAATCATTAAAGCCAGGTAATAAAACAGAAAGAAGAGAAAAAAATCCCATGTAGTTAAGCATACACACATACGTACACAAAAGTTATATATAAATAAAATATCTGGGTATATCCATATATAATTTATTATAATATATATATATAAAAACTAATGTTTATATATATCTACTATATATACATTTAACAGTCCCTTTTGTACTCCGTGGAGTTTATAAAATTCCATATAGTATTTTTAAACTTCTTACGTAGATATGAGAAATCTTCTTATCAATGCTAGGGAAGATGAACATATTAATGCAGTTAAAAACACTCATCATTATCAACGCTATTTGTTAATTCAATAAATACAGATCATAGTATTGATGTTTTAAATTTGAGAATATTATTCAGATATGACCCTCTACAACAATGTCAGATCAGAGAAGCCATTGAAATCTTTAACAAGCCAGATTGTATCAACAAATGTATTGATACATGCAAATTATCTTTTATTTGGAATTTAAAAAAAAACCTCTGTAATCTAAATAATTTATTATATTTATTATTTCTGTTTTCTATTAATAGAATGTTCATTATTGTTATACATCAGTGTTTATAGCACCTCTACCATTATTTTACAAGATTTATTACCCACTTGACAGACCAGTGTGATCTGGTCAAAATGTTAATTTATATATATTTTACAATAATTTATACATAAATGTACCCAGATAATATTTCATTTGTATCTGTAGCCTGTGAAAATCTTCGATTTAATATTATATATATTAGCATTTCATTCAATGACGTTTTTTCATTTAGATCAATATTTTATAATAATCTACAGAAATTATTAAAAATTGAGATTATAATCTATTTTCATAAAAATTGTAGAAACATTTAACTTTATTAAATTTAATGTTTATATTATAGATTAAATAAAGCATAAAAAATATTGGTATTTTGGGATTAATGCTGCTGTGACATAACCGTCTGGCATTAATTATTCTACCATTGCAAATTCTTCTAACACTTTAAGTTTACTATTTTTTTTTAAAGATTAGCACACTTTATATTTAAAAAATTTGAATTCAAATCAGTTTAAAAGAAATATTATGAATACGCTATAAATAAAATATTTTTTGAATAAAAAATAGTAAACAAAAGCAATTTTTGACATTCAGTTTATTTAATTCAAGTCTTTTATTTATATCATATTCATAATAATTTATTAAAATTAATTTGAATTCAAAAACTCATTTTTAAATATAATGTTGGCTAAACTTAAGATAATATTTCACAAACAATGAAAATATATTCACAAAGTTAGAATAATTATGACCAGACAATTACATCACAGCAGTGCTAATTCCAAAGTACAAAATTTCTAATTTAATACAAAATGATTAATGATCACTTATACACCTGGGTCTCATTTTATGCTGTAGATAGGTTCCTCAGAAAATGCACACAAGAGAAATTGCACAAAAATAGACTTAATTTACCTTGATAAATGGGGGATATGTACTGTAATTTTCAAAAATTGCATAAAAGCAAAGCAACAACATAAAATTACTTTAAAATTTGCATAAAAAAATAAGGAAATAAAATATGACTAATAAAAAAAAAATTAAATTTGAAAAAAAATTGATATATAGCAAACTTCTTTTACTTTTTTTTTTATTAACTACAGTATTTAATTTTATTCAAAACAATATATTTTTATGCATAATTTACAGTATTTTATATTTTTCATACATGTACAGTATTTTAATCATTATCACTATTTGATGATATGCAAGTTCGTTTGTGAACTAGTAAGACATCAGATTCATCACAAGAAAAAATACAACTCACACCAACTTTATTTTATTTAATTGCCCTTATAACTCACCCAAACTAAAATGTTTTCCAATCACTATTGATCCTTCCCATTTCGGTAAGCAATCTAAATTTGAAATTTTTGTTTCCAAAGAAATTCATTTTTTTGGATGTTTTTTCTCTCCATTAGGGTAAACTAAAAGTTTAAAATAAAAAGAACTTAAACTTATGACAACAAAAAGACACCTACTCATCACTGTTGGGAAAAATTTAACTAAAACTAACAATTAAAAATTAAATTCTGATTTTTGTCTTTAATTTTTTAATTTTCAATTCCATTTAAAAATCAAATTTCATTGTTTCACATCACATTAATTTCAGATCACATTACATAATTTTTAAATTATTAATTATAATTAAAATTCAGATTTTAATTTTTAATTGTTAAATTTAATTGTACCCATCACTGTTACTCACCTTTTAAAAATAAACTTGTGGACACTAAATGATTAATTGATTACATACCCTTTTTTAAAAAAGCAAAAATAGAATGTGACTTAAAATGCAAAATCAACAACATAAATAGTATACTCATCTATAATGTTTGAACAGATTTACATTATAATCTTGAAAAATTTAATGTATGTATATAAAATGAGGAGATCCTGATTTGAAGTGAATTATGAACTTTTTTATTGCATAAAATCTATTACAATACTATTATAAAGTGCTGAAAATATTGAAATTATTAGATAGAAGTCAAACTCCAATAATGCACTATTACTTTAAATATGACGTGAGTGTGAAAAATTTATAATATTTAAAATAATAGCACATTATTGGAGTTTGACTTCTGATCTAATAATTTTTATCGCATAAAAGAAAACTGTATATAAAAATATTAAGGAAAAACATGAATCACATAACTTCAAAATCGCATTAAAAAAATCCGCATAAAATGAGACCTGGGTGTACATTTATTAAAAAGTGATTGCTGTAAAAAGTGCCTTCTAATAAATATGCAAATGTAGAGTTAAATTTATATAAGATATGCCAATAAATGCAAAACATGATATAATAATATTATGTAGTATTAGGAAATTGTAAATGATTGTTTTACCTGAAAAGATTAAAATATTTGTCTACAATTCTATTTGATTTAAAGAAAATATAAGATCTTGATATTTAATAGGAGGGAATAGTTAAACATAATAATTATTATAACATTATATTAAAATTACTAACAAATTCTAGTTTTATTAAATTTAAGTAAGATATCTACATTTCTATTAATATAATAATGTCAATCTAATAAAAGTAATTAATAATCATTGATATATTTACTGAAAAGTGATTGTTGTAAATAAGTACTTGCTAAAGAAAATTGACTTGCAGAGAAAATTTCTTACATATGTGTAAATATAAGTATAAATAGGGATTTCCATGTAATAATTAGATAAAAATATTGAATAATCTATTACTTACATCTTAAATAATCTTTGAAATATTTAACCCTCACATATATGTAACTGAAATAATATTAACTTTTCATATACCAGCTAGAGGAATTTCTAAACTTTTATACATTTCTATACTAATAAAAAAAACCCATTTCAGAAAGGTAGTGAAATTTCAAATATGTATTGTAAAAAAAAAGATTAATTTTTGTATTAATATGGTAATGTTTAGAAAATTTAATTCTCTAGATAATGCACGATGAATTAATATTGCTTAATTTATTGAGTAATGCATTCCATTTAAATTGAAGAAAGAAGGCCCCAAACATTGGGAAAGCCAAATATAATGGAATGTATCTTTATATATGATCTCAAATGAAAATAAACATATGAACTTTCATAACAATAATCATTAGTTAACCAAGCCCCTAACTTTGAGACACCAAATGTAATGAATAATTAAACGAACATATTATGCTAACCACGTTGTGGTGTCCAAATGTAATGGAACATACTTTTACTCCATTATACCAATCATCAGTTAACTAGGACCAACAGTTTGTGGTTCCAAATGTAATGGACAATATATCATATAAACATATTATACCTCAAATGTAATGGAACATCAATATATGAGAAGAAAATAATGCTTCAAACATTGGATGATAAACGTAATGGAATATATATAATCTAAATGAATCCAATTGTTGAGAAAACCTAATATAATAGATTGTATGATTTAAATGAAGAAAGACAAAATTATCCCAGTTATATTTAAATAAATTGTTTATATGCCCTTCCAACTAGCTATACATGAAATAAATCTAAAATCATACAGAGCAATGAGATCTATCATTATAATTTGTTTTCAAGGTTGATATGACTAACTAATCAAATATATATCAGAAACAAAGGGAATTCTATTAAATCCAATATACACATCTATTATGTAAATTTATGTATATCTAAACATATCAATGAATAATAATATGTGTAAGTGGCCTAAAGACTAAACAATAAGTGAAATATGAAGTTATCCTCTATTAAATTGTGAATTCAATTAGTTTCATAATGACTCTGGCATTAAAAGAAAAATAAGAATAAAATATTAATACTCTTTCAAATAAATTACAAAGGCATTATCTATAAAACAAATAGTACATCCTTTATTTCTATATTATGATTTAATTTTAGGTAGTATCAATGTTTTAAATACAAACCCAAATACAAAAAAATATATATACATATATACTTGCAATAAGTATATATATTAAATAGATAAAGACATATCTGTGCTTAACAAGTAGGTATTAATATAAATACAAATCCATATTTATATTTTTCAGATATTCAAAAAAAAAATAAAAATATTATATACAGCAAATATATATAAATTATTGTTTTGGTCTGCATAAGAATTATTATATAAAGTTAAAAAAAATGGAAATACATAAATTAATAATAAAAAATTTTTATAATAAAAATTTGCGAATATAAATTTACTTATTAAAATATACATAACAACTCATATGCAACCCAAACTTATAAGCCATACTTTAAGATTTTAAATTACTTAAGTGTTAATTTTGACACCTGTTAAACATTTATTGCTGTTAGAAAACAAGATGCTTGAATTGAATATTTATAAAAACGTTATATTTTACAATGAAAAATAAAAGTAAAAAAAAATGAATATCGATCTCAAAAGTATCTATATAAACATATATATTAATAAAGTTTTTTACTACCTTTCAAAGTTCACCTGTTTATCTTTCTTTCAAAAGTCAACTTATTCCATTGTTTTATTTCTTTATCCGTTTAATATTAGAATGCATTCTAGTTAAAGTGAAGAAACTATCACGTTAGAGAAAATTGTCAATTCTTGGATGTATGTATATTTTTATCCTTCTAAAATTTCTTTCCTTGAAAAATAAATAAATAAATTGAAATGTTGAATCCAATATATTAATTCTAGTTACCTCCAGATTATTATTAGATTGACCATTATAGATTCCAGATAGCTATGTCAAATTTCAGCTTCAAACGCGATGAAATTCATGTGTTGAAATTTTCTTAGTTTTTCTTTTTAAACTGCCTTGGAATAAATGAAAGAAAATGGTGCAGCCTCTTGGCTGCGATATATCTCTATTAGCCTGTCATGATTTATGTATTTACCATAGAAATCTATCTTATTCCAATATTCTGAAGAATGGTAATTTCAAAGAAACAAAGTACAACAAAATTTTATCCTTTTGTTTTTTTAATCACTATCCTAATAATAGTGGCCTCTTTTTGTTGTTGCTGTTGTTCCACGTGCTAGAAAATGCTGTTTTGAAAACCATTGTTACACATGTTTTATTTTAAACAATTAACATTAAAAAAAAATAAAATATCAAGCATATATATAAAAAATATTAAATTGAAAATTTATTTGACAGCTTTAAAAATATATATATAAATAATAATATTGCATTTTTTAAATAATCACTGCAAATAAAATAGTTTTTTATATAATCAACAATTTATATGTCTTCATTTATTTATAATAATTAAATATTCATAACGATGTACCATCAACATATAAATAAAATAATAACTTCAAACAATAACTATACCTAATAACCATAAACAATAATAATACTTCATATATAAACATCAACTCAAAGAGATTTTTTTAATAACAAATGACAATTTTTAAAATATAGATAGACTTATCGATATTTACAATACCCCCTAATCCACCGAAAAAAAAATGTCTTTGCAAATAACTAATTAATTATGAGATATCGAAAAACTTCTCAAATTTGTAATCTTTCTAAGGACTAACATGGTTTAAAGAATACTATTTTTCTTATTAGTAACCATATTCATTTATTTATATCTATCTTTCAGATCATCTAGATATTTGTCCAAGTTTTCTTTAAAAAAAAATAATCAAAAGTGCCTTTTTAATTCTTCTTGAAAAGAATTTCCAGTATGTTGAACTTTCTGAAGAAGTTTGCTTTGATTTACAAGATTTTTATATAACGTTTTGCTATAATTCAATCGCTTTAGAATAATTTTGGGATCAGCATCTAAAGATTTTGCTATGATCTCCTTAGATTCTGCCTCTATATCCTTTACATAAATACTAACTTGATCATAAGCACTAACATAACTCTTAATTTTATCAATAACAGTTGCTATTTTATCAGATAATATATTACCTTTCATTTGACTATCCTGAAAAACATCATCGACTTGAGTAAGTCTTTGATTTACTTCACTTGTTCTATGTTCAATTAAAAACAATACTTTGGGCAATTTTGAATGGTATTCATTCAAATTTTTTAAGATTGATGTGATACAACTTCAACATTAAAGAATTCTTGAAAATCATTTTGTTTTACAACAATAACATTACTATATTAATTCTTTTCAGTTTAACTTTAGGTTTACTTAAATCTCTTTCCTTAGCTATATTTTCTCGAAGAAAATCTTTACTAATCACATCCTCACTTATTATTTTAAGTTTAATTTTGGCTTTGCCAATTTCTTTTTCTTTATCAATAATCTTTCTGCCAAGAATTAAATTAAATGTCTTTTCATTTATTCTTTTAAATTTTACTTTTGCTTTCCCTACATCTCTTTCCTTGTCAATATTCTCTCTAAGAAAATCAATATTATTTATCTTTCCATCTATAACTTTAAGTTTAACTTTGGCTTTTCCAATATCTCTTTCTTTATTTACATTTTCTTTAAAAAAATATATATTAATCAGATCATCTTCTATCATTTTAAGTTTGATCTTAGCTTTTCCAATTTCTTTTTCTACATCAATAATCTTTCTACCAATATTTAAATTGAATACCTTTTTATTTCTCTCAAATTTCAATAAGATATATCTTACGAACTTTGTCCTACTGGCATACTTGTAAAATAAGTCATTTCTATTGCAACAATGGTACAAATTACCACTCAAATATTTATGTTCTAATATATATAAAAATATGCTTTCTTTGTACCACACAAAATTACCATGATACTGTTCTTTATATTGACTTTGATAAACACATTCTGTTCTTTCTAGTAATTTTTGAGAGTTAATTTTAATCTTTTCTGGTGAACTTAATTCAACTTCTAAAGTTTGAACACCTTCATTCATTTTATTATAATGCATTTTCATTTCTCTTAACTCTAGAGTACTATTGTCTAACCATTGAAAACCTAACTGTCCAATTCCTAAATTCTGAACAATGTCCTTTAATCTTAAATTATTCTTCCTTTTTCTTTGTTTTTCTAAATAAAATTTTTTTTTTTAAAAAAAAATACCAACTACCCTAACCTTTTTTCATTAATATTTTCACTAGTCACATCTATGGGTTCTTTATATTCTGTTGTGTCCAATCTTATAAAACTATTATCTACCAAAGCTTTTAATTCATCTTTTAATTCCCTAGAAAGTTTATTAGAATTGACTTTCATCTCAGTTCTAAGTTCCTTTTTTAGTTCATCAGAGTTAGTTTTTAAACTAGTCTCTAGTTTCTGGGAAAGTTCATCAGAATTTGTTTTTAATCTAGATTCTAGTTTCTGGGAAAGTTCATCAGAATTTGTTTTTAATCTAGATTCTAGTCTCTCAGAATTTGTTTTTATCTCAGCTATAAGATCTTTTAATTCATTAGAGTTGGTTTTCATCATAGCCTCCAGTTTCTCTATTAAACTCCCCAAATCAAAATTACCACTAACTGGCATTTCGTTACTATTATCCATTATTACTAGTACTGTAATATTATATACTCATACAAAAAAAAATCTAAGATATATATATTTCTATGTAGTAATTACCACAGATCAAGGGCTCACCATCTCCAATCATTATCCCAACAAGCAATTACTCAACCAAGCAAAGTACAAGTCTTTTAATTTTATTATTCATAGTAGCTATCCGACAATCTAAATTTCAATTGTTAGAACTCATAAACTTATTGGCTTATAAAAAGTCTCTTCTATCACTATAACATTAATAAATTCCTCTCTCTATATCTATATATATATATATATATATATATATATATATATATATATATATATATATATATATATAGAGAGAGAGAGAGAGAGAGAGAGAGAGAGAGAGAAAGTAACAACTGAGATCACTAACTAATATTTATTTATATGTAGTGATAATAAATATTCTACACTTATACAATATTGAAATGTGGAAATTTCATATCAAATTCAATATAACCTTGAAATATTTAAAATACAGTAAAATGTTCACATGCCTTGAAAACAACTAATTCAATAATATTGTGAGATAACTTTCGCACTCAAGATAATGGTAGTTAAGCCTAAACTTATTAAATTGATACCTATAAATTTTCTGGACCTTAAAACTTAATACCATTTTATATACATAAAAAAAAAAAATCAACTTCACTAATTATCAACTTTTGTGCCCAAAATATTTTACTAAAATTGTACTAATGCAGTTTATTATCAACAAACATTCACTAATTGAACTTCATGTTTAAAAGTCACTTATAATGGAAAATAAAACATTGATATGTTTGTTTTTCAAGCCCTAATTGATAACCAATGTAATAGATTATTTGTCATCAAGAATAATCAATTAACTGAGCCCTGAAGTTTGGTGCTATATATATATTTATGTTATATACTCATCTATTCCTCAAAAGATCTGACAGATACTGACAGCCAAAAGGATGATTAGCATTTCACAATTTTGAGTTAGATAAAAGAATCCAATCACTGCTCTTAAAGCATACAATGCTCCATGAACACTTAGATGATTATCACATTTCATTCTATCCAAGCTACTACAACCCATAATAATTTTCTGAAAACACTATTGCATTGCCCTGCTTTCATCCAAGTCTTAGGGGCTATTATTTATAAAATATTTCCTTGCTCATCTTTGGGAGTCTTAGAGGCAAATATTATACATATATCAAAAATAATTATACCTTACTCTCTCTGGAGTCTTAAAGGTAAAATCCAGGCAGGACTACTGTTAACTGCTTCATGATAAATAATAATAAACATCAAAATTTGGGTTGGAGCAGTAAATGAGATCAATCAATCACAAGTGACATGAATGCATCACATCCTCAAGACAATGACAAAAATTCCCCATCCAACATCAATACTTGCAACAGAACCAACCAAACTCCAACAATCAAATATCCAATCCAACCTTAAAAATTATAGATTTTCTACAACATAAATTTTCCAAATATGGACAAAATTATTACACTATAATTTAACACCATCAATATAATTTTTAAATTGAAATTAAACTGCTTCATGACTATATTTATCTTTCATCATTAAAAAAATACAATAACGGTAACCATCTAAACATAAGGCCAAAATATTTCTATATATAAAAAAAATTACACAAAAATGCTTCTCTTTCTTTAAACTATACATCTCACATCAAGATATATACTACACATCTCTCAGGTATGTGGGGTATTTCAAGCCCGAATTAGCTTATTTCAGGCCCTAGTTGTTGCGCCAAATGTAATGGAACGTACTTGCTGCATTCCATTTAAATTGAAGAAAGAAGGCCCCAAACATTGGGAAAGCCAAATATAATGGAATGTATCTTTATATATGATCTCAAATGAAAATAAACATATGAACTTTCGTAACAATAATCATTAGTTAGCCAAGCCCCTAACTTTGAAACACCAAATGTAATGAATAATTAAACGAACATATTATGCTAACCACATTGTGGTGTCCAAATGTAATGGAACATACTTTTACTCCATTATACCACTCATCAGTTAACTAGGACCAACAGTTTGTGGTTCCAAATGTAATGGACAATATATCATATAAACATATTATACCTCAAATGTAATGGAACATCAATATATGAGAAGAAAATAATGCTTCAAACATTGGATGATAAACGTAATGGAATATATATAATCTAAATGAATCCAATTGTTGAGAAAGCCTAATATAATAGATTGTATGATTTAAATGAAGAAAGACAAAATTATCCCAGTTATATTTAAATAAATTGTTTATATGCCCTTCCAACTAGCTATACATGAAATAAATCTAAAATCATACAGAGCAATGAGATCTATCATTATAATTTATTTTTAAGGTTGATATGACTAACTAATCAAATATATATCAGAAACAAAGGGAATTCTATTAAATCCAATATACACATCTATTATGTAAATTTATGTATATCTAAACATATCAATGAATAATAATATATGTAAGTGGCCTAAAGACTAAACAATAAGTGAAATATGAAGTTATCCTCTATTAAATTGTGAATTCAATTAATTTCATAATGACTCTGGCATTAAAAAAAAATAAGAATAAAATATTAATACTCTTTCAAATAAATTACAAAGGCATTATCTATAAAACAAATAGTACATCCTTTATTTCTATATTATGATTTAATGTTAGGTAGTATCAATGTTTTAAATACAAACCCAAATACAAAAAAAAATATATATACATATATACTTGCAATAAGTATATATATTAAATAGATAAAGACATATCTGTGCTTAACAAGTAGGTATTAATATAAATACAAATCCATATTTATATTTTTCAGATATTCAAAATAAAAAAAAAATTATATACAGCAAATATATATAAATTATTGTTTTGGTCTGCATAAGAATTATTATATAAAGTTAAAAAAAATGGAAATACATAAATTAATAATAAAAAATTTTTATAATAAAAATTTGCGAATTTAAATTTACTTATTAAAATATACATAACAACTCATATGCAACCCAAACTTATAAGCCATACTTTAAGATTTTAAATTACTTAAGTGTTAATTTTGACACCTGTTAAACATTTATTGCTGTTAGAAAACGAGATGCTTGAATTGAATATTTATAAAAACGTTATATTTTACAATGAAAAATAAAAGTAAAAAAAAATGAATATCGATCTCAAAAGTATCTATATAAACATATATATTAATAAAGTTTTTTACTACCTTTCAAAGTTCACCTGTTTATCTTTCTTTCAAAAGTCAACTTATTCCATTGTTTTATTTCTTTATCCGTTTAATATTAGAATGCATTCTAGTTAAAGTGAAGAAACTATCACGTTAGAGAAAATTGTCAATTCTTGGATGTATGTATATTTTTATCCTTCTAAAATTTCTTTCCTTGAAAAATAAATAAATAAATTGAAATGTTGAATCCAATATATTAATTCTAGTTACCTCCAGATTATTATTAGATTGACCATTATAGATTTCAGATAGCTATGTCAAATTTCGGCTTCAAACGCGATGAAATTCATGTGTTGAAATTTTCTTAGTTTTTCTTTTTAAACTGCCTTGGAATAAATGAAAGAAAATGGTGCAGCCTCTTGGCTGCGATATATCTCTATTAGCCTATCATGATTTATGTATTTACCATAGAAATCTATCTTATTCCAATATTCTGAAGAATGGTAATTTCAAAGAAACAAAGTACAACAAAATTTTATCCTTTTGTTTTTTTTTTAATCACTATCCTAATAATAATGGCCTCTTTTTGTTGTTGCTGTTGTTCCACATGCTAGCAAATGCTGTTTTGAAAACCATTGTTACACATGTTTTATTTTAAACAATTAACATTAAAAAAAAATAAAATATCAAGCATATATATAAAAAATATTAAATTGAAAATTTATTTGACAGCTTTAAAAATATATATATAAATAATAATATTGCATTTTTAAAATAATCACTGCAAATAAAATATTTTTTTATATAATCAACAATTTATATGTCTTCATTTATTTATAATAATTAAATATTCATAACGATGTACCATCAACATATAAATAAAATAATAACTTCAAACAATAACTATACCTAATAACCATAAACAATAATAATACTTCATATATAAACATCAACTCAAAGAGATTTTTTTAATAACAAATGACAATTTTTAAAATATAGATAGACTTATCGATATTTACAATATATATATGATCACTAGATGGAGCTTTACCAATAGCCCACAATCAAGCTTTGTTTACACAAATGCTGAGAGAGATAGAATTCAATATCTTTTTCAAATTGTCTCCAACCTTTAAAACATGGTTTTGGGTTAGTTGGATCACATCAGTAAAGAGTAGGAAGACCAGAAACTAGATCTAAACACCAACTCTACTAATCAGCATTTATAAAACACTTTTCTATCAGCTTGAAAGCATGAATTTTTCCGATATGTAAATATCTTCAAATCCAGTCAAACAAACTAGATAGCTATATAGGTCTGAATTCAGTTCAGTTTCACCATATAGTAAAAGCCTCTGCAATCTATATCATTGCAAAAACCTTCAAGGGTACATTTATGATAAACAAAACAAGTTATACATTTCGTAACTTGCTATAGCTTGCATTTAATAATCACTAGATGGAGCTTTACCAATAGCCCGCAATCAAGCTTTGTTTACACAAATGCTGAGAGAGATAGAATTCAATATCTCTTTCAAATTGTCTCCAACCTTTAAACCATGGTTTCAAGCTAGTTGGCTCATGTCAGTAAAGGGTAGGAAGACCAGAAACTAGATCTAAACACCAACTCTACTAATCAGCATTTATGAAACACTTTTCTATCAGCTCATTCTTCCTACCCTTTACTGATGTGAGCCAACTAGCTCAAAACCATGGTTTAAAGGTTGGAGACAATTTGAAAAAAATATTGAATTCTATCTCTCTCAGCATTTGTGTAAACAAAGCTTGAAGCTCCATCTAGTGATCATTAAATGCAAGCTACAAAATTTATAACTTGTTTTGTTTAATATATATATATATATTAACATTATTTTGGGTTTGAATCATAATATACAAATATTTAACAGTAAATCTTTGATTCCAAATAAATATTTATATTGAATGATTAATAAAATTAAAAAAAAACGATTTAATTCAAATATATATAATAATAATACCAACCACCAAATAATGATGATGATTGTTTATAACATAAGTACAAGTCCTTCCAAACATATTTTATTTGTTTTATCAGCTTCAATAAAATAAAAAAAATGAAACTCTGAGGTCCCAAACCTTTTAATTAGGAAGTCTACTTTTGGAAAATTTATTAATGCTGATAATCGTTATTTACAAATTATTATCATCATCCCTGTATGTCTCCCAGTGGATTGCATGATTTCTCAGGGTTGTGGATATTATTAGTATATTGGATATTAAAAGCATAATCTTTATTGAGTTCAATAAGCAAACACAAACTAAATGAATTAATAAAATAATTTACAATTTATTAACAATGAATATATAAAATGATTGTGTATATACTCACAACTATTAATATGTAAACAAAATATTAAATATAATAATAAAAAAGATATTTTTTATTAAAACCTTATAATATATTGAACCAGGTGGGAGAATGATCACTCTGATTATTTAAATATAAAAATATAAATTATTATTATTATTAAATGTCAATCCACACGAACTGCACTTTTAATATTGCAATACACTGGCCTGATAAGTGGAGAAGTCTAATACATAAGGCAAAAATCATCAATGGCACCTATAGTCAAACTACCGCTATAAGAAATATAACCCGTGGCCACATTTCCAGGCTATAAAACTTCTTGGCTGCTAAATTTCAAGCCTCCTACCATTGAAAGCATTTTATTTATTTTGAAGTAAACCTTCAAGTGCCAGCTAATCATAATATTTAATTAGCATGCCTGGACATCAGGTAAACACATTTAGCACTTGTTTTAACTCTTTGCTAGCTCATTTGTTATTTATTTAAGTGAAGGTAAATTATAGTAAGCCACTTAAGGCTTGCTCTTAATTACAAATTATATAATGGTAATATGCTTTGTAAGAGAAACAACCAAACTATAATTAGCAAATAAACAATTCTATTTTAAATACTTTTAATTAATAAAAAAAATGATGTAAAATATTTAGTAAAAGGAATATTACAAAATTGTTAGCATACATTTCTAAATACATGATAATAAGAATAATATATTTAAATTATACATCTACATATACCCACATAAGGAAAGCTTTATGTGTATTTCTTAATATATTATGAGAGATTAAATATACACACACATAATAGAGTTCATTTTACATGATAATTACAGAAGCATTCAGATATTGCTACAGCTACTAATGTACAATAAAGTCAAGATCAGATTATGAATGGGAAATAAGCAGGTTCATAAATTACCTAGAATTTTTGCACTTATACTTTGGGAATATGGCTCCTCACTTTCATCTGCTGAATTAGTTACCAACCAATTAGATTTAGGGCTTTCTAATGGTTTTAGCTGTTGGCTGATTTCTTTCATTTATTGTGATAGATATCCTTGGTGGCTCAGACTATTACATGGGCATAGCTTCTAACTGGAAAACTTCTTGTGTTATGGAGGACCAGGATTGGTGACTGGCTTCATACTCCATTATCTGCTTAGCACTGCATGATATTAATTAACTCATGAATGAAATATGATAAAAAATCAGAAATCAGAGTTTGAATGATGATAAAGTTTCAGTCCTTTTATATGATCCCCTCTCATTGTCTCCTTTATCCCTCCAATTTAGTTTAATTAATTTGTAATTTTTATTAATTTCCATTGTTTGCTTAATCTGCATACCTGCTTAGATTAATCTAGCCACTGGATAAGATATGGTTCTGAATTATTTCTCATTGTTTTCATTTGCTGCACTTTATAGTTATTGTTCCCATTCTTTTGTTTATCAGCTGAGCAAACTTTAAGTAAATTTAACTTTATATGTTTTCTTTTACATTTTAACCCAATTTCATTTTTACACACAGGCATTTTTTCTTTTAAATTTATGAAAAGAGAAAATTCTAGTTTTAACTTTTACTTAGTTAAATTTCTCCCCTCTCTATTGCTATTTAATTTATAAAACTTTATAATAATAAAATGATGCAGCACTTTATCCTTTGGGGAACTGTATTTTGTTTAAAAAAACAACTCTTCAAACTTCTAAATTACAATTCTATTTCTTCTTAAATTATATTTCTATTAAACTTTTAATAATTTCTTTCAACAAAATTACTTCAATCATTTATTGATAATAGTTACATAGTATTTATGTTTAATATTCTTAATTTTTTTTATTTATAAATATTTAAGCTGCTTATAAATTATTTTTATCTTAATTTTTAAAATAAAAATTACAAACATGTAACACTGTTCATTAGCAGTACAATATTAAAAATTACAAACATGTAACACTGTTCATTAGCAGTACAATATATATATAAGCATATTTCACAATTTTACATTTTTTTGATTTATTTATTTACATAAATCACATGGGTACAACCTGCCTTTAAGCATCAGGAAATAAATTAATACTTATGCACATTTAAAACACTATTTTACTTAATATAATTCTGTAAACATTATACAATCCCATTTGTAATGCCAGACTAAATTGTGGAAAACATAAGTTACTCCTGATGAATGACCATGCAATCTTACATAAACAACATAACAAATCATATAATAATAATTAATTTATTTACAAGTGTACTTATTAATTGAGGTAGAATTTATTTCTTTAATAAATTTAACAAATCATATGACAATAAATAATTCATTTATAAAGTATATGCAATTTTATTTCTTTAACAAAATCCTTCAATCTTTATACATCATAGTATCAATATTTTCATAAATAAGGTCACATTTACTATACATTTAACATATCTTCAATAAACTTAAATATAATTCTATGCATGTATGAATTTATAAATATAACATTTCTTTGACTTGCATGTCTCCTAGTGCTTACACAGACATATGTTCTATATAGGATAGATATCAATGCTATCTTTATTATAATAATAAGAAATGGTATTTTAGATTCTTTTCTGAAACATAATTACTTATATAATAATAATGATAAAGGGATGACCATTTTGGTTCTAACACTAACTGAATAAATTCTGCTATACAATAATTATAGAAAGTGGCATTTGTTCTAAACCTAATTTAATACAACTACAGTTTATACAGAGATGGTTTATTCTGAGATCTATCCCTAACTCATTAAACTAATAAGAATGTATTGGCCCATATAGATGTGAACATATGTAAACTATTACACATTAAATAAACAACTGAACATATATGAATCCAGCTACATAAAATTCAATTTTTAGTAATCAAATATAAGTTTAACTATAAACTAATAAGACTAATGGAAATAATTACATGTTAACTATGGTTATTGGAGACTTAGGCAATTTATACATTTACATTGCATTTACATGATTATTCTTATTTCTTTATCTTTCCTCTTATTAATAACTTATATAAAATTTATAAGCTTAGCATATATATATATATATATATATATATATATATATTCTGACCTTGCTCTCGTGCATCCTCACTTCAGAATATATGATATAAAATAAAATGGGTTCTAGTTCAGTTAATAATTAATAAATAAAATATTCAGCATTAAAATTAAAATGTTTCACTAGCTCAAATTTAAAATACGAATAAGGTTCAGTTTATAAAATAAATTAAATAAATATTTAATATTTTCATGAGACTTGAAGTGAAAATACAGGTGACAAGATAGATTACATTGAGCCAATATCCCACAGGATACTACCTCAATGGCATAAGAACACTATCCCCCCTTTTATTACTATTTCAAATAACAAACTCATAGTATTCTTACGACTTTAATAACTTCTACTCACTAAGATTAAACTAATAATTAAATCTTAATCTTCTATTTAATAATAATCTAGCTCAAATAAAATAATCTCAGGTTCATAAAGTTTATTCTAAGTTAATAAAAATACGGTAGTAAAATATGAGAAGGGATTTTATGTCATAATCTACTACACTTAAACTAATAATAATAAATAACAATAATAATATTCTTCATTGTTTAACTAATTCTGTGTATCTTTTCTTTTTACTATAATTTTATTACCATAATAAAATAATGAAATAATATGATATGATCTTATATCTTCATGTAATGATATAATAAATACGTGGTAGCATTTTAATAATCTGACAAACAAAATATGTGTGGCAACAGATAGCATATAATTTAATATAATATTGTGATAACTGATTTATGACCAATAAAATAATGTAAGATTATGATTATTTAATTATAATGAATACCAATAAAATATTTAAAATTCTTAAAACAATTCTCTATTTATCTTTTGTGCAAAATTATATATTTGTTTAGATTATTATGCATATATCATGTTTTCATGCAGCAATGTGGACAAATAAATAACTCGGACACAAAAATTTTTAAATAACAAAATTCAACAAAGTTTATTACTAACAACAAATAAATAAACAATTTATTTACACTATTTACAGTGGATATCCTTAACTTTTTTACTTTACAGTTTGATCTACCGGGTTATAAAAAAAATAATTTATATTTCAATTATCTCTTTATTTAGATTTAGTACAAAATTTAAAAAAAAAAAGTTACTATTTGGTTCCTCATTATGGTTAACTTATTACAAATATATTTATTTACTTTATTAACAACAGCACTTTATCCTTAATATTATTAAACTATCTTATTTTAAAAAATTCATACTTAGAAAAAGATTCTATAGAAAACAAAATTTTATAATGAGTATGGACTTCAAATATTAAAAAAAAATTTCATCTTGCAAAGTCAAAGATGTTACACAAAATATTATCCAAAAATTCAGTACTAGATTTTAGTATTTATCACACAATGTTTACTAATCATAATATATTCTTATTTAAGCCTTACTTTAGTATGATATAAGTGTAATCATTAATATCTTTCTGTTAATCAATAAACAAAAATATACTATGCATATTGTTTACATAATTTACTTTGTACTATTGTATTTTAAAAATATGCAATACTTATTTTTCTCTTAAAAAAAATAATACTAAAGCATTTAAAATTATTATCACTTTAAAAAAAAAATCTTTGTTTAGATACCTTATTTTAAAAAGTTTATATTTCATTTCCGAAATAAAATTCAAAATATAGTCTATGATTCTTTTCTTTCCTTAGGATACTTTGGATCTTCAATTTTAAGTTATAACGTCATATTCCTTCTAAGAAAATAAACCAATCTTATACAAAACGATAGCATAACCTTAGTTCTAAATTACTTATCATTTCTCTTAAACATATCTTACTGAACGATGCAGTTACATGAAATAAAGATAGCGAAAACAGATGCATAGGATTAAGGAAGAAAGCTAGAGTATTACTCTTAACATATCTCAAAATCATGGTACAATGTGAAGAGGTATGACATTTACCTGCCTAATAACCTCCAGTACAGGGACAATGTTAAAGCTATTTCTTCAGCTTTATTAGAACATCAAATATTTAAAGAAATATAAACACTGTTCAAATAAAATGTGTATCAGTCATAGAGCTTTGTTAACTATGCTGATATTCACATAAAGACTAAATATTATTTCCATTCCTTATAACATCCTATTTCTTAAAACATCATCTTGGTTTCCTGTTCACTAAGTACTTCCAAGCCACTATCTCAACATTATTTCTCAAGATTTTCCACATCTTATATCGATAAATAACTATCTGCATTTTACAAAACAATAAATAAAATTCATTAATAGTTAAACAATCTTACTATCCCATAAGAAAAGTTGCTTACTTCATTGCTCTGTATGTTTAATCATATACAATCTACTTAGACAATATTTGAATATACAATAACATGAAAATTTTAAAAGAATCACATAATTATTTGTTATGTTGGATTATATCACTAATAAAAAAAAAATTGTCGTATGCATATTTTCAAATCAATCCTATCTCATAATGTTTTTTAAAATGTTGTATGAAATGTGGTACATATAAGTAAAAAAACTTTTACACTTCATTCTTCCAATTTATGGATGATCTAAAGAAAACAAAAAAAATATACATTATAAATTATCAATAGTTATTATTATTACCAATAACCTTTATCTAGTCATCGTGTTCAGTAGGCTTCCTTTATCCACTTGAGCATTGCAGATATATAAAAAAATTCACACCCATACACTTTATCTTAAAATATTTTTAGCTAAATTATTAGATTGTTATATTATAAAATTTTAATATTAATAAATTAATGTTTTTATGTTTTTCCTAATCTTATATAAAAATTTAGATTTAAACTAGGTTAACAAAATAAAAGAATCAAAACTATAATTACATATTTTCTTGACGATAGTTCCTGATAAGTCCAAAATGTTTATTATTTTCTCTAGAGTTTTTAAAATGTTCTTCTCCAAACGCGTTAAAGTTTAAAATAAAAATAATTATTAATCCATTTAGTAAAATTTATAAAAATAATCCTTGGTTTTAGTATTTAGGATGATAATTATTAAATCATAATATTAAAGAATTATTCCCATGAAGCTTCTTAATCTTCTCTACCAATATTCACTGTGTATTCGATGCATCAATCCATCTAATTTAACTTTAAAAATATTCGATAAACTTTTAAGTACTATTTGTATTTCCATGGATCCATCTTTTATTCAACTATGTGTTCACTTTTTTATATATGTTTCCTTCTTGATACATTTAAACTTTCGTTTGATATTTTATATATATCACTTTAAAAAATAAAAAAAAAAGTTACCTTCAGAAAGGATATAACATTTTACTCTTTTGAATATCATATTATATAAACGATTCATAAGATATAATTGTCTTATTACTATTTAAAAAATAAATCTTGGATAGGCTTATAAATAATAATGCGTCTCCAATTTTTTCATTAGACTCCATTATGATGTCCAAGCTGTGGTTTTTATGTACCAAAACAGTTCTTCGGTGAAATATTAATAAAGCTGTATAAATAAATATTCCAAATATTTTTTTAGCATTACAACTTATATCCATTTTATTTCATAGTATATCCATCTCTTATTGCGAAGTTTAGGTTAAATTTTTAGATAAAATACTACTGATAAAGGAACTTTAAAAAATTTAACAAAGCATGTTAAACGAAATTATTAAAATATTTTTTAGTTTACACTCTCTTTTTTTTTCAAGTTACTTTTAAAATATTACTTAGTTTTTGCAAATAAATTATGAGAGAGTGCTAAAATTGACTAAAATAATAATTTTAAAACACCATCTCTTTGATAACTATAATTTACCTTTCTCTGGTTTCAATACATTATTAATCTCCCCCGATAACTTAGTTATGATGATATTTATAGTCTGTAAGAATACCTATTCCTATTGGTTAATTCTTACTTTAGCTTGAGAACAAATTTACATATTTTTAGTTTATAGTGTACCGGTAAAAAAAAATCACCATGCTTAATCACACACAGTAATCCGAATTCAAACCCAGTCCACGTCTAGGAATAAATTCCAAAATGCAAACTAAATTCAAACCCAACCCTGGCATGACCCACCGATGACAATATTACAACGGTACGGGGTTTTCCCTTTACTAGCTCATCGAAAAACACAGACTAAATTACCTACAATCAGCTATTTCATAGATACCTTATAGTCGAGATATTGGTATGGCTAATAATTTAATGTATATATTTAAGTTGTCGATACAGACAGCAGGTGATTGACTAGATGTCGAGAGTAGTAATGCAAGAGAGACAAAATTAGGTTAGATAAATTTTTAATAAATTATTGAAAGCATTGAATAATATTATTTACAGGTACGGTAAACTCTCATATGTATTTTATAATAAATTGCTGCTAGTCATCAATAATCGGTTTGTACTGATTAACAAACTCATGCCAATATTTATGTGTTTAAATGGTTGTACCGGTTGATATGAGAATCAGAGTAATTGGAGCACTTAAAATATTTAACTACTAGCTTATATTAAGTTGTTTTATTTAATAGATTCAAACCATTGTGTATACGGATAAATGGGAGGCGGTTTTATATAAAAATATAATATATAATACTGATGTACTGATGGTTGCAAGGATTAAGGTACACTACAATAATAACTTGCGGTGCATGGACGGAATACCGGGCGGCTTGTACTTTGACAAGTCTTAATGCCCCCAAGTAGATCCGAGACACTACAACCAGCCGGGATCATTTTCGAACCCCGGTGATCCAAGAGATTACCTGGAGAAGAATTTCTTTCTCTCCAACTGGTAGTAAAACGAGATGCCAACTTAGGCGAAGGTAAAGGCATTGCCCCCGTAACATCGAGGAAGAGTGATCGGAAGTGGATTTTAAAACGAAATTATATAACCCATTTTATCTATCCGTAACATGTTCTACGCAACAGCCTGATATAACTATTCAATAATAACATGGCGAAATCAAACAATCGCAAAAGTAACAATTAATTAATTTCACTCTGAAACCCATAACTCCCCAGATTGTTCGGAAGGTAATAATAGCAATAAAATATTCACTTATTATTATTACTCCGTACTAATATATAAAAAATATAATAAAATTTTAGACTATTTTAAGTATTTGAGATTTGGAGTGTAGATTAAAATATCATGACAAAGTAAAAGAAACAATAAAAATACTTGAATATCTCTCAACTCAACATAAATGAAACAATTTTTAGTTCGATAAAAGAAAATTACTTTTAAAATGAATATAATAAATATTATGAGATAACCTTTACTGACTTTAATTAGAGTTGAGAAATATTATTATTGGCATCGTTTGTTTGTAAAATAAGTAATAGTAAAAATATAAATGTATTCACAAATGGATTATTAGTAGGCACAAATATTAATAATTATCATCTAAAGACTAGAGCACGGAAATATTAGAGAAGAAATTTACTGACAGATTTTTGGGTAACATTTTCAAATGGAAAACAAGAAATTTACATGCAATTAATTAGGTTAACAGATTAAATTTAAAATTATTACTGAGAGGAAAGTTAAAAAGTTCATGTAACAAAAGTTACCATTCTTTCTTCATCCGGCTTTTCTTCTTGCGGTGATATGTATGAAGAACGTAGGCGCGCATTTTGAATTTCTTAGAACAGCATGGTTAATTTAAATGTTGGAATTTGGAAGACTTGAAGCACGGAAAACATTACAGATCAGCGGTACGAAAGATTTAAATTGGCAGAACAGGGAGCAGCTTCTTGGACTTAGCCCATCATTATTGCAGTTTACCGGGCAACTTCTTAATAATGGTTGAAGTGATTTCTCTGGAACAACTACTTTGCTGTAGCTTGAGACGATCTAAGCACAGCCAAGTCAAAAGTTAGAGTGTATCATATCTAAAAATGGCTACGGTTGACCTTTCTATCTAGTTTTAGTTCATGACTCCGCCTCCTTTGATTTTCCGGCCTCCAGCAATCTCTAATTTTTGATTATACAATAGCATTTGCCTTTCTTGATAAGAGTTCTACGTTTCTCATTTCCATTGTTCGGTTTTCATTTATTTTTAAATTTAATACATGATTCTAAATTGACAAAACAATTACATCGGAATTCGTGAATACAAAATATAAATTCATTATCTTAATCTATCAAAGTACAAATTAATTATTGTATACATTTTGTACAAGTAAGATTTTGATTACAAATACTGATCAAAGGAATGTGACTTTTGATCAGCATTTTTAAATGACTTTGTATAATTTGCAAAATTAAAATTTAAAGAAAATATCCACGCAATTGAAACTTTTAAATTGAGCTAATATAAATCCACAAACCACACACACACGAATATTATTCATCATGATTTGTAACATTTATACTCATACTCTTTACATTAAATTCTTTTTAAACAAACACAAAATAAATAACTTAAAATTTATGTGGCTTGGAATAGAAAAAGTGGTTTAGAATTACTGTTCTTAAATGACAACCATGAAACTAAGATCGATTCTTCGATCTGTCTGTTTCAATAGTAGAATTAAATTTCAAAATTAGAAATCGTGACGTAATGAACTTAAAATATTATTAAAATACCACTTTTAATTCAATTATAACTTTATTTAAATTATTTTAATCTTTTAAAATAACTTTTAAAATAACATTTAATAACTTATTCCATTTCTTAATATTCAATTTATCTATTTTTATTTAAATAAAACATTTAATTTTTATATTATGAATTTATTCGTCTTTATTACATTATTTAAAACATTACATATGATAGTTAACTTAATATTTATTATTATTTGCTTTTATGATAGGCAATAATTCCATCCAATCCTATACTGCAATTTCAAAATATTTTAAACTTTGTTATTAATTCAAACAAGCAGTATGTGAAAGTATATAGTATACAAGTCACATGATTAATAACTTTGACAGACGATTTTTAATCTATTTCTCTGCCTAGACTAATAAAATTGATACACTTATTATATTATATAAAATAATTATAAAAATTTGGAAGAATAATTTAGAAAATATAGAATTAAATATAATTCTCACCATCATAAAGTTTATTTTTAAAATGTACGATATTAATTTTTGTTTATTAAATATGATTATAAATTTAAACACTGTACTTATTAACTTATCAGTTTTAAACTATTAAAATCGAATTTATTATAAATATACTTTTAATTTTTATAGCTGTGTTATTTAATATGGCCACTTTTACAACCATATGAAACAATATTTTAAACTTTACATAACTATTTTTAAATGATTTTATATACTACGCATTCTCTTTAGCTTCAAATTGTACTTTAAAGATATAATTGACTTAATATAATTAATGTATTAAAAGAACATATTCTAAAATTTAAAATTTTTAGTAATTGACTGTTATAAACTATTACTGACCTATAGAAAAGGGCACAATATATATATAAGGGTTTTTTTGTAAAATAGTTTTAGCAAATGAAGAGAAGTTATTACAAATTCATTTCTTTTTTTTTTAATTGACAGTTTCTTTTAAATAATACGCAGATAATAAACCTTATTTACAAATTCAGATGAATTAAAATAAAGTTCAAATCAGAGATTAAATATAAGACTGAACAAAACAAAATAATTGCCATTTACTTCTTTCTGACAAATATTAAAAGTCTAGGACATAATAATCTTGTAATTTTTAGCTGTCATTTAAATAAGCACTAATCCTTCATTTCAGCCAGAGTTATTCAAAGTATCATTCAAATTATTTCAGATTAGATCTAACTAACTGTTTCTAGTGTTCTTGTTTTTTTTTTTAATCACGAGGCATGGAAAAATCTTCAGATTTGAATGAAGTAGTATTTTCTTCCGATTAAAGAATGGAAAAAAAAGATTTCATATCAAAACTAAGTTACTTTCTTGAACCTCATTTTAGTTCTTTTTTAAAAAAAATCAGATTTGCATATTTTTTTGCTTAGATGAAAAGAAACACATTTTTTTATTTTTTATTTTATTGAAATGAATAATAGATCATTCATTTCAATAGATTGCTTTGACAATAGGTTGAAATTGTTGATTGTTATTGGTATTAGGATTGTCTAAGTGTTGACTGGTTTTTAATTATATATAATGATTTGAACTCAGATTTTCAAACACCCACAGCTATCAAATCCATCTTATACAACTGATACACATGGCCACATAAATGTGAAAAAGTTCAATGATTTCCAATATAAGTATTTCATATAATTAAATGGTCATATTAAAGTGCTATGTGTGAGGGGACAGATTGACTTAAGGTCATCAAGAATATGACAATAATATTGGCATCAACAAAGGTTTTGAGTATTTCATTCTCAGAGTTTCAATGATATGGATGCCTGAAGAGATGGAGAGTGGAGAGGATTGAAGCTTGTCCATTAAAGTTTGAAGATTGCTATCTTAATATAAACTGAGCAGTGATTGTATATATGTGTAAAAGATGATGACCAACTGATGAATGCTAATTCAGCACAAAATATGTATATTAGAGATCATTGATCTTTTTTACATGTATGTGGTTATATGTATCAGTTGTATAAGAGGGATTGGGTAGCTGTGGGGTGTTCAAAATTCTGAATTCAATTACATTAAGTTTAGTATAGACAATATATATATATATGTCCACAGATGGCGTTCTACCAAAAACACCGATCAAGCGTATGTTCTGTTTACATAAACGTCAGAGTAGCATTCACTATCTCTAACTATAATTCCACTTTCAGATCATGATTTCAAGCTATTTGCTATCATCAGTGAAAGACAGGAATAAAGAAACTAGATCTAAATACAAACTCTGAGCGTTTATGAAACAATTTCTATTCAGCTTGCAAGCGTGAATTTTTTAGACACGTAATGTCTTCAAACTCAGCATAGCAAACCAGATAGCTATATGGGTCTGATCTCAGTTCAGCATCACCACATAGTAGAAGCCTCTGCAATCTATATCATTGCAAGAAAGACCTCAAAGGTACATTTATGATAAACAAAAATGCAAGTTAAAAAACTTGCTAACGCTTGTATTTATGTCCACAGATGGCGTTCTACCAAAAACACCGATCAAGCGTATGTTCTGTTTACATAAACGTCAGAGTAGCATTCACTATCTCTAACTATAATTCCACTTTCAGATCATGATTTCAAGCTATTTGCTATCGTCAGTGAAAGACAGGAATAAAGAAACTAGATCTAAATACAAACTCTGAGCGTTTATGAAACAATTTCTATTCAGCTTGCAAGCGTGAATTTTTTAGACACGTAATGTCTTCAAACTCAGCATAGCAAACCAGATAGCTATATGGGTCTGATCTCAGTTCAGCATCACTACATAGTAGAAGCCTCTGCAATCTATATCATTGCAAGAAAGACCTCAAAGGTACATTTATGATAAACAAAAATGCAAGTTAAAGTGGAATTATAGTTAGAGATAGTGAATGCTACTCTGACATTTATGTAAACAGAACATATGCTTGATCGGTGTTTTTGGTAGAACGCCATCTGTGGACATAAATACAAGCGTTAGCAAGTTTTTTTAACTTGCATTTTTGTTTATCATAAATGTACCTTTGAGGTCTTTCTTGCAATGATATAGATTGCAGAGGCTTCTACTATGTGGTGATGCTGAACTGAGATCAGACCCATATAGCTATCTGGTTTGCTATGCTGAGTGTGAAGACATTACGTGTCTAAAAAATTCACGCTTGCAAGCTGAATAGAAATTGTTTCATAAACGCTCAGAGTTTGTATTTAGATCTAGTTTCTTTATTCCTGTCTTTCACTGATGATAGCAAATAGCTTGAAATCATGATCTGAAAGTGGAATTATAGTTAGAGATAGTGAATGCTACTCTGACGTTTATGTAAACAGAACATACGCTTGATCGGTGTTTTTGGTAGAACGCCATCTGTGGACATAAATACAAGCGTTAGCAAGTTTTTTAACTTGCATTTTTGTTTATCATAAATGTACCTTTGAGGTCTTTCTTGCAATGATATAGATTGCAGAGGCTTCTACTATGTGGTGATGCTGAACTGAGATCAGACCCATATAGCTATCTGGTTTGCTATGCTGAGTTTGAAGACATTATGTGTCTAAAAAATTCACGCTTGCAAGCTGAATAGAAATTGTTTCATAAATGCTCAGAGTTTGTATTTAGATCTAGTTTCTTTATTCCTGTCTTTCACTGATGATAGCAAATAGCTTGAAATCATGATCTGAAAGTGGAATTATAGTTAGAGATAGTGAATGCTACTCTGACGTTTATGTAAACAGAACATACGCTTGATCGGTGTTTTTGGTAGAACGCCATCTGTGGACATAAATACAAGCGTTAGCAAGTTTTTTAACTTGCATTTTTGTTTATCATATATATATATATATATATATATATTGATAAGATCTTACCATATTACATAATTAAACAATTTCAAATCATAATTGACTGTAGATATTATTTTTTTAATATATTTCTGGATGTGTTCATTAGTTTCTCCGAAAATGGTAATTATTCTTTTGGTGAAGTTAATACAGCAGCACTAATGATATTAGATAGGGTACAGTATCATTTTATCTTGGGTTATTATTATGGTACTGTCATGTCTGTTTCTTTCTTCATTCAATTATTGAAGCAGGCAATGACTGGTTTTGATAAATGTCAATGATAAATTCTGAATCTGATTGCATTTTATTGGTATTATGGTAAGTATGGGTTTTGATTGTTTAGTCATATATACTTGTTGGTTTTCTGTTAATAAAATCATCATATTTGCTATTATAAATGGAGTATTGAAAAATACTGTAAAACAGTTGCAAGATATAACTATCTAAGTTATTGTGGAAAACAGGTTTAACCAGAGTTTCTTTTTGCATGGAATTATTGCAATATGGCTTCTTGAGTTGAATCTCAAATAGACTAAAGTGGACTGAACTCCTTGGTCTGAACTATACTGGTATCTAATAAAAACTAGTCTTTGTTGCTTGTTTCAGACCTATTTATACCCTCCTTAATAATGTTCAACAACATGTTTTCCAAACATCAGATTCATCACTAGCTAGTTACAAGATTTGACTTCTGTTTTTTACTTTCTTTTGTGGAAACAAATTTACAGATATTTTAAAATTATATTATGATTTGATAAATAAATGAATGAAAAAAAAAATATTTTTTTGTTCTCTTTCTCACTTTATTTATGTTAGTTTGGTGATAGTCAGAAAGAAAAAAAATTGTTACCAACTTCTGAAACTTAATTACAAACCTTCAAAATATTGTTAACTTCAAAATTTTAATATCATATTTAGTTTTGCTATCAAATTTTCCATAATAATGTGAGAGATTTTATTTAAAATTCCATTCAAAAAAGGCAAACAAAAAGATTTTTAGAAACCATGCAATTCAAAATGCTTGCACATACTAAACTATTTTTTATTTTTTACATTGCAGTTTGTAATTTTATTGTTACTCACTTTTTACAAAGTAACTTTTAAATGTTTAAATATATAAAGTAACATTTTGTAATTTTTTTAGGCAGTTTATATATTTATTACTCAATGGAGATGGAGTTTTTTATTAAACAATTTTTTTTCATGCAGCTTTGCAATATAATTAATTTGAGCTTCTATTAGATTTATGGTTATAATATATATGTCACATTATTATTATTATTTGTGGGATATTCCATGTAGTGAAAAAGTTAAATGCTGATGTTTCAGTACAATATCAAGTACCTTCCTCAGAGCGTCCTCTTTCTCAAAAATATCTATCACTTCCCCACTGTTATATGCTTTTAGCAGTGCTACCTTGTAAACAGATAAAATCTCAACTATCATATATATATATATTTAACACTTGCCTTTCTGACATTAATTTTATTAATTTCAAAATCAGCATTCTAGAAATACATGTTATTTTTTTAATGAATCCTCCATTTCTTGAGTTGTTATGTACTATCTCTATCATTGAGAAATCACAATGTCTATGGAATATTTTTTTAAAATTTTATAACATTTTTATTATTTGATTAAAAATACAGAATAATCATAAAATTCAGAATAACCTTGTTTTTATTAAAAGAATTAAACATAATTAACTTCACTCCCAATTTTTTGTCATTTGTTACTTTGGCTTTAAAAATAAAGATTTCTTTTTTATTTGGCGCTACTTCTGCTTTTTTTAAATGAAAGTCTTATATTTTAAAAGTCTGCATTTACAGAGATCAATTGAAGTGCAAAATCTGTTCAATAAATAAATAAATAATAAATGTAATTTTTATTTTAATATTTAGCCAATTAAATAAATTATTTTTTATAATAGAGCAATGATTAGATATTGATTATTGTTAAAAAATAACCATATCTATTCATTATAATTAATTACAACTATTTTTAAACATATGTAATTACTATGATGAAAATTATATATATTGTAATTTATGTTTATACATATACATACTTTACATCTTTGTTGTTTTTACAGCTAACAATTAGAATTAGCTTTATATATGTAGTACTTCAGTGAATAATCATTAAATAGTTTTTAATTTTTAATAAGCTTCCATTCTATCATTTCTCTAAATCTGTTGTTATTTTTTCATTTTTGAAATGTGAGAAATTAAGAATTCACTAACAAAGAATAAAAATGAGGAGATAATATCCATGTAAATAGAAATAACCTTTAACATTTGATGTTACCAAGAAATTCTCAATTACTACTAATTGACAATCTTTGAAGCTAAACCAGTTTTATCATTAACTTATAATAGCTCTTTTGTTGGAGTTTTTTGTTGATGTAAAACTGAACAGAAAGTAACTGAAACTTCCACTGAGTTATATAAATTTGTATTTTTTCTCAATACTATCACAATTCATAAACTCAGAAATAGACAAATCTCTTACATCATAAATACATTAGCAACATATACTCCTCAAACAATCCATATAACACATGCCATAATTTACCTCATATAACTTTATTTTTCAAGATACTTTAACTTAACTCTTTTTTATATAATATGTATTAAATATATTCCAAACTTATATTCCATCACACATAACTGAAACATATTATCAAAGATATGTGAAAAAATAAATAGTCCCAAGATGTGCATTTTGTGCAAAAACAGCAATCATCAATTTACCCAGATCACAATCTCTTATATATATTTTCATCATATGTTCAGTATATATATATATATATATATATACTATATATATATATCATTATAAACTATAATATCTTTATATATATATATATATATATATATATATATATATATCAAGATATTATAGTTTAAATGAGAGATTTCAAATTGTATGCTGTACAACTTAAATACAAAACACTTTATGGAAATATATTAATAACTGTTGCTAATCATTTATTAACTTAGACATTATCCCTAGCTCAAATATATAATTTAAGACTTATTTAATTAATGAATAATGTATCTGCAGTGTTATTGTGACATTAACACCTGATTTCTTTGGCTATGTTGAGAGTTTTGTAACGTTCACACTTACACACCAGATGGGGACATTATACACTTTTAACACATTGTGAATAAGTGTACAATCTCTGTACTACAATATGTATTGTGATCACTGATTACATATTGTCATAACTCACTTCATCTTAAAATAACGGACTAGTCCAGATTCCTTCTTATATAAATTGGATTGAGTATTCATTGAATCTACATTTACAGATAGATAATGCATAACCAATATCAAGAATTGTCCAATAGGCAATGATGTACACCAAATCAAATGTTTCCATTAAGAATGGGGATTTGGAAATAAATAGTCAGTTTTTTTGGTGGTAGGGTCAGAGAATTACTGTTGCAAAGTGAAAAGACATAATTCACATTCTCTGTACATGTACTGCAGAGAACTACCATCAAAATTGAATGGCAATATTCACATTCTTCAGGCATATTTCTTTACATAAACAATTAAACATTATTAGAAAGAGTAAGTTAAAGGTATATTTATATTTTTTATATTTTTGAAATAATTTTTTGTTAAAAAATATAAAATATTAATGGATAACATTGAAGAAAATGTTATTCTTATTTATTTAAATATAGTTCTGAAAGCAGAAAAAAATTAAGTGAAATCAAAATTTGTTTATTGTGTCCATAGGAATAAGTTTTAATTTGGCATATATTTATTTTATTCATTTATATAATGTAACTATTTAGTAATGCAACTGAATTTTAATTGGATGAAGTTTATGTAAAAACCCTACAAAAGAAGGATTTTTTTTGTTTAATTAGGAAGAGTAGAGAGATCAAAAGTATGAAAGTGTCACTGCTTCATGTCATGGAAAAAGTTTAGTCATGAAAATGTAAAATAGAATCTATTTATTCCGAAGCAAACATTTTGAAAAAGTCAATGATAATTTAGTAGGATATCTGATGGCTAAGTAGGTAACCTAAAATCTTGCATCTGTGATTGTGATCTTATTTAACTTGGTAAATGATAAATATTATATTCCTAAATTAATGATGAACCAACGTTTTATAGCTAATATAAGTAATAATCTTATAAGTTCACTGAACAATAAAATACAAGCGTACTTTTAATAAACATATAAAGAAAATTTATTTATACAAAAGGCAACTATTTGAATTATCTTATTTATGAAGCTTGGAAAAATAAACTCTATACTTTTGCACAAAAACTAATAATTAATTGAATCGCCAAAAAGTTACAGGTATAATTAAAAAACCTATGAGTTATAACTATTTTAAAATAACAAAAGAATGTAATGACTTAGCATATTTACACCTCATGCTTTCATATCCAGTACTTAAGATTTGCCCATATATAAGCATTTGGGTTGAATGAATAAGTGGATTCATTTATTCATTCACAAAGACTTTATCTTGTGTTGGAAATGAAAGTATTCATTTATTATTATTAACACTCGTAAAAAGCACATGTACGTTAGCTTGAAAGGCTAATCTTTAGTTTATTAAAATTATTTAATTAATTTACTTCTAAAGCTGACAATAAATGATTAGAATCGCAACCCTTCATAAACAAATATATAAATTATAAAATGGATATTTATTAGGGACAGAAAATTTTAAATCAAATAAAAGAAAGTTTGATTAGAATAATAATATTATATTTATAATTATAATATATTTTAAGACTAAATTAAATATTATTGTGTATAGTAAAATTATACTGTGTGAGGGTATTGTTTTTTTAAAGTGCAGTAGTTAACAAATATCACATGATCACTATCCCATACTAGCACAAAATTGTTATTAAACAAAGCAAAACTCTCCATACAGTAGTTCCATCTTGTGCCAACAAGAGCAATCAAGTCTGGGGATATTGGATGAGTAGGCACTAGATAGGTATTTTATGCACAAGCCTTTTGGCATTCATTGATTGCTCTTGTTGGCACAAGATGGCACTACTGTATGGAGAGTTTTGTTTAGTTAACAAATATATGATATCAGAAATGTTAATAAAGGGTAATCTCATGACTGCATATATATTTGAGGGAATATTAAAAAAAACCCAAGATCATTATCTGGTAGGCAATCATGTTGTAGTACATGCTTCTGCCAATAACTGTCTTTTGTGAGAACCCCCCAATTAATATTTCTGTTGCCATGTAATAAATTTTTTCATTAAGTATGTCTCACTTATTTAGTGATTTTAGCAATGGCTGAAAAGTTGGAATAATATGAAATTCTGTTTCTATTAGAGAAAATGGTTGTAATGCTTCAAACAGCTTATAAGCAAGCTTCTCTGAGGAAAACACAAATTTAAAGTGGTTTAATGGAAGAATTCAAATTTACCCCATCCCCAAAGAGCACAGAAGTAAAGTCCAATATCAAGATGATGCTAATTCTTTTTATTGCTGCAAATAGTATTGTTCAGTCAGAATTTATTTGTAACAATCAGACATTTTATGTACAAGTGGTAAAACATTTGTGTTACGCAGCAAAATAAAATACATCAACTTGTTGCAAAGTGGACAGTGCAAACTTCACTGCAACAAGACATCAGTGCACAAAGTCTTGAGTGTGAAATAATTTTTAATCATAAACAGCATGGCTCAGATTATCCATCGGCCATATTCATTCAATCAATCCATATGATTTCTTTTTCTTCCCCAAAATGAAAAAATACTTAAAAAGTAAAAGTTTTGCAGACTTGGAAGTGATGAAAAAAAAGATGATAGAGACCATTAAAATGCACCATTTTGCAAAAGTTTCAGAATTGCTTTGAAAACTGGAAAACATGTTTAGACTGATGCA
Organism: Epiperipatus broadwayi; assembly: GCA_028023455.1. NCBI lineage: Eukaryota > Metazoa > Onychophora > Udeonychophora > Euonychophora > Peripatidae > Epiperipatus > Epiperipatus broadwayi. Next base: position 938,027 of record JAQFVV010012684.1, on the reverse strand, counting down.
TTGTACGTTAAAGAATATCTAATTTATAACATCTAAAAATAAATATCCATTAAAAAAAAAAATCCAAGTTTTTGGAATACTCCGCATATTTTATTCCCAAGGGAAAAATTGTGGTTTTAAAAACATATTCTAATAGTATAAAGATAGAATTAATGTTTTAAAACCTTTATTTTAAAAATGGAAATCATTCATTTTTTAAACTCAAAGTGTAATTGTGATTTTCTATATAATAATGCGGATTATATATGGTGAAGAGTCGCCTTCATGTTAAGTAAAACTTAGTTCTGTATATGTTATGTTTATTAAAAAGTGTTATTACAATAAACAAGTCATAGTTATAAGTTTTATTTAAGAAAAAAGTATTATTTACATCTATGACCTTTTGAAATTAAAATTTTTCTATGACAATATTTTTCTAGAAGTTGGCCTACAATTTAGAAGATATATATATTTGAGATAGAAATAAAAAGGGCATTATGTTCAAGTTTATATGCATTTTATAACTCTCAATGGGAAACATAATCTAATCTGTCCATGGGATGACTTTTGTTTTTATGAATTACAATTGAGATTTTGCCATATATTGTTAACAAAGTTCTTTAACATAATCTTACAGTAAAAAATAATTTCAATATATTTATTATAAAGGAAGGAAAATATATATTTCTATTAAGCCAGACCTTACACATGAATCATTGCATTAAGTTAGTATTGTTTTCCTTAATGCTATTGTATTTATCATAATGTAGTTTTTAAAAGTAGTTTTTCAGATTCCATGATGGTATCTTAGTCAAAATATATTAGATGGACTCAATATTTGAGCCTAACAAAATGTGTGTATGTCAAGATTTTGATTATTTTTCTCAACTTGATGAATATATTTTTTAATACTTTTACACAGTTTATTTTTATTCACTTGTTAGTTAAAGTGCATTAATTAACAATATTATTTTTTTGCAATATATGTTTTATATCCTTGTTGATGTATCATAAGTAATATACTTTATGCAAGAAGTTACATACATACTATATGCCAGGAAAATCAGATTTGCTTTAAATTGAAGTAATATTTAAATATATTTATTATTTATTATAAAGCATTAGTTAAATTATTCATTTGAGAAACGAATTTGAAATGTAAATGTAACCTAGAATATTTTTAGAAATGAACACTGAATAATTAGAGATTTAAATCTATGCAACCACTCACTATTCTATGTGAATAGGGAATGAAGCTGTTAATTATAAAGTGCAATAATGTATATTGAAAATATCTTTGGATAGTGTATAATAAATCCATGAATGACATATGATATTCTAGTATATTAAGTGACTTATTTTTTAATTTTATTTTTTAAACAGAAAGGATTTACACCTAAGCACTACACTGTAATGTTTGTTATAATATCTCAACAATGTCTTGTTAGTACTGAGGATACACTCAAAGCAAAGCCGGGAAGATAGAGACTTTTGAAAAGATAAGATCAGCTATCTTATCATTTGAATCTAAATTTAGTTATATAGATCAATCTAAAGTATCTTAGTTTGAGAGTGTGAAGATGTTTCTTTATTCACTTTATATCCATTAATCTCTTTCTATATTTTAACATTTGCAAAATTTTAAAATTTACCACATATTACTATTATGAACTATTAGAAACTATGTAATATTCAATTTTTTTACTAGTGCAGATATCATATATAATTAAATATTATATAGTTTCTAATAGTTTGTAATATTAACATGGGGTAAATTGAAAAATTTTGCAAATGTTAATATATAAAAAGAGATTAATGGATGTAAAGTGAATAAAAACATGTTCATGCTCTCAAACTAAGACACTTTAGATTAACATATATAACTAAATTTACATTCAACAGATAAAATGACCACTCCTATCTTCTCAAAAGTCTCTATCTTGTACTTTGGTTTGAGAGTATCCTCAGTACTCAACAAGACATTGTTGAGCTATTATAACAAACATTACTGTCTATACACTAATAAATACTATTGAATGATACATAGTTTCTAATAGTTCATAATATTAACACATGGTAAATTAATTTTTTTTTCACTAACTTTAATAAATAGAAAGAGATTAATGGTTGTAAAGTGGATAAAAAAGATCTTCATATATTCAAATTAAGATGCTTTAGATTGGCTTATATAACTAAATTTAGATTCAAAAGCTAAGATAGCTTCTCTTATCTTTTCAAAAGTCTCTATTTTGTGCTTTAGTTCGAGAGTATATTCAGTACTCAACAAGATCTTGTTGAGATATTATAATACACATTATAGTACACATGCTTAGGATATAAAATCTTCTCTGTTTAAATTATATAAAGTCTCTGTGCTAATAAATAATATTGAATAACACATATTTTTATAAATAGAAGTCATAGTTTAAAATCCTAGGAAGAATCTCTTGTTATCTTGATTTAATTTGCAACACACACACACACACACACACACATATATATATATATATATATATTATGTAGATGATCTTAGAGGAAAAACTCCTGCTGAAAAAAAACCAAGATGGTAGCTAATTTGGTCAATGTTGGAAAACTGAAAATCCAAGAAGAGTAAAAATATTTCTATTTCTATTGAAGGTAAATAGTGAATTATTATGATAGTTAACTGTAAGATTTTTAGACCTAATAAACCTTTCTCTCTTACAGATCAAGTTGATCCTTTCATCTGATCTCATCATAAAGTTAGATAGCTACTTCATAACAACGTGAGGCAGATTGGTGCAATATATATATATATATATATATATATATATATATATATAGTTAAAAAGAGGTTGCCTTGACAACAATTTGAAATTGTTGATTGTATTGATATTGGGATTGTCTAAGTATTGAGTGGTTTTTAATGATTACTTATAAACCATTTAGCCATAAGCATTATTACTCTTATTATTTAAGTAATACTTTAGGTACAATTTGAAATTTATAATTGCAGTTTGTAATGTTATAATTGACTATTTATTACTCTGAATTCAGAATAGGTTATATTACCTGTTTCAAGAGGTTTATTTAAATTTCTTTGTATCAATAATTTCAATCTCTGTGGTCAAGTTGCAATGTTTAGTGTCTATATAAATATATTAGACCATTAATAAAGATGCTATTCAACCTTCATTGTTAAAAGGAGGTTGCCTTGACAACAGTTTGAAATTGTTGATTGTATTGATATTGGGATTATGATCTAAATGTTGTCTGGTTTTTTAATGATATATATATATTAATGCAAATAAAATGTCCGTGAATTAAAACTATTATAAATACAATAAAAATAATATATATAATGGTAATTATAATAGTTAATTACCGTTACATTTATTATATATATATGTATATACTTTATAGCTTTTGTATTAGAATTTAATTTTTCACACATACACACATATTAATGAAAATTAATGTAATATATAAAATATACATTATGGAACTTTGAATATTTTTTATAAAGTCGTTATTACAAAGATAATACTATTTCTCCTGTTTACACTTTTTCTAAGAAAAGTAAAAATGGTGAAAGATGAAATCAATTAACCAACTTTAGAATAAATCTACTACTTATATCAGAGAACATACAGACCCAGACATAAATATTGCATAAAAATATAAATTACGTTTTAAAATTTATCTTTTTACTTGCTTTATTCTAATTATTATTTACTTTTTGAGACTTTAGTTTGAATTCAAAGAATTTATTTGTAAAAGACGTTATTTAAGCCAATCACCAAAAGATGCGCCAACCAAATCTGATAAAGCTATAACCCAAATGATCTCAACTAAAAGTCAACAGACTCAAATCTCAAAAGGAAATTCCCAGCTCTCAAAAAATAAAGAAACATCTAATCTTGCAAGCTTAGATCCTTTCGAGTAAGAAAATCATATTGAACATGATTGCCAAAGATCTCAAACAGCATCTCCTTATTCAAACTCAGAGAATATAGGCAATTTACAGCAAGACAGGCCACCCATAACCACTGCTGCCTTAACTGGCAAACCAAAGATACAGAGTACACAATCCAAAGATGATATAAGCCACAGCAACAATGGCACTTATATGGAGTCAGACATGGAGCTGAGCTTCACTAACATAGCAAAACACAAAAGGAAATCTAATAGAATGTTTAGGAATAGCTCAGAAGAAGAAGAACTAACATCATACTCAAAAGAAAAAACGAATTATTCTAAAAGTCTAAAACCCACCCCTACATACAAAAACAAAACAAACACAGAAAAAAATTGCAAAGTCAACCATATTACTACTAGATCTCAACTAATCATATCTACAAATGATCTTGAAAATCAACCATAAAACAACTCTGATAGGCCAAACCTAAGCGATGATAAAGAAGATGAAAATAGAGAATGAAACTTTAACCCTCCCCATCCAAAATATCGCTAGCAGTCCAGTTAAGCAGCTTTAATGTTAATAGGTAGTTATTTTTGTAAAATAGTAGGCCTAAACGACCATCTCCCAAGACAAAAAAACATTTTCATAGAGACTATGAAGAAAATCCAAAATAGGGATAAAGTCCTTGCCTCAAAATTTCTTATAGAAAACAACCTGGAATCTCTTCAACTTCCCCAAATACATATCCAAGTGTGAATAACTAATTGTTCCAGCATTCTTACAGGAACTTTCATAAAAGACCAAATTTGACAAGGTTTCCTGGCTTTCTCATTGTGTAACAAAATGTAATAAATTTAACAATAATTTTTATAAAAATAAAATAAAATCCAGCTTTAACAGTAATCAAAATTATTTAATATTAATTTGTTGAAAAATTGCAATAATTTTTAATCACAAGAAGAAAGTTTAATTAAATCCATATGAAAAATAAAATGGCTGTTAAAAATTAGAAATATTTAGATTTTAATTTAAGGAACGAAGATGTTTTTGTATAATAGTTAAATGTCACATTTGCATGCGAATATATATATATTATGTAATTAAAACCTTTTTGAAGAGAAAAATATCACAATTCAATATTTATGAACTTTAACATTGACGCAAGAGAAATTTTCGTTTTGCGCTGAAATGTTTTACGGAATTAATTAATAACGACAATAAATCATATCAATCATTTTATATATATATAAATATTTTTTTATTATAATCTTATTGACGTTTATATAAGAAAAAATATCAATTTATCGCTTCATTCTTTTGTTCTCTCTCTCCATATATATATTTAGATTTTTAGCTAAGGGATAAAACGAGGATGAAACCCGTTAAACTCGATAAAAAACCTAGCGAATACAGCTTTTTCACTTCTGCAAGAGGCTGGGGAGACACCCTTCGCGTGCTTTTTAAAGGCTGTTTTATTTTTTATTTTTTCTATCTATCTATCTATCTATCTATCTATCTATCTATCTATCTATCTATCTATCTATCTATCTATCTATCTATCTATCTATCTATCTATCTATCTATCTATCTATCTATCTATCTATCTATCTATCTATCCATCCATCCATCCATCCATCCATCCATCCATCCATCCATCCATCCATCCATCTATCTATCTATCTATCTATCTATCTATCTATCTATCTATCTATCTATCTATCTATCTATCTATCTATCTATCTATCTATCTACTTATCTATCAATCTATATACCAAATGTATGTGTGTATTATATATGTATACATTTATTTGTTTGTATATGCGTCTATATATTGTATAGGTATCTATTATCCATCATTCATTTATCCATCTATCTATTTATCTATGTCTGTATGTATATATTGCATATGTTTATATTTATACATCTGTATATGGTTGTACATATTGTATATATATTGTGATCTTTGGTTTAAACCTAAGAAACCAAAGATCGATGAGTTGAGAGCAATGCTGGTTTTTGAACTGTTTTAAAAGAAATTTTTTTCTTTCTCGTAGGAGAATTCAGATAAAATAAAAATCGGAATATATATTTTTTTAAGAAATTAAAACTTCATATAACATATAAATAAAATAATGTCTATGTTATTGAAAATGTCTGATGTATAAGTGTATTAAAGTGCATGGAAGGGGGATAAGGCTCCCACGCACAGCAAAATTGTGAATCTGTTTATTTATAAAAGTTTAAGCGTTAAATTTGAAAAATGAAAATTTAATATGAAAAGGTCAGGAAATTTATTTTGCTTGCAGTGGCACTTGTTTAATATTTTAATTGAGAGGGGAGAGGTATAAAATTTCAAAAAATTATGAAATAGGTTTAATGCTATTTGAAATTTTCTACAAGTAAGTAGTGAAAATTATTAATAAAATGTGAATGCTTGTGTGGTATATAAAATTTTAATTATAAGAACAATTCCCAATTTTTATATGTCATGCAATACATTGTTGGAAAGGGAATTGGAGAACAATTGTTTTATATCAGGTTAGAATAAATTAATAATTATATTCATTCATAAATTTTGAATCAAAATTTAGTCTATTTTTTTTTGAAAAAAATTTCTCTCAAATTTTTCCAACATATTTTGTTTACTTAGAGCGGGAAAATCTCAAGCACTCCACATATGATAGGCAGCGTTATGAATAATTATTGTCAAAATTATGTTTGATGAGCCAATTAGCTCCTAATACCAAGGGTCAAAGATTAAGTAGGTAGGTCAGGGAATGATAGACAATCAGAGTTTATAAAAGGGATGATATATTGGAGGGTGTGGGTCTTCTCTAAATACACCTGGGTCTCATTTTATGCGATAGATAGGTTCCTCAGAAAACACGCGCAAACGAAATCCTGCAAAAATAGACGTAACTTACCTCGAAAAAGGGGGGATACGGACTGTGATTTTTCAAAAATCGGTAAAAGCAAACCACCAATGTAAAATTACTTTAAAATTCACACACACAAAAAAATAAGGAAATAAAATATGACTAATAAAAAATTTCAAATTTGAAAAAAATTCATACAAGACAAACTTTTTTTAACTATACTATTTAATTTTATTCAAAACAATATATTTTTATGCATAATTTACAGTAATTTACATTTTTTTATACACATTTTAATTATTATTGCTATTTGGTGGTAAAAAGGTTTGTTTGCAAACTGATAAAAAAATCAGATTCTTCACAAGATGAAATACAACTAGCGCCAATGTCACTCTCATGTTGTGTTAATTAATGGTTTTCTGGTGACAACATAATTAGTAATTAATCTAACAACTAAAAATTAAATTCTTATTTTTGTCTTTAATTTTTAATTTTAATTGTGCCTACTGCTATTACTCACCTTTTAAAAATAAACGGTAACCAAATAAACTTGCGGACACTAAATGATTAATAATTGATTACATTCTTTTTTAAAAAGCAAAAACAGAATGTGATTTAAAATGCAAAATTAACACGCACAATGTTTGAACAAATTTACATTATAATCTTGTAAAATGTAATGTGTATATACATAAAATGTGGAAATCATGATTTTAATTTCATTATTGCATAAAATCTTACTATTATAAAGCACTGAAAATATTGAAATTACTAGAAAGTCGAATTTCAATAATGTGCTATTACTTTCAATATAACGTAAGTGCTCAAAATTTATTATTTAAAATAATAGTGCAATATCGGAGTTCGACTTCCGGTGGAACACGAATCGCATAACTTCAAAATCGTGTTAAATAAGTCCGTGTAAAAAGAGACCGTGTGTTGTTCCTGTTATGTGTGTTACATTTACACGTAGTTGAATTACCTGCTTCATTTTTTTTATTTTGATAAAGTTATATTCTTTGATGATTGCAATATTCTGACCTATGAATTATTTAAGAGTATAGTGCAATTATAAAATGTTTTCCTAAACAACTAAGTTAGGCTTACTGGATCTCCTGAAATCAATTATAGCTGAAATTGCCAGCACAAAAAAATTTAGTAAATCATGCCTAAATGCAATGCATCCAACCTATTCCAATCTTCCCAGTGCAAAATATTTCAGGTACAAACTGTTATTGATATTTATTCTGTCAAAAATGTTTTACATATAATACTTAGATGAATGTCTTTAATAAAATGTAGGAAGAGACTAAAAGAAGAACAATTGATGTAATTGTACATCTGTATTATATTTATTGAAAAGACATAATAAAAATCTAAACAGTAGTTTATATTTTATTTAATTGTTATCATCAGTGAAAACTTTTGTGTTCCAGTGTGAGAGAATTTTTAACAGACAAGTTTAAAATATCTGTCATAATAACTAAGATCAAAATGAAAAAGGAAGGAAGTATGTAACAAACGATTGATGAATGATTTTATAAATATACTGTAGTGAGCATCGATTTTGAGCTGTATATCTGACTTGAATGATAGAAATTTAACAAGGAAAAGAAGAACCCAGGGAATGACTAAATTCATAGTGTGAGAAACTAAACTCTTCTAATAATTAACTATAAAATAAGTGATATTGTAAATGTAAACATTTTCATAATGGATTAATAAACGAACAAGAATACTGATAATTATTGTAGCTACTTGCTAAAAATGTGCGTCTCAATATTCACTTTTATTACAAATAAAAGTTGCAATTTAAAATAAATTTTGGCCATGTATCTTTTTAATAAGGATGTATTAAAATATGGACAAACTTTAAGCTGTCAAATGGAGAACAGTCACAAATGATGCAGTATGCTGAAAAGACTTTACATAATTTTTTAAATTTTTATTATATATTTATTGTTATGCTATATATATATATATATATATATATATGTTGAATTTTATTTTATTATGTGTTCTTAATTAAGTATTATAATATCAACCCGGTATTAAACTTAGGTTAGGATAGAAATCTACCTTATTCATTACTTAATTGCTTGAGCCCTATATATTTTTTTATTATGAAATGCTCGTGAGAATGCGAAGTATGGAAGAAGTTTTCAAAATATTACTATACCAATAGTTTTAAATGAATATTTTCATGTTTATTTAATTCACATATATTTTTAAGTATTTGATTGCTATGCCCTAGAGAGTGAGTTAGTTAAGATGTGTGTTTAAAGTAAATGATATCCATTTCTTAGTCTATAGAGTTAATGTTTAAATAAAAATTTTGTTCCTTAGTCATATTAGACTATTTTAAAATTTATCGCTTCATACATCAATAATATGATACCCTTAGGTTAAGTGAGAGTGCAAATGATCTTTGTTTGATCAAGGTGAGTTTAGTTCTTGCCACCTCGAAGGCTGCGATAGAGCATAGCTCTCTTGCATTTAGATACATTTGAATTTGAAGGTATTCAGAGATCGAGGATATATTCCCAGCTCCAATATTAGTTTTCTTCTTAAGAGATGAATATTTATAAGGTTGCAGTGTGTGGTGATTTAGCATACCTCTTTTATATGTGCAGCGATAAGGTCCTCACTTATCTTACAGCCTCATGAAGAAAAATGCACACTTAGGTATATGCTGTCACCAAGATGCTGTTTATTGATTTATTTTCTCTTACTAGATGATGACGATTATTATTATTATCATCATCATGGATTGAATTAAATATTGTTTACTGTTTTGTTAGGTCATTATGTATTAGTTGAGGCTAGTTATTCGCTTTAGGGAATTATAAGTAAAACATATTTCAGAAATTAATGTATTGTGCAGCTGAGCTTAGTTTGCAGCTTGTTATCAAACGGATAATTATTTCAAATTTAAGGTTAATAATTCGAACCCAGACAAGCAATGCACATCAGATCCAGCTCCTGCTGAAGCAAGTCACCACTGGACTGATAAGACAATGGTAGAGAAACTCATGTTGTGCCATAGTATGCAATAGAGGTCTGGTATGTGAATATAACTTCTTAAATTTATTATACAATTATAAAATAGAAGTTAAACATTAAGTTGATGGGGAGTAGTAGCTCATAAATTTAGTTATATGTTAAATACCAAAATTAGAGTAAAATTTAAGATATGTGAATTCCTTAGGGGAGAGAATGAAAATTGATTTGGTTTGATAAGAGCTAAAAGCTAACTGTTCTAATAATAATTATATTTGTTAAATTATTAATATTGATGAAGCTCTGCTTCAGGTAAGAAAATAACTGACGTCTTAAAATAATGTGTCATGGGTCGAAATAGCTTATTGAATATTTTACAATATAAGAGTTAGTTGTCCGCAGCACTAGAATGTAAGTACCGATGTTGGGACGAGGGTTTGATCCAAGATGAGGTGAGCCCTGAAAGAACTTATAATCCGTAGCCAGTGTAGATCCATTATAAATATGTTTTGTAATTATTATTTTCATTATTTTCTTTTGCTATTTGGATCGATACGATGTTTGTGTTTATATTGTATTATTTATTGCTAGTACGTTAATAAATATTTTGTTTTGAATTTAAACTTTGGTGTTGTGTTTTAATGCTTGGGTATTCCTTGATCCCAGAAATCTGATGTAGAGAAGTTACAGAAAATATTCTATATTTCCCAGTACAGATGTGTCACGAAATATCTTTATTAAATATTACTACTAAATTAATATTTTTTTAATTTTCTTATTCATTTGTTAAGATTTGAGAATTAATCTGCTGTAACATTACTTATATCTGAAATTATAATGATTATATGACAAACATATAAGAGAACAATTTAATTTTAAATGTAATATTTAGTTTATTAAGTTTATTGCACTATGTCAAATGTTACGAGTGAACATCAAATCCCCTTTTCACTCCTGATGTTGGAAGACATTCCCACTCGATGAAGATTTAATCAAAATCTATTGTAAATAGATATTTCATTTAAGTAACCGTTTAGTAGTTTCTAATATTTATTATTATGATTAGGATTGTTATTCTTAGTTAAGAGTAGACATTAGCTTCCAGAATGAGGGTATGTCTATTCGACTCAAGTTCGCTGGGATAGTGTTTAGTGGTCTGCAATAAATTTATAAGTGATTAGTTGAAGCCTACACCCTAGAATGAAAGATTTTACAATTATAAAAATGTAAATAAAGAGGTAATGATTGCTGGTACACTGTAACATTAAAGAGTATTGAGTTGAGAATATTGTATATTCCGCTCCTGTGTATGTCTGAGAGATAGCATTGTAGAGAATCATGTTGGCGGTAGAGATGTGACGGAGAAAATTATAAACATTTAAATAAATTAATTGTAACTTTGGAGGGTGGTCTATGTGGAGAATAAGGAGATGATTAATGTTTTGGGGGCGAGTAAAAACTTCTCTTCTTTTACTTGGGTGGCAAGACTTTTAATATTTCTTGTGAGTCAGATTCTCAATGTTTTCTTCATGGATTATCAAACCATTCACACAAATCTAAACATAAGAAATAGAGAACTGGAATCGTCGTAGCTGCCACAAGAGATCATCAGCTGTGTTAAATTCGTTTGACTTACTTGTGAGTCTGTGGTGGAGAGTTGTTTTCAGTTTTCAATAATTTGTCATTTAGTACATTTATTTAATAATTACTGAATTTAAAACAAGAACTAAACGCACTATTTATAACTTAAATTATATATATATATTGTGAGAGTACCATATGAGCTTCATCTAAAACAATTTGTGTTTCTTTGTGAATTTAACTGTGCCTATATCGAATCAACAGATATAAATAACTTACACCTATCTTAAGCTTTTCATGTATCAGCTATATATATATAAACTAGTTAGTATTAAAAGAATAATTCTAAAAATGAATAATTCTAGTTTATATATACACACACATAAATAAAATGTTTCTAACTAATAGTATTTTTTTTTTTTTTGTTAATATAAAACTTGACATTTGACAAAACCTTAAGTCAACATCGCATTTTTATCAGATGAAACAAAGGAAATAAACGTTTGGGGTTCATTACAAATTGTATATTTTAAACAATAGAGCGTGAGCGTGATTATGTGATATGCTTGCTGAAATTAATCCAGTATAAAAACGAACTAATATTGTTACAACAATAATCTTCTTTTTAGTTATCAAGGCAAAAACTACGTTTGTAAATTTAAATGTGTTCGAATTTAGAACACATTTAAGAAAAATTAAAAAAAAAAAGAAGATTCAATATTTTAAAACCTGCTTCAAGTAATTAATTTACTGCCTTTGAATATTATAAAGAACTATACAAAAATAATCATTGTAATTAACAAGGTCATAAAAGTTATCAACGTCTTCGAAATGAATTTAAAAAAAATATATTTAAGAAGACAAAAATTTATAAAGATGTTCTGTGGCTAAATAATTTATGCCAGGGATTTCTACTGATGTTTTAAACCAGAACATGTAAATTTATTCCTACTTAATCAATGCCTAAAATATAATCGTCCTAATTCTCATTTAAAAAGCTGCTTTAATATTGGAGTATTATATTGAAGAAGATGTTAAATATTTTACTACATAAATATTTAAAGAATGAATATCTGGATTGCCTCTTCGAAGGATGATCAATGAACTTTATGTTTCAACATTCATCATCATTTTATTTCGTCTAAGGAGGGATATAAAACCGCATTCTTTCTCATCTTGGATTACTTCATTGTATAATTTAAGAACTCTTAAACTTTATTTCCTTTGTGGATAATTATATTTACTTAGAAAAATTACTTATATATTAAAGTGGGGAACTGATAAGATGAACACTTTATTTTTTTTATTTTTATTTAATAAAATTTAGATATTGATGTTTTGATATATACTCTGATGGAAATGACAGCTGACTAAGGTAAATGTTTTTAAATTATTTCAATTTGGAAGTACGTTTTATTATATTCCAAATTGAATCTTACATGACAATTAACATAATATATTTTTAAACATACATAACTAATATCAGAATACATTCTATTATTAATCTAGGGTGAATGGATGTTATCGTATATAAACATACAACACACACTGAATTATTTTAATGACACAATAGGTAGATTTATAATGTGTCATGTGTATTTATTATACATGATTTTAAATTAAATATATATGTAAATGATTACATTATTTTTTTTTTGAATATTAAATAATTTATTAGTGTATATAAGCACAGATTATAATTCTAAATTTTAATGTTTTTATGTGATAATATTTTGTTTTTTATTACTGATTAAAATGTGTTAAACTTGATTTCAAAATTAAACAGGTCTCGTTTGTTTATTTTATTTAGTCGTTTTATAAAACCAATATTTATAAATATACATACTCATGCATATATATGTTGAATCAACTTAGTGATTTAATATTTTTTTAAAGAAGTTATATATAGCTTATACTAAATTTATCATTACTATGGGATACTTGTGGAAATGCCTGAAGAGAGTCGATTGCAAATTTCTACTCTGAGCTCGAATTCCGAGAGTAACTAGGTTATTAATAGAGGAGTGAATTGGATTATATTTTAAATAACATCATCCATGGCATTCTCTAAGAAGACTCAAAAGTCCGACTATAGTTAGATGTGACTTCCTCGAGTCCTGAAAAGGATCGTCCCGTTATAATATATATATATAGGAAAATTTTGATACTTTGCTTCCCTCACGGACTTATAATTTGTCGAGTGATGATGATCTCGAATTGACACAGCAGCTGATAGGTATAGTTACAATTTGGCGCTCTGATAGATAAATTATTACACATATACATATCTCTCTCTGTCACTTAATTTCCATTTTTGTCTATCTAGCTCAGTGGAAGGTTACAATATATATATAAATCTGTCTCTACAATCTATCGTTTCACATTTACCTATAAACTTATATGCCATTAATTTCTATACTGTGAACTACACATTTTTATTTCACTTTTGCTGTCTTAATCTGTCTATTATGGGCCTTACATATAGTGTGCACAAATCTATTTCAACCTAATAAATAAACAAACACGCTGGTAATAAATTCTATATTATTTAAAAAGGGACCAAATATAATCTTTTGTTATATTTTCTGATCTCCATCTTGGCACGATCAGCAAAACTTGTCATTAACAAAACATTTTTATAAGGTATCACTTTCCTTAGAAAGAATGATTTAAAATGATTCTTAGAGTCATTCATATGTAGTTCCCAACATCGTAGATCAGATTCAAACTCAGTATACTTAATTTTCCCAAAAATAAATAATACACTGTAAATAAAAGAAATAAAACAACATAAATAATTTAGCCTTACTGTGGAGTGAGATAAAAAGATAAATTGAATACCAAGTGATAATTTTCAATTTAAATATAATTTATTAATATTAATAAAACCCCATTAAAAATATAAACAAGAAAAAAAAATGTAGATACAATATAAGTGAAACCCTCCTACTTTTTTTTTTGACTTACATGGGTATATATGTCTATCTACATATATGCACACATATATAATATTAAAAAAAAGACAATTAAGTCTACGAGATTAATTAGATTTTAATTAAAAATCACATGAGATCATTCTATGTACAGATACCCATGCACTTGTAAATTTAATAAAATTATGTACAAAAAATATAAATAAATTTAAGATATTAAATGTTTAAGTAAAAAAAAAATTACTTCATATTCACACATACATAAATGTACATAAGCTCAGTATTTAACGCTAAACTGAAATAAATATACAAATATTAAATATTAATATTTGGATATTTAATATTTGAATATATATATACATATAAATTAAATCAATAATCATATTTATATAAAAATATTAAATCACTGTAAGAGTCTAAATATGTTTAAATCCAAAGAAATAAAATAATATAATATCCCCTCATATGCACATATACCTATATGGATGCATAAATTAAGATGTCAATTGCATTTGTATAGAAAAAAATCAATATAAAAGATTAAATATGTTTAAATCCAAAAAATAAAATATCGCACCATATGTACATATGCATATATAGGGTAATGGATAAGAGCTGCCTGCTCAACAAGGTCTTGAGTATTTATTCATGATCTATGAGAGGCTTAGAGTCATAAAATGATAAATAGATAGGAGTAAAATATTTTCTTAATAATTACAATTAATATAAACTATTTTGTGTATGTTAGTGTTGGATTGAATTGATTAATGAGTTAATAGAAAATAATTTTAATTCTGTAGCTATGCTTCACTGAAGGTTCAAATTTAGAGTTGGTTGTCAAATTGTTTTCTGAAAAATAGGTGCAACAGTACATGAATTAATAGATGACAGAACTATACTTTATAAGGCAAAGTATCAGATGATGATGCCTGGGCTTGCCAGACAATAATAAATGTGAGGATTTATGCTTATGCTCAGAAAGCACCAAATATGTGCTATATGTTAGTAAGATGCCAAGAGAATATGAGCTCATTATTAATGAATATTATTTATGTTTCTTCATGAAGCAATTATAAAATAAATAGTAAAATCTATTTGAATCCAACTTATTTTATGAATGTATTTGTTTTCTAATTATTTTTAAAAATGGATGGAAAACATTGATTCTTGCTGGTTGAATTTATTCACACTAGCATATTGCAAAATCTTTTGAGCATAGTTATGAAATTTACACTATATTACACATGATATAAGTTGAAATTAAAAAAAAAACATACATTAGTTTGGAATAATAATATTATGAATAGTTAAATCATTACTATTGATAAATGATGATATTTTGGTACTTTACATTGGGAGAATCTCTTATATAAATTGAAATGTATATGTGTAGAAATCTAATTAAGTTATAGGGATCAACATATAAAGCATAGTAGAGAGAAATAAATTATTCATTTCATTTAGTCTAGGGTATTGAATTGAGAAGGAAATTCATGTTCTTTCCTTTCTAAAGTAGAATAATAAATATAAATGCAATATAAGCTATAGAAAATGAAAAAGAATTAGATATGTTAGGATAGGGAAGAAAAACTAATGAAGTCTCTGTCACATCACAAACTGATCAAAATGAATCTATAATAACAATGTTATAGAGCTTGACAATAGAAACAAAACAAACCTAGGAAGATTTATCAAGAATAAAATCAATGAGAACCAAGAAAAGTGTGACCAGAGTCAGAGAGATCTATTGAATAAGATCAATGAAAACTAAGAAAAATGTGACAAAATCAGCTAGAAATGAAACAAAGTCGAGCTTAAACTAGATGTGAAACAAGTCCAGGAAATCTTAGTAATGGAAATAAAAATGGGAGATGAGCAAATACATAGTTTCAAAGTTAAGTTGAATAAATTAGAAAATAAGATGGAAAAAACTCAAGGTTAAATGCAAGTCAAAATCAATAGATTAGAAGATAGCATAGGAAAATGACAAAATTGAACCAAGGAGATAGAAACTAAGACAGAAAAATACAGATTAGAATGCCAAAATAAGAATAACATCCTAGAAGCTAAGCTAAATGAATGTCAACAAATTAATGATAAAGAGATAGAAAATTACAGAATAAACAAGAACAAGAAATCAAAAGTTTAGGATTATTCAAATTATAATATCAATGGATTTTCTTACTTAAAATTCATAATTTATTCCAGTGGAGCAAATTCTTCTTTAAATGATGTGATTACAATATAATTAAACTTCAAATATAATGCTTGCATAATATATTTTCATAGTACAAATATTAATCAAGAATCACAGGACCTATGGACTTTAATTTTATAGTGTTTTTATAAATATTGGTATTAATAAATTTAAATGAAGTTTTAGTTAAGGAATATCTGACAATTCTTATAAAGGTTAACCAGGTCATTTGTTTTCATTATTTATTTATTTATTTATTGTACAATGTCTGTGTTTGTTTATACTACATTAAATATAAATTAACCAAAAAAGAAATTTAGATTATTTTAAACTAAAATTTAAATATAGTGTCTTTCTTAACACTAATTTTAATTATTATTTCAAATTTATAATGTTTGTTTGTTTTTATTATTTATATATATTTGAGAATCCATAGATTTTAAATGTATTTTCAAATTATATGTAGGACAATGTATACTTTATATACCTTCATGATAAAATTGTTAATTTTACATTTATGATTATACAGAAAACCAAGCCAAGAAACAAATTAAACAGATTAGTTATTTTTGATATATAAAATTTATTTATAAGTATTTATGCAAACATGATATTTTCTTTCTGTTTAATTAGTTTATTATTCACAGCATCTTCTAGAGACTTAAATAACAAATTTATACAATAAATACAATTATACTATTGATATTTAATTCATAATTCATTCATTTATTATATATTTTATTATTTATTGTTTACATTTCATATATCTATAAATTTTATTTATTTTTATTAATTGAAAATGATTATTGATCATTTATTAATTATATTATACTTCAATAAAAACTTAAAGAGTCTCTACATATTTTATTTTTATATTAATTATTTAGCTAGCCAAAATATTAAATAAACATTTATATATTTTAATAATTTATGGTATTATTTTATAATTTTAATGCGCAAATACGCGCACAACAACCGAGCTTCATCAGGATTAAATAACAATATATTATAAACTCAAAATAATTATAATATCTAAAGAATAATGCCCGAGCGCTTTCAAGAGAACTTAGCTCTCATAATCATGGGCAACAAAGAATAAGCATAGCGTGTTGGTATATGCTAAAATATGCTGATATATGTAAATTAGTTGAAAATAAATGCGTCAGCTCTAAATGATCCATTTCTTAGAGATTTTGTAACACGCATCTTTTCTATTCATAGCCTTATCATCAATAGCAATAAAACATGCTTCTTTAACTTTTCTCTTAATGTCATTTCTCTCCCTGCAAACTATTCTTGCATTTTTAGGTTCACATGCATGACCAGCTGATTTCTGATGTATTGCAAATATTGAGTTGCAATTTGGATCTACTTGGGCCTTATTAGTATTTTTTCATTTACATTTTATTAATTGCAATGAATAAATGATTATTAAAAGTTAAGCTAATGTCTTATAAAACACTGATTAGCTAAATGCATATATTTACTTTAATTTAAACTGATACATGATTTGTATTTTCATAATTTATATCATGCTATTATGATTTAACATTTCAACTGGGATTAAATAAATTATTTATTTCATTCTAAATGTGTTTATACTATTCTAGTATCTGAAACTGTTAAACCATTTATTCATTAATAGGTAATCATTTTAATAGCATTATATTATTAAATGTATATAAAATAAAATTCTCTATTAGGTATTCTTCCAGTGTAAATCATGGAAAGTCTATACTTAACTAAAACCTTATTTACTTCTTATAATAATGTAATTAAAAAAATGAGCTTCTATGAGTCTGATTCTACATTTTTTCACAATAATATAGATTTAATTAAGTAAAAGTGATTATCTCAGGATTCAATCCCAGATACACAAAATCACTTCTTTTCCTATTATTGTAAATATAATACATACCTAACAATGTAAATCAATGATCTAAATAATCATATTTATATTATAAGTTCAAATTCACATGAAAGTTTATTTGATTCTTGTGATTTATGCCCAATGTGGCCACTTTATGGCATTGTTGCTTGCAAAAATAATGAAATGTAATGTTACCAGGCTGATAATTTTTTGCTTTCTGTTCTCCAACAATTTTTAAAAGAAGTTTTAAAAAGTTTATGAACCAACATTATTTTCTAAATTACATTTTTTAATTACATTGTACATTTCAGTGCATAGTGCAAACAAAGCTTTCAGTGTGTAAGGCTGGAATGTGCAGGGGGAGTCTAATGGTTTTGCTGATCTGAAGGATCAGTCAATACATGCAAAAATCTGAGCAAACCAAGTTTTCAGTGCATAGCACTAGAACGTGTGGTGGTCTGAGAAAACAAAGATTATGATTTCTAAAACAATGCACAATGACAGCCATTTCATTACTCTCGTAACTGTTCTCCTGCAAATATGCTTTTTGTTTTCACCTTCCAAGATATATAGGCAAACATGCAACAGGCTTACAATATTAGTATGTAATAGTACATCAGGTAAGGTGTAATACTGCTACTTTCAATGCACATAAAAACACTTATGGCCAGTTGAATTCTAAACACCTTCACATCCTATGGTAGTGATATGTAAAGTGTGTGCTATTTCCATATTAACATGAAGCACAGTGTGCAATACCATCTAGGCCTGCTAATGGATAATATTAACAGAACTGTTCTATAGGTTGTAAGTTGGGTTGGGTAAATGGCATATTTCTGTGCTTTTGCAGAGAAATAATGTCATCAAGTGGCCACATTGTGTGTAACTCACAATTACCATTTATTTTACAGTAATTAATGCAAGGGTTCAATTCACATACAAGTTTCACTCAATCATTTTTTTTATTGAAGCAATAATTTATTCTATTACTGGAACATTTCATACATATTAAAGCACTTTCCACATGCATATGCACACAGTACATTTATTTACATGTATTTATTGCTATGACTATTATGCTCTCTAGTTTATTTACTTAAATTTAAATATTACATAGCAAATTAAAATATTATATGAAACCTTTTTTTTTGTTTAAATTATATATAAATATATGAACAGAGAGCTTTTTTTTTGTTTAAATTATATATAAATATATGAACAGAGAGCTTTCTTTTTAAATACATTCAAACCAAATTAAACTAATTCTATAAAAAAAGACAAAGTAAATTTTTGTTTTCTATATTTTTTAAGCAAAATTTAAAAAATAATGAAAATTATATTAATTAAATGGCAATTTCAGTCTCTTTTTTTTAAAGCTCCATTTAAAAGCAGAGACTTACAAATCATTTGCCTCACTTTGACCAATCAAATTAATTAATTTATAATACATATATATATATTATTTATAATAAGATATAATTAACTACAAAAATAATATATAAATATATATTTTAATTATAATAAGATACAGATAACAACAAAAAATAATATATATATATTCTAACCTGGTCCGTTTGCATCCTCACTTCCGGGCAGTATATTATATAAAATAAAACGGGTTCTAGCTCAGTTAATAATTAATAAATAAAATATTCAGCATTAAAATTAGATGTTTCACTAGCTCAAACTTAAAATACGAATAAGGTTCAGTTTATAAAAAATAAATGAAATAAATATTTAATATTTTCATGAGACTTGGAAGTGAAAATACAGGTGACAAGATAGATTACATTGAGCCAATATCCTACAGGATACTACCTCAATGGCATAAGAACACTATCCCCCCTTATTACTATTTCAAATAAACAAACTTATAGTATTCTTACGACTTTAATAAATCCTACTCACTAAGATTAAACTAATAATTAAATCTTAATCTTCTATTCATAATAATTTAGCTCTATAAAATCTCAGGTTCATAAATGTATTCTAAGTTAATAAAAATTACGGTAGTAAAATATGAGAAGGGAATTTTTATATCATAATCTACTACACTTAAACTAATAATAATAAACAATAATAATATTCTTCATTATATTTATTAATTCTGTATATCTTTTCTTTTACTATATTTTTATTACCATAATAAAATAATAAAATAATATAATATAATCTTTTATCTTCATGTAATAATGTAATAAATATATGGTAGCATTTGATAATCTGACAAACAAAGGTGTGTGGCAACGGATAGCATATAATTCAATGTATTATTATGATAACTAATTTATGACCATAAGATAATGTAAATGTGATTACTTAATAAATATTCCAATTCTTAAAATAATTCTTTATTTATTTCTGTGCAAAAAATATTGTGTTTAATTTTATTAACTCTGTGTTTAAATTCATGAAGATGGAAAAATAATAAACCAAACACACAAATTTTGAGAAAACAAATTTTAACAAAGTTTATTATAACATTAACAACATAACAATTTATTTACAATATGTACATTTAAAACATCTTAAAGATTGGTACCATTATACATTCTTTATATTCGAACCTCATTAAGTCTTTACTCTGACTTAAATAAAAATAAATAAATAAAATAATACAATATTATTATTCCCCGCTTGATCAATCTTATATAAAAAAATTACATTTATTTAATGCTTACTCAAAATGTATTTTACATCCTTTAGCTATTATTCAAGTATGCTTCTTTTTTTATTATTAAAACATCTATAGAAAACATAGTACGGATAAACATAAAATAATACTAATCGAAAACATGGATATCATTTTTTTTTACTAGACAATTTCACTTTAGCAATATTATCGATATCATGTAAAATATCTATTGATAATTTATTTCTAAATTATGGATACTATTGTTCACTACACTGTATTTATTAACTATAATACATTCCATTATAACAATATTATAGTACTATATAATTATAACTACTAATACATTCTCTATTATTGAATAAATATAAATTGTACCTAAACTTATTGTGTAGATCGTTTTTACTTTATAGAATTATATTAAAAATATGCAGTACTCATTTTTAAAAAATTGAAATAAATATTTTAATATTATTTAATATTTCAAAAGCAACTTTGCTTTACATATTTTATTCTTAAGATCTTATATTTATTTCCAAAATAAAATAAATCTATAACATATTTTATGATTCTTTCATTTGAAGTCCATTGGATTTTCAATTCCAATTCATACAAATTCTATTTCTTCATACAAGTAAATGAACTCATCTCATTCCAAACAATTGCATATCTTTAACTCTAAATCATCTATTATTTTCTTTTAAATATACCATACTGTACGATGTAGCTACTTTTTGGAAAAATAGATAGCGAATAGATTTGTAGGATGGGAAGAAAAACTAGAGTATAACACATAACTCATATCGAATAAACATATACCATGGCACAGTGTGTTTATAAAACTAGAGGCAAGACCTTTTCCTGTCTAATATCCTCAAATACTATAAATGATGTCAAGCTATTCCTTCAGCTTTATTAAACATCAATCAATACTCAAAGAAAAATAAACACTGTCCAAAATAAATATACAATTACAGGGCTATGTTAACTGCAATTGCACCTCCACAAATATTGTAAAATACTATTCATATTTCCCAAATATCCTAACTTAATAATCTTCTGGATTCAATCCATCATTTTACTAATACCAGGTCACTATCCTATTCTTATTTCCTAAAGATTTACCAGATCTTACATCGACAAATTTACTAGCTTGCATATTCAAATAATAAATAAAATTCAACTGTAATTAGAGCAATCCTGCTAATCCATAAGAAAAATTTGCTTTACTTTTTTATTCTAAACTAAACACATAATATTTTGATCATCCAATAATATGAAAGTTATTTAAAAAGAATCATATAAATATTTATTATCATGTTGGGTTATATTATCAGTATAAAATCATAGTATGCATATTCCCAAATAAATCCTGATCTCATAATGTTTTAAAATGTTGTATAATGCATATATTTTAACATTCATACTTCATACATTATTTCATAGGCAATCTGTAAAAAAAGAAAACAAGAAAATACATCATAATAAATATCAATAATTCATTAGTTATTACCAAGTGACATCAGCTCATCTTTATCACTTTTTGCAGTCTTCTTTTCTCCAACTAGATATAACATCACATACAAAAAAATATCCATCCATGCTTCTATTTAATGTTCTAATTTAAACTATTAAATATTATACTATAGGATTCTAATATCATAAATAATCAATATTCATGTTTCTATTCTTATTAATCAAAAAATTTACATTTAAAATAAATAGTAAATAAATTAAAAAGTATATTTACGTAAACTTTAGATGAAAACATATATTTTTTCTAGGTTCAAATATTCCCATTTTCTTTCTCAAAAGTTTTTTTTTTTTTAAATGTTCTCTTCAAGAACGCTTTATTTTTCAAGAGCATTCACCTTCCCCCGTTGCTATGTTTTTTTTGCATGACAATAAACAATTGTCGGACAGGTGGTGGCGAGCAAGCTTAAAATAAATAGTAAAAAAATATATGATGTCTTTTCAATCTTGAAAATAAAATAAAATAATTATTAATCCGTTTTAGCAAAGTTTATAGATAAATAGTTTATGGATTCTATAAACTAAAAAGATAATTATTGGAATCATAATAAAAATACACTATTCGAAATAATAATTCGAAGCTTCTGTTCTGGAATATTTCTATATTAGTTGGGTGATGCATCCTTTGGCTTAGCTAAAAAATATTCGGATAAACTTATTGCACAATCATTATTTCCATGGTGCCATCCTTTTATTTATTTATGTATTTATTTCTCCCATAAGTTTCTTCTTTAGTACATTTACTTCCATTTAGTACTTTTTCTCATCAGTTTAAAACTTCAGGTTTTTTTTTTAAAAAAAACAACAAATCTTTTCTAAAATGCTTTTAACCCTTTTAAGACCATAAGTTTTATATATCAAACGCTTTAGCAAATATTTTCCATGATTCATTTTCTTAAATAATTTCTAGTAAAATATTTTTTTAAAAATGTTTCCCTCAAAAAGGACATAACATTTTACTCTTTTAACATGATATTTTTATCAATTATCATAAAGTAGACTTGTAATATTGTTTCTTAATCTTGGACAAGCTTATTTTACTATATAAAATAATGCGTCTTAACTTTTTAGATGGTAAATAGCTTTTCCATTTGAGTTTCTTGTATAATATCCATTCTACTATTTTATTCATTAAAACAGTTCTCTTGTTCAGCATTATTAAAATGGTATTAACAAATATTATATACATTTTTAAAATATCATAAATTAAATATATTTTACTTCTTAGTATATCCATTTATTATCGTGAAGTTCTGAATTAGATTTTGATAAAAAACCACCGGCAAAGGAACTTTAAAAAACTTTAGCAAAACATTTTAACGAAGTTAATAAATATATTATAGTTTACCTCTCTTTTTGCAAAATATTTTTTAAAATATCAATTAGCTTTTGCAAATAAAATTATAAGAGAGCACAAAATTGACTAAAATAATAAAATTAAAATTATAATCACCTTAATAGCTTCTGATATGTTCAGCTACCTTTAAAACATTTTTAATCATCCCCTAGACCCCCCCTGTTCAATTGGTATTTATACCCTGTAAGAATACCTTATCCTATTGGTTGATTCTTACTTTTACTTCGATACCAAATTTGCATATGTTTCAGTTTTACAGAATTAAATTTTAAAAATAAAAATTATGATGTATTAAAACTTACAAATATTATTTAAAAATATTAATCTTAAATCAATTATTACTTTACTAAATTGATTAAATATCTTAAAAATAACTTTTAAAAACAATATTTAATAAATTTATCCTACTTTTAATATTTAATTTATCTATTTTTATTTAAACTGAATATTTAACTTTTTATTAACTGTATTCATCTTTATTACATTATTTAAGCATGTTATACCGATAGTTAGAATTAATATTTATTATTTGCTTTATGATAGGTAAATAATTACACCCAACTCTATAATGCAATTCTACAATATTTGAACTTGACTAATCTAAATTCTAGCAAGCGTGTGCAACTCTATATTACATAAGTCACATGATTAATAATCAAGACAGACTATCCGATTTTTCTCTGTCTGGGAATAAATAATAAATTGCTACACTTGTATTAAATAAAATAATACAATCAGATAAAATTATGGAAAAATAATTTAGAAAATATAGAATCAAATATAACCTTCACTACCATAAAACTTACCTTTTAAATATACAAGATTAATTATGATTATTAAATATGATCTATAAATTTAAATATAACATTTACTTAACTATAAGTTTAAAACTATGAAAATTGAACTTTTTAAACATTCTTTTAAACATTTATAGCTGAGTTATTTATTATGGCCAGCTTTTGCAACCATATGAAATAATATTTCTAGCTTTATTTAACAGTTTTTAAAGTTATTTATTATAATTTTTAAGCATTACGTATTTTATTTAGCTTTAAATTGTAATTTAAGATATTATTAACACAATATAATTAACACATCAAGAGAACACATTCCAAAATTTAAAATTTTTAGTAATTTACTGTGATGGACTATTTCTGACCTATAGAAAAGGGCACAATATACACATATTCAGAAGTCATTTAAAAAAAATTAAATTATTAATATTTTTGTAATTCAATGTCAGCATCTTCACTGTGTTCATTAAAATAAGATTATATTTTATCCACAAATAATATGTTTAGGATGCTTTCAGCTGTCATATAGTCATAGTCATAGCAGTGATAGTTGAAAGCATGATTAGCATAATATTTGTGGCTAAAATATAATTTTTACTTAATGGATGTGGCAAACATGTTTACATTCAGTTACAATTGCTGAAAGAAAAGAAATTAAATAAGTATTGAATTATTCATATTTTTCATATATCTAATTTATAAAGTTTTTTAAAAAATAATTCTTAGCATTTTGTATACGTAAATTGCACAATTACATGTTAAAACACAAAATGGAGTAATTTGGAATTTATTTAAAATCTACATATCTTTTTTTTTGATTTATAAGATAATCAAATTATGATTTCTAATATATAATCATAAACGAATATAATTATATGTAAAAAAACCCAGTACCATTTCCTGATTGCCTGATCTCTCTCTAGAAGATCACCCGTACTTAAAATAGCTTATATTGCCAGCATTATTAATGTAAATTGTTGATATATTTTTTTAGTAATAAAGGGAAGCAAATAATCTGACAGTTTCTGTCTAACTGGTTATAACTTTCTTCACCATGGAAAGATGGGTTGTTGTTTTAGGCAGTTATATTATAAAAGTCAAATTGCACAAAGTAATCAGAAAGAAGCTATTGAGATGTTTACTAAAATATATTTAGTAACACCAACAATAATAAAAAAACACTGTTATAATTTATTTTGCCTCTTACGCAACACACTATACATAATTAAATAAAAATATTAAATGACAAAAAATATATTTAAAAAAAGATATATATCTACCATAAAAAGGTTAACATTTAAAATCATATAAAAATATTGATAGATCATTTGCATATATTAAGAAAGATCTTTGGTAATTAATTACTTATTATTTTAAAAATGATGTACTAATATTTTCAGATTCAGTTCAGTTATATATATATATATATATATATATATATATATATGAATATATATATATATATATATATATATATATATATATATATATATATATATAACATTAAAAGCATAAAGCTAAACTAGTCAATAAATAATCAAAATTATCCCAAATTCACATCTCAAACAGACTAATCAAAAAAATAAACTGTAAAACAGTACCAATGGCTTCATAACTATAAGCGAAGAACTACAAAATAATGACATATTTAAACTAAACATTACCCACAATTCCACTTACTTTCTGTACACTTTTAATATTAAAAAAAATATGATTCTGAAGCGATTTAATAATTTAAGTTCTTTTAGAATTAAGAGTATATGGAAGTAAGTGGAATTGTGGATAATGTTTAGTTTAAATATGTTGTTAATTTGTAGTTCTTTAGAGAAGTCTGCTTGTAGCAGTAAAATCATTGGTATTATTTTAAAGTTTATTTTTTTGGCTAGTCTGGTTAAGTTGTGAATATTTCCAATATTTCCAGATCAGTATCTAGCTTGTGGCTTTCATCAGTGAGGAACACTGCACCTAGATTTTAGGATCTAATGAACAAACCTTCCTGCATACATTGATTACTCTGTCTTGCACTGAGTAGTGCAATTGTATGGGGAGTTTTACCTCTGTGTAAGCATAAAGAATGATGATCATGTGATGTTAAGTTGTTTTACACACACATATGTAAATTTATAAATAAATATTAGAAAATACAATACTTAAAAGTTTATAAAAATATATCCATAACTGTCACTTAGAAGTGCTTTCAATTATCTTTGTAGTTTTTGTCAACTAATACTTTAAAATGTCAGCTTTCCCATAATTCCATGATGTTAACTTTTCCATAATTCCATGATCTTAACATGCTGCTTGCCTATTAATTAAATTTTGCTTGTATTTATATATTAACATTGCTCCTTTAATTTTTCTTTCACTATTATTTCTTTCAGTTTCCAATATTTTTACATTATTATAATTAAAATAAAACCATATATACATGATTTATAATGGTCATAAAAGACAGAAGCTGATAAATTATTATTATTTTTATAATGTTGTTTTCTATTTTGAACCCTTTTTAATAATAACAAGTGCTCTTTTTTTCCAAAGTGCACCTCGATTCACCCATATATACACTGCCACATCTACACATCCATTTGTAAATTATACAATTTTTATTTGTTAATAAAGTCTTATCTTTTGAATTATTGATAAATAATTCAAACGATAAGATTTTATAGTGAATATATAGGTGAATCAAGGTGCACATTGGAAAAAAGAACAAAAGAGCATTTGTTATTATTAAAAAGGGTTCAAAATACAAAACACAATTATAAAAATAATGATAATTTATCAGCTTCTGTCTTTTATGACCTAATAAATCATGTATATATGGTTTTGATTTTAATTATAGTAACATAAAGAAATAATAAGAAAAGAAAAATTAAAGAAGTGATGTTAATATATAAATACAAGCAAAATTTAATTAGTAGGCAAGCAGCAAATGTTAAGATCATAGAATTATGGGAAAGCTGACATTTTAAAGTATTAGTTGATAAAAACTGAAAAGATAGTTGAAAGCACTTCTAAGTGATGGTTATAGATATATTTTTATAAACTTTTAAGCACTGAATTTCTAATATTTATTTATAAATTTATGTATATTATTTTGAAGAAATACAGACATCACTTTGTAATATTATATATATACTTTTCTGTTTTTTAATATTGTAGAATATTTTCATGTTGGCTTGATGTTCTTGGATGGTGTTTTTCTTCTTCTTACATTTCCTTGAATAATAAATTACTGATGAGTTGTCTGTTTTTATATTAACTACTATGATTTTTGCTGCTTTCACACCACTGGTGATTTCAGGTTTAAATGTCTCACCACTGATTAACTTCTTCCAGCAGTAAAAAAATCTAAGACAGAGAAAATGTGACTGATACAGCCTTAAATATCCACTTCAATTCATACTGTTGCTTTTTGATAAACAGCCTTCCATTACATTTAATTTTATGTTTATGCTTAGAATTACATTTACAGTTGCAATCTGCATGAGAAATTATTTCCATCCCACTTACTTTTTGTTCACTGCTTTTAAATTTTACCAATGTAGCTTAGCAACAAGATCCCTATTAAAATGTTATTACAAATAAAACAAAGAAAAAAAAATCAGAACATACAATGCATGTTTTTAAATCTTTGTAAAACATATCTTTTTTTATTTTATTTTAATAATTACCTTTTTATTAAAACTTGTAATCTAGTGTGAAGGCAAAGTAACAAATGTTAAACAAAGAATTTAAAAATACTACTTTTACTTTGATTATTACAGTTTCATTCTTACATATTAATAGTTTTTGTTCCAGTGGATAGTGCAGTACTCCCATATCAATGTAAATTAAAATGAGTCAGCATATCATTCAATGATACTCGAGTTATTTATCAATTAATTTTGTTTCTATTGGCCATTTTTGTCACACTTAGCCAACTTTTCATAGACTTTCAAGCTGACTTTATTTTTATTTATGGCCAGTTATCATCATTTATCTTTAACTAGGAAAAAAATCATGTGATATGCACAATTTAAATTACTGTCAGCTGTTGGATGTGAACCATGCTAACATGGATATAGACCTATTTCTACAAATTTCAGAATTGTGAATAAATTACATGCTAATCATATTTTTATGTATGAATGCAAACTAGGGAATATGTGATTTGGTATATCACAAATTTTCTAGCAACTTTCAAGTGACATCAGAATATTCCAAAAGCCAGAGATGTTTTCACACTAGCAATCTTATTGAGATCAGGAACTTTTGATTGGTGCTGCACATAATACAGAAAAGAAAGCTATTTCATTTTTTTACAATTATTCTCCATTTAGTGATTTTGGAGAATGAGAGTAACATGTCCAACAATCCATTACAAGTCACCCATTCCTAAATAGGCCAATGGGCTAGAGACACACATCACTACAACACAATATCCAAGTGACTAAAGTCATCATGATTATTTCATTCCCCTCCTTTCTCCCCAATATTTTTTTAATATCTAGTCAAGAATTATCATGGGAAAAATCTTTGGTCATTAAACTAGTAAGCGAACATTATTAACTAATCCAATGCTATCTTTTGAAGCTAGTTGATGACTCTGGTGATAAAGAATTTGCCTAGTCTTTTTGTGTGTTGAAGCATTTTTTTCACCTAACATCCAATCCTTTTTCTGAATATCTGCTTTTATTTTTAGAATTTTGACAAGATAATTGTGAATGATGGATGTATCATAATATCATTATTGCATTCTTCCAATCATCTGATATATCTTTATCATTTAGATATTTGATATATATAGTTTTGTCTATAATTTTTCAATTTCTTCATCTGCAATCTTTTAAGATATCAATAATTTTATCATTATATATATATATATATATATATATATATATAATGATAAAATTATTGATATATATATATATATATATATATATATAAGGAGCTTAAACTTAGATGCTCAAGCTTCCTAAATCTATTCAAATCTTATTATACAACTGATACATATGACCACATACATGTAAAAAAGCTAAATGGTCTCCAAACCAGCACTCATTAGTTGGTCCAAATTATTCTCTACCACACATATACACAATCAATGCTCAGTTTATATTAAGATAGCAAATCATCAAATTTTAATGAACAAGCTTCAATTTTTGCCATTCTCAACTCTTCAGCCATCCATTTCATTGAAAATCTGAGGATGAAATGCTAAAAGTTCTTGATGATGCCAATATTATTGTGACACTTATGTTGATCTTAAGTCAATCTGAGTCTTCCCACATAGAACCTTAATATGACTATTTAATTTTACAGAAGAGGAATGGGTAGAATACTGGATGAATACGTAATATTTAATTGTTTATATTAAATTTAATCAGTTCAAGTTCCTTATAATTACATTAAGTTTAGTTTAGACTATATATATATGTATGGGAATATAGCAACCATAATGTATAAAAGGTGGCCCTTAAAATGTGAGAGTAAGTTTATGAGTAAAAAAAAGGGTTAAGTTTTAAAAGATGACAAGTTATCACACACATTTACAAAAAAATATTATAGAAATATATGCATTTTATTAAAATGTAAAGTCTATGTCTAAACTTAATGAAATATAAAATTTCTAATCTAGTAAAAAGATCAACAAATATTTATGAATTTATTACACGATGATCATCGTAAAAAATTACTTGTTAAAAACATGTTCGTTAAAAAGTAAATATGAATAAAATGTATATATATATAATCTGAGATTTAAAAAAATAACGAACAGTTTTTTTTTTTTAATATTTCCTTTTTTTCTATTATAAAAATATATTTTATTTGTCATTATCTTTTTCTCTTTTATAAATATTTATTTTTAAATATTTAATACTTGCTAACGAGTTAAAATGTTTAATTTTGAAATTCATAGAAACCATATAACAAAGCTTGAAAGAAGTTTAAAAATAGAACTTAGTGGTACAATCAGGTAAAAAGATTAAGACGGAAAATAAAATTCTCTTTAAAAACGAGTTAAATTATTTTCAAATCTCTCAATTCAGTTTAGCAACTTACAAGAACAGTTTATTGTAAAAGTTTTACCTGATAACAGTTCTTATAAAATTGATAAAATTAAAAACTTCTTCTAAGATGGTATTTAAAACTCCGATATTCAGAAAGTTTTACATTTAATAGAAAATTTTAAATTATTATATTTACAGAAGTTTTCTTATTTAAATTTAAGTAAGTTAACATAAATTAATAGATATTTGTTAATAAAATGGTTAATATTAAGTAGCTATCATATATACAGAAAAAAATATTGTTTTTACAGAAAAAAATCTCCCTCACAAAAAAAAAAATTAATTTGTGTTAAACATCTGGATATTTCTTTTTACAATAGAATAAAAAGAACAACAAAAATATAAAATAATAGCAGTATTTGTTTTATTTTTATTGCTTTATTATAAAAAGATGTGCATTATTTAATTAATTCTAACTGCATAATTTATTTACTTATTCATAAAATAATGATTATATATTTTTTAAATTATTTTGCTACTTAGGGTTTTTGATTTTGTTCACATTTTATTGTTATGTAGCCATTTCATGTTTAAAGAAATCATTTATTTAATCATTCATTTATAAATAAATTATAAAATGATTACAAAGTTTTAGCTATTTTTTTCAGATGCAGATTATAAGAGATTTTAGGCAGCACGTTATTTTGTGCATGTTAATGTATTTTGTGCAGGACACATGTTCTGCACCTATACATTAATGTGATAGTTAATAAACTTAAGTAATCTTTCCACATAAATTAACATTTTTTATTAAATAAAAATGAATGTTAAATAATGTAATAACTAAAAGTATAAATTTTAATAAGAATTGAAATTAAAAAAAAAAGAAATATTATAAACTTAATGTTCATTGTAATTTTTGCTAAATGTATTAAGTTTAATTTATGCAATTTTAGTAAGTTTTATGTAAAATATATCTTTACTGGGAAAGAGAGGTAAAAATGTAAAAAATCAGCTATGTTTTTGATTTGCAAAAAGATTATCTTAACTTGTTTTATTAAAGAAGGTGGAAAGATTTGAATAGCATAATTAAGTTGGTAATCTTTAAAAAAAAAAAAAAAACCCAGCCAGGATCAACAAAATTAATTTTTTATCAAAAATAAAGGTCTGTTGTTTGATTTTGGATTATGTCAAGTTGAGAAAGTATTTAAAACTGAATCTTAAGTGTTAGAGGACATTGTCAGTTAAAAGAAAGCTGTTGCCTTAACTAGTCCATGTAGTTAATGTATTAGCAAATGGCAAGCCATCTTGCAACTGAATCATCAAACACCATGAAATTAAAAAAATTTTTCAAAGAAGAGACTTATTCTCATTGCATTATGGAAAAAGTTCACTTGGTTATCTGATAGAGGGTAAGCATGCAATAAAACCTGTCTAGATGGAAATCTTTTAAAAGCCTTCTTAATGAAAGCCTGTTGCATCTGTCAAATGACTCATCTTAGGTTTTAGTGACTTTTATAACTTACAGACATATTTTATCAATAGAAAATATTTACTGATTACATTCTGCATAAAATTGGAAATATAAAAAAAATAAAATAAGTTAAAGTTGTTAAATTTGGAAACATCTATAAGGAAAAGAAAAGTTTACAATAATCAAAGACACCTATCCAAAAATAGACAAGACTGACTAATGCCAAGATAATCTAAAAGAATGTTGGGTGTGCACAAGAACTCAAATTGTTCAGATGTGTGTTAAAACAATATGAATATTTTAATTTGTTTTTGAGTTCAAATGTTAAAATCAAAGGTATGCAGAATTTTATTTTTTAACTAATTCTATTCAATAATACTCTTTTATGTTAATATTAGATTTATAAAATATTCTAAAAAATATTACTTAATTACTTAGTCTTAATCTGTAGTTATGTCAAAAAGTTTTTTTTTTTTATATATTTTTATATATATATATATATATATATATATATATATATATATATATATATATATATATATATATATATATATATATATATATATATATATATATATATATATATATATATTGAACTGGGTGGGAAAGTAGATAGAATAGGAAACAAAATCTAGCATACAATTTTACTCTTTAGTGGAAATAGAAATTGGAATAACAAAATTGTAAGACTTACTTTTATACATAAAAATATGATATTATAAAATTATTTATTATACATTTAATTTACTCCATTGCAATTTAAGTATTACTCTACACTGGTCCCCCTAGGCAGAGAAGCATAATATCCAGAGGGTATCCATCACCAAGCCAGAACTATAAGATACATCACCGTGGTTACATTTTATGGCCACAGATCTTCTTCGCTGAAAAATTCAACACCTATAATTTAAAACACTTTTTTGTTTTGGAGTAAGCTCCAGGTGCCAGTTAATTACACAAAAAGTTAACCAATGTATCCTGATGATGAGAAACGAATTCAGCACCTAAGAAATCCCAACTAGCTCAGTCAAATAAATAATATAATAAATTGCTTCTTTAATTAGTGGTATG
This sequence comes from Epiperipatus broadwayi, assembly GCA_028023455.1. Taxonomy (NCBI): domain Eukaryota; kingdom Metazoa; phylum Onychophora; class Udeonychophora; order Euonychophora; family Peripatidae; genus Epiperipatus; species Epiperipatus broadwayi. The sequence continues at coordinate 904,833 of JAQFVV010012684.1, read as the reverse complement.
AGTAAAGAATTGACTGACAAAATATTAATTTTCAAAGATAATTTATGTTAACTACTAAAATACTTACTAAAATTTGTCAACTAATTATAAAATTTCTTAATCTAAACTATGATTTATAATAATCTCAGGCACACACATATCATAATAAGATATACAATAGTAATATAATTTAAAATAAAGCATTAAAATAATTACAAGCATTCAAACATGCCATAAATAGTTTATTTTATGTGGCTATAGAGTTCATTTATTAAACTGACTTTAGAAGGCATCAAAGATTGCAATGGCTACATTAATTGTTATCAAAAATTTGAATAAGAGAATGTTATTACCTATAGGATTTTCGAACATGGTGGCTTCAAATTATTTATTGCTGCATGTGTGTTTTACCAACCGGTTGAATTTTTAGACTTCTGATGTGGTCCTGATGAATGCGGTTCCATGCTACTTCTTACTCAAGGCAGTTAGACACTTTTGGGCAGCTTTAAATTATTAAATGGGCATTGCTTCTATCAGGCAGTCTGCTGATGTTCTATCAGACAGGCTGGAGTCCATTGCATGTTCCAAACTGCTTAGCACTGCATCAGATTCATTGAAAAAAGTCTAATAGGTGTTTGACTTAAGATACACGAATGACTGACTCTAGATATGTGTATGACTGGCTGACAAAAGTTTTGACCCTATTTTATATGATGAACTTGTTGTCATTTTTTAATTAGTTTTTAAATTCATTCACTGCTTTGATTAAATTCTTAAGATGCCCTTTAATTAATCCTGCTGTTTATGGATTTTAATTAGTAGCCATTGTTAATCCCTGTTGTTTATGGATTTTAATTAATAGCCATTACTAATTCTGTTTTTATATAGCTTATGAGTATATACAATCATTGAGGGAAATTTTAATTATACACTTTCATTTGTTTTAATATTTATTTTCATACTTTAATTTTCAATATGCACACATTTTATTATGTTCTTTATATTTAAATACAATCTTTATTCACACACACACATATATATATTATATTTTAAATAAATGAAAAGAGACTTTTTAATTTTTAATATTTCTTTTTTTCTTCTTTAAATTAAATGAAAAGAGAGTATTTTTAATTTCATGTCAAAGATTTATTTTTAGAATTTTATAGTTTCAACTTTCTAAGTTAAATTCTCTCCCCCAACTTCCTCTCAAACTTTCTGATTTCTTTTTATTTTTTCAAATAAGATGTTTTTAATTTCAAAATCATTATATAGTTTATGAAAATTTTATTCTTAATAATTTTAGATGAACTTATTACAACATATACCTTGCTTAGTGGTACAACATATATATGACATATTTTGCAGATTTATCCATGTTAAAAAATTTAAATATTGATATGCCAACATTTTGACTTGATCACACAAGTCATCCACTGGGTGATAAAAGATAAAAAGAAGGATGGAAAAATCCACCCTTTCTTTTGAAGTGCCATTATAGTTTTTTAAAAAAATTCTTTGATTTGGTTTTTACATAAGGATTTGTATATAGGTTGTTGTTGTTAGTTGTTGTTATTCTTATTTGGTTCATTTTTGTTTATTTATTGTTGGTACATGCTTTGTTGTGCAATTGGGTATATGTATATAAATAATTATCATCAGTAGCATTTAAATTGCTATTTATAATTAGATTGTATTTTTATTTTGGAAATTATTTAGGATGTAAGGTTATTATTTTGGTTGCTTATTTATTTATTTATTTTGTCAACTGCAAAAATAAATTTTTATGTAATTTTTTTTTGTGTTATTATTATTAGCATTTTATTTTTTTTCATCTTAATATTTTAAAATCAACAATCAGCAGTGGTAAAGACTTTTAAGTCAGTGCATGAGTTGTAACAATAGGAAAAAGATTACTATAGAAACACAGAGATTAATCACCATAAAATAGAAAAGAAAGAAGCCATAACTTTATTTTGTCTATTCCACAAATTCTTCTTTTGGATATCAATATAATAACTACTGGATCAAGATATACATCAAAATGATTGGCTAAGTGAATTTTACAATCCTTGGGTAATTTATGCTTTTTGCCTATCTTATTTCATTATTGGAGTCCAGTAAAAAATATGTAGTTTAACACTAGCAAACCTTGAAGAAAAAAAAGCTTTTTTAACTTTTAAGCTTCTTTTAATGACCCTAACCTTAATATCTACATTAATTTATTTCTATAGCTGAATATAAGAGAATGCCAGGAATTAATCACTTCAACAAAAGAAAAATCTATAAATACATGTGTCACTAATGTGTATACATATTTTAAAGTTATTTCAATTTACCCCAGGATGGACCAATCAAAAGAAAAAGACCTGAAATAATTAGTGAACTTTAAAATGAAGAGACAGTAAAGAAAATTAAATTGGGTAACTAAAATTTGATCATTTTTTGTTTTTATTCATTTATATATTTTTTATTTATGAAATTTTAAAATTGATCTTTACAAGAGAATATACATATATAATGTCTAAGACTAGCTTATATTTTTCTTTTTGAATGTTTTGACTTAATAATAGTAATAATGAAAGTCAATTTATAATATATAACATATTATTATTATTATTATTATTATTTTGTCAGAAATTTTATGTTAAATTGTGCAATAGATTAGTAAATGCCAAGGTAAAATAATGATTGTAATTATATATATATATATATATATATATTATTATATATATATATATATATATATATATATATATATATATATATATATATATATATATATATATATATATATATATATATAAAGGTACACATATTGGGAATACAAGTGGAGTAGGATTCATTATAAATAAAAAGTGGAAGAACAATATTGTGGAGATTGATGGTGTATCAGAAAGAGTGGCAAGATTAGTTATACAACTTAATAGCAGATACCAAATGCAGATAATTCAGGTTTATGCCCCAACAAGTTCTCATAGTGATGAAGTAGTAGAAGATTTTTATATGGATGTACAAAACGCTTTTGATCAAGAGTAAACAACATTTTAAAATTGTTATGGGAGACTTTAATGCTAGAATTGGTAGACCAAATGAAAGATGAAATTGCTGTAGGTAATTTTGGTTATGGTAATAGAAATGAGAGAGGACATAGACTTGTGGAGTTTGCAGAAAAAAAACAACTTTATATTATGAATTCATTTTTTGAAAAAAATGTTAAAAGGAAATGGACATGGAAGCATCCAAATGAAAGTACTGCAGAATTGGATTATATTTTGACTAACAGAAAATACATATTTCAAGATTGTAATGTTCTTAATAAATTTAACACAGGAAGTGATCATCGATTAGTAAGGTGTAAGTTACGTGTTAATGTAAAACTAGAGAGACAAAAATTATTAAGAAAAACAATATTTACAGTTGATATTCCTAATCTTCAGAAACATTCTAATGAATTTAAATTAGAACTTACAAATAGGTTTCAAGTGTTAGGAGATTTTGAACATGATTCAGATTTGAATGAAATTAATATGAAAATAACTGATACTCTTTTAAACACTGCAACAAAGATAGCTGGTAGAAAAAAGCAGCAATTGACTAATAAAATTTCTACTGAGACTAGAGAATTTATGAAGAAAAGAAGGAATATGAAGATATACAAAAATGATGTATTAAAAAAAATTGAATATCTCAAATTTTGTAAAATGGTACAGGAAAGAGTTAAAAATGATATAAGAAAGTATAACTGTGAAATAGCAAGGAAAGCTGTAGAAGAAAATAAAAGTCTCAAGAATGTTAAACAACATTTTGGTTTTGGTAAGAAATTTATATCTGCAATAAGAAAAAAAGATGGAATTATTACTAAAACGAGAGATGACAACATGAAATTGGTAGAAGATTTTTATCAAGAATTATATAGTAATAAGGAACAAGTACCTCCTATATCTATTACATCTTCCAAATTGCCCAGAATTTTAAATGAAGAAGTGAGACATGCAATTAAGTGTATGAAGAAAGGAAAGGCTCCAGGAAATGATGGAATTATAATTGATATATTAAAAGAAGCAGGTGAAGAAATAGAAACAATTTTAGCAAAGTTATATACCAAATGTCTAAATGATAAAGATGTACTGGAAGATTGAAAGAATGCAGTAATAATATTAATATTTAAAAAAGGTGATAAATTACAGACCTATCAGCCTTTTATCAGTTTTATATAAAATTTTTACCAAGATAATTACAACTGGTCTACAGAGAACTTTGGATTCCCACCAACCAAGAGAACAAGCTGTATTTAAAAGTGGTTTTAGTACAATAGATAATATCCAGGTATTGAGAGAAGTCATAGAAAGGACAAATGAATATGAGTTGTCATTATGTTTTGGATTTGTAGATTATGAAAAGGCATTTGATTCTATATACATTTCTTCAGTGATTAAAGCATTGGATCATCAAGGTATAGATCCAGGATATTGTCATATTTTAAAGAATATTTATAAAAATGCAACAGCAACAATTAGATTACATAATGATACTGGAAAAATCAACATTGAGAAAGGTATAAGACAAGGTGACTCCATATCTCCAAAACTTTTTACAGCAGTGCTGCAAGAAGTATTTTGTGGATGAAAATGGGAAACTAAAAGTGTGAAAGTAAATGGAGAGTATTTAAGTCATTTAGATTTCACAGATGATGTAGTTGTTTTTGCAAATAATGCTTCAGAGCTTCAGGAAATGTTGCAGGAGTTAGCAGATGAAAGTAGAAAAGTAGGACTAAAGATAAATGTTAAAAAGACTAAAGTAATGTTTCATCTATTTTCTCAAAATATGAAAATAAAGATTGATTATGAAGAATTAGAAGAAGTTAACAGTTACAAATACCTTGGTCAGATTATTAATACAGATGGAAACATAATGGAGGAAATTAATCATAGAATTAAACTTGGTTGGAGTGCTTTTGGTAGAAATAACTTGATACTAAAAGGAAATATGCCTATGTGTTTGAAAAGGATGGTTTTTAACAAATGTGTTTTACCAGTTCTTACTTATGGATCTGAGACTTGGACACTTAATAGAAGAGCAATACAGAGACTTCAGACCACTCAAAGGAGTATGGAGAGATGTATGTTGGGAGTAACAAGAAGGGATCGAAAACACAATGTATGGGTGAGACAACAAACAGGTGTTACTGATGTTATTGAAAAAATTAAAAGATTAAAATGGAGTTGGGCTGGACATATTGCTAGAAGAGATGATAATAGATGGATAATTGAAATTTTAAACTGGATTCCAAGAGATTGTAAAAAACCCAGAATGAGACCACATGTGAGATGGATGGATGAAATAAGAAAATGTGCAGGGATGTTGTGGAGAAGAGAAGCTAAAGATCGGAGAAGATGGATTAAACTTGGAGAGTCCTTCATCCTGCAGTGGATTGATAATGGTTGATGATGATAATGATGATGATGATATATATATATATATTGTAACCTTTTATTTAGGTTCCTATATTAAATAATCCAAAATTTTAAATCATAATAATATATCTAGCATAAAAATCTTAATAAGTGGCTTTAAATAAAGACTGTTTTGAATGCACTAGGAAATTGCTTGAATGGAGATGAGATTTTAAACCCAATGTAGGTTTGAAACTAGGGATAAAACAAAAATTTAAAAATATTGTTATTAATTGGGAGATAAATATATTGCTATTTTATTATTGCTGAATAATAAATTAAAATAAATAAACAAATAAATTTATTAAATCTTGTAAAATAAATGGTTATAGTCAATTACTTAAGCATATTTTTTTTTGTAGTGAATTGAAAATAGTTTTTGATATTATGGGTAGTTATTAAAAATGAAGCCAGAGGGGATAATGTTAATATATTCCCACTAAGATTATTGGATTATTTGCTCCCACAGTGCATTGTAATAAAAGCTATATATAATTTAACAAAGTTGTAGGGGGGTTGAGTAAAAAATGGAACTAAATAACCACAGACTTCAACTCTGATCTTCTAAAATAAGGAGGGAAAAAAAATCTAAAAATCAGAAAATTTGGGAATTTAATTGAATGGGATTATAATATATTGATATCTAAAGATGATTGAATAGAAAATCTCAAAGCCTTGCTATCATTTTAGACACCATCTCCATGACCATATAGTTCCTAGGATTCATACTGAAGAAGGAAATGAAAGCCATGGGGATAAGTCTTTATCTAAATAAATATTGCTTCAAACCCAAAAAAATTCAAGAAAAAATAAGCTTTTGCTTGTATTTTATTCCTATTTTTAAAATCTCTTCTTTGAAAATGACACACAAATTATTTATAGTTAAAATAAAAAGTTGATAATGTTTGTATTTCACGCCAATCTTATTATCCAGCAGAACAATATTGTGCTTGTAAATTAAAATCTCAAGAAAAAAATAATAATTTGAAATAATTTTCAAGACAAGTGTTATGATATATATAGTAAATAAATTAAAAAGTCATTTTTGAATAATCTAACATTTAATAAAGTAAAAAAAAATAATTGCGTGATTTTATCTATTCTCATCTGCTGATTTTTCCTCATGCCACTTTTGTGTAATGATAGAAGTGAACGATTACAGATTCATTAAAAATGCTCAAGATATCATACTTGTAAGTGGATAAATTCCTTTTAATAGTGTTAACAGTTATTATTTGGTCAATGGAAATATAATACAATAAATCTTTACTTTTAAAATTTTACAGTACAACACGCATAAATAAGATTTTAGAAAATTATCTGGTAACGGTCCCAATTACTTGAAGTGTTACAAATCGTACCATGGAGGAAAGAATAAAATTAATAAAGAATTTTAAAAAAGTTAAATATGTTAATTGCAATAAAATTATAAAGTCATTTTCAAGGAAAATCATCTTGATTAAAATGTAAATAAAATGATTTTAGTTACATTCCACTTGAAACGTTTAAACATGGTCTCACTATATAATACCAAATAAATCAATAAATGTATTTAAAAAGTTTGTTTTGAAGACTACAATAACCTATACAGTTATTACGAAAAATTATCTCCAGAAAAATGGATAAACTGATTTTAATTATGATACACTTGAAGACCTTTGAATATTGCCTTGTTATATTAGCATCAAACAGGATAATAAAATATATATGCATTATCTGGAATGTTTGCTCATCATAATATCAGTTATTATCATTTTAACTCACAAGGATGAAATAACTTGGATGAATAGGATAAAAATTTAATGGAAGAAAATGTTCTTTTATTTTTTTATTATTGCTGTGTTATGTATATTACTTACATCAAGTGTTATTTGGTAATTTTGTTTTTTAAACATATGTGTTTGATTGTGGTATGAAATATATATTGAGTTAAAGAAAAAAAAATGTGTAAAATATATACATCTATTACATGTATTTTTATTTTTTCAGCTAAGGGAAAACATGATATTATATATATCATTTATCTAGAGAAAGTGAGAGATATTTACTTCTCTAATATTTTAAAACAGATTTCAATTTATATTATTAAAGGGTGAACATGCATACATTTTGTCAGATATATTAGAATGACCGAATTATTTTCTTATATAAAAGAAAATTTGATATAAGCCTTTTTCATTTCATAATTTTGTATAGAAATGAACTTGTCCACTTTGAATATAGATGCAGGTTGATCTTTATTGCTTCAATACATTGTGCTGTCTCTAACAAAAGTATAGTTGTCATTTTAAAATAATTAATGATCATATGACATATATATTTTGGTTTGTCTATTGATACATTAATGGTTCTGCATTGTGAAATGGAATATGTATATCTCCACTGTTATTGTTAGTGTTGTTTTACCTTGCTATAATATGGAGAATGATTTGTGACAGTTTTTAGCTGATGGGATGTTCCAATAGAATGACATCCAATAGATTACTATTAATATTGAGCATGGGCTGATGGAGAATCACCTATTGCTGATTCAATGAGAGGAAAGTTTAATAGAGGCTGAGTAGTAATTAATGATTGTTAGCATAAATAATCCTAAAAGAAAGGATATCCATGGTCTGAATTCTATTTTTTCATGATGAGGCAAAGCCCACATGTGTATACCCATAGAGAGGTAGTAGAATTAGCCATATTATTATACAACTGTCATGTTGTTTTTATAGAGCCTCTCTTTTAGTAGTAAATCCCTCATGATGATCTAGAGTTAGTTTTTCCACCATGTATGGTGAAGTATAGTAGTTAAAAATCATATGGCAAGGATAAAATAATGTTAGATTTAGGAACACTGATTTAACTGTAGTGTTTGCTTCATTGAAATAGTGTTTTATGATGTTGTAGGATCTTCATCAGTTATATACAGACCAAACCAAGATTTATTAATGATTGTAGAAATTTTTATATGTAAAAGTAAGAGATGCACATGGGCAGTATGGATTTATCTTCATCAAATAATGATTTAACAATGGATTGGTAAGATCAGTTAAGTATTCAATAATTAGATTGTGGACATAGGTAATGTTTTAGTGATATATATGTGTATTTGACTTTAGATGTCTAATCCTACTTTAATACACCAAACCTATTCATCTCAAATTTTAATCAATTATTAATTATGCAGAATATGATAATTGCCCTTATCATATTCTGATAAAAGAAATGATTTCAGTATGATGCAACCCTTTATAATTTTTGAATTCTAAATTTAAGGTTTTGCATACCATAAGGTCATAATTACAGTGTTGTTTTTTTATTATTTAAGTGTGAGTTTAGCTTCAATAAGGTTTCATGATCTTATTCTTTAAGATAGAGTAAACTATAATAAGTGATACTTTGATTTTCATTGTATAAACGGGTTGTATCATTTGCTGAGTAGATAGTCAATGGGATACCAAGTATTTTCCCATCCATAAATTCTTTTAATATATTAGTTTTATTTCATGCCATATCTTTGAATTAAAATTTGTAAATATTGTAAATAAAGTTTGTTGTGTTTAAAAATTTATTTACTTGCCCGTAGTCTTATTGCTAATCACTATATACACATTATTATTATTATTGCTATCGACCTATCTGAAGATTATAAATTGAAATCATCATTGACCAGTATAGTACTATTAACTATATTATGCTATATCACAATAGTTTTGTTAAGCCTTATAATTTATTAGTACATCTAATGCATCATCACACAATAATCAAAAATGTTAGTAACTTAGAGTACAGATTATTTTAAGTAATAGATTAAAAGATAAATATAATATTGATTTAATGGGATTAGTTGAACCCGCAGAGCTATCATTCACTGATCTTTATCACATGGTTTATCATTATCTAATAAAAGAAATTTGGTAAGTTATTGTATTTATTTATTAAAAAGATATTCCTATTATTTAAATATTAAAGTTATAAGAGTTATGGAGTTCATAAAGTTTATGTGTAACTGCTAATTATAGTTCTTAATTTGAGTTTATATTGAGAGCTGTTTTGTGCATTCTATTTGGGTAGTGGTAAAATTCCTCTCACTGACCCAAATATATTGTGTATAATGATGTTGAGTGTTTGAACCCTGAGAAGAATTAGTTGTTAAGTTTCAAGGCAGAATTTAAATTTGTAATAAATTTTATATCTAGTTAATTATTATAGTTGGACTTGAAATAGATTACTTTCACTGTTTTATGAAAGTCAACCAAACTTTAAGGTATAAATTACTTCTTTTGTTGTAAAAAGTAACTTCATGATAAATATCCTGGTTGTGTCAAGCTTGAAATCCCTATTTTTATTTAGCTTATCTTTTTACCATTTAATTCCATATTAGTTTATAGTTTAGATTTCAGTTTCCATCATTAACATTGTTTTTCAATTTCATCTTGATCATTCTTTTATTTATTCATTCTCATTTGATATTAATTCCTTATGATAGTTGATTAATAATATATTAACTTTTATTCTTTTATCACCGTAACTATTCATTAACTCTTATTCGATCATTATCTTAATCATTCATTATTCTCATACATCTTCGTTCTTTTCTCTTCATTCTTAGACTCATTTCATTTCACTATTTAATTATTAATTCTTTCCATCATCCATTTAGTCATATACATCATAATTTACTTATCATTTCATTTATAAGTTTAATTTCATAATTAGTCCAGAGATATAATTATTAGTTATTTATTAGTTTGCTGAACATCAAATTTAACTCATCACATTTTGTACCAGGTTCGAAATGGGAGTTCGAAACACCGGTCTCTTAGGCAGAGAAGAACATACTCGGAGAGTATCTATGCCCAAATGATAGCTATAAAATATATAACTAGCATTACATTTCCAGGACATAACTTTTCTCGACTGTTGAGTTCAACACCACGTTCAAAGCACTTTTTTTTGTTTGTGTATAAACACGGGCGCCAGCTATCTATTCAAGAATGAATAAATAACACACTTTGAGCAATGGACACTAACTCAATGCCTAAATATCCATGACTATCTCAGCTATTTGTAATCACTAACAGATTATACATAATTAATGGTGAAAAAATTAATAAAAAAATTGGTAGAAGGAATTGATAAAAAGAATTGACCGACAAACAAAGTTTAAGTTTTAAGACAATTTATTAACTAACATTAATTTACTAAATTTAAACATCTTTATAATTTTTTTAACTAATATAACACACACACATTTTAAATTAATATGCTATAATATATATTTTATAAAAAGGCATAAATAATGTTTGACGTTTATAAAATCATATACATTCACAAACACGCACATAAATAGTTCATTTTATGCATGATTATAGAGTTCAAATTACTTGCCTCTGGAGGCTTTATGAATTAATGCAATGGCTATTATGGTATAAATGAAAATAAGCAAATGTTTTACCTAGGATTTTGAACATAGATGTAGAATTTTGTTTTCTTTGGTTGCTGCTTTCAGTGAGAATATTTCCAGCCAGCTCGTTTCCTTGATGAGTTTCCTTATTATTCATGATTATTACTATTGGAGACAATTAGATACTGATGGAGATTTTCTAAGATGTTATGCTGACATTATTTCATGGGCAGATATTGCTGATCTTATTTGACTAAGGCTGGAGAAAGATGTGTGTTCCCAAAAACTGCTCAGCACTGCATTTTGTTTCTGGATACAATTAACTCAATTGATTGTCCTCTCTTGACTTAACTGAATCAATTAATTTTTGAACTGAACTGAACTCAATTAATATTTAGATTTAATGATTATAAGAGATAACAATATATTAAATTATAAACTAATAATTAACCCACTGCAAAAAAGAAGATATATAAATTGTAAATCAAAAGTACCAATGATGCATAAAATGGCAAGTTTTAGATCTGTTTTGTTTTGGAATAAAAAATTACGTCATTACCAAAGTGATAAACTGAAAAATATTGAAATATTTGTCAAGGAATTGCTTGATGTAGGTTATAAAATGGAACAAATAAACAATACTTTATGTCAATTTAAAAAAAATTATAATAATTTAAAGGAAATAAAAATTAATAGTAAACAATGGATATCTATTCCATTTATTTCAAGTCTACGAGTAAAATTTTTTAAGGATTTATATAAGAATGTGTTTAAGTTTCATTCTACATTCCAAACAATATTAATAAATTAGTCAATAATTCTAAGGATATCATACTTGTCACGCAGAAAAGTAATGTCATATATCAAAAAACTTTTGTGATTATATGCTATCATATATAGGTGAATCTAGGTGCAGTATTGAGAAAAGATTGAAGGAGCATGAATTGTTATATAAGCGTGTAAAAAATAAAAATAAAGGTGACTTAATATCTCCTTTGATTTTCTTTGATCATGAAAAAATATGAAAATATAAATTTAAATTTTATTTTGAAAATGTGAAAATTCTTCATGAAGAGAGAAACCATTGTAAAAGAAAAATTAAAGAGGCAATTTTTATAAACAAGAATAAAATGCATTTAATAAATCAACAAACTGCTAACATTAAAATACAAGATTCGTGGAATTTGAATTGATGACGTTTGCTTCTGCTTTTGATTTTGAATTTAGTGGCAGTTGAGGCAGGTTTAAGAAATTAATGGAAAGTACTTCTGCGGATTTAAGGATTGTTTGTAATAGTTTGTAAACCGTTAAATTTGATATTTATTTATAATTACAATTTTGTTTTTAATTAACGGACATTTTATTTATTTTACACACACACACACACACACACATATATATATATATAATTAGACATTTTATATTGGTTATATTTTTTTAATATGCAATAGCAGCCATATATAATTTGAACACGAAAGCTCATTAATTTGATATTTTAATGTAAACATGGTATAAAATTATTATTATAAATGAGTTTTTAAATAATGAATTATGTGGTAAATATTCATTTATGCTATATTCAAATACTCTTGGTAGTATCCATTTTATTTTATTATAATAATTTTGGTTTGTTTAAAATTTAAAGTTTTTGCCCATGTTTCTTCTCTTCTAAGCATTATTAATTTTAGTATTCCAAATAAAACTTCCATACTTAAACTGTGTGATGATTGGATAACAATAATTAGCTGTAATATCTACAGCTAATTATTATGTGAGAAAAACCTAGCATTATGAGACATAATGAATATCTTGTCTTGCAAGAAAGAGCTGATATAAAAAAAAAATTGGGATCAATAATTTTCATTAACAGTGTTACATAATAAAAAAATTATCAAATGTTTAAGGCATAAATTATTATTGATAAATAGGTAATTGATGTTAATATAGTGTTAGGTACGCTCCTAGATAATCAATACTTGTTTGTTCATGTAAATTCAGTCTATTTCAGTTGAAATTTGAGATATATTATTCTTTTAATATAAATCCCACATATCACATATGATTATAATATATTATTATATTTAATATTTTCATTGTTATATGATAAAAAACAAAAACTTATTTGGGTTATAAGTATATTATTATTTAACCTTTTTAGTGCAATACTTTTAAATGATAAAACATTCTTTCCCTATAGATATTGATATTATATTTAATGTTTTCACAGTTATATACTGAAACATGGGAATGATGAATAAATTTAATGTTTTGATTATATAATAATAATAATAATAATAATAATAGTAATAATAAAAATAAGAATATAAAAGAAGTTGCGTTATATAAATTTTTTTGGCTATAAATGCATGGTTTTATATTTTCTTCAACACATTATCTAATTTATTTGTTTTATAATATATATATATAATATTAATAGTAAATAAATAATTATTGCTTTATTTTGCTTTTTTATTTTATTTGTATATTTGTATTATTTGTAAGTTTGTTTTCATAAATAGTTTTTATTTTTTGTCTCTAAGATAAATTAATTTTATAGTAACTTAATTAATGCTTGTGTTTGTGAATTTTGAAGTAGGTATATTTATACACATAAAACAATATCTGCTTGTTTTTAATAAAAAGTTTTGTAATAATTAATGAATTTTAATTAAGTAAGTTTTAAATCTTTGTTAGTTGCAGTGATTACCAAACAACTTATATGAATAAATTCTGCATTTCAGAGATCTGATGTTGATATTAGTATATGAATTCCAAAATGTAGTTTGACTAAACAAACTCGTTTGGGTAAGTTGTAATATTTATTTTCTTAATATTCTATACAATCAACTTAATTATTCATCTCTGTCTTATTTAAAATTGAAAGCTTCAAAAAATGTATATATAAAAAAAGACTAAAAGAATTCCTATAATTATTAACTGTAAACGTTATTACTATTCATATTTACAAACTACTTTATACATTGATAAATATCATCACTGAATCAAAAAAAAAAATATAAATATAACAATGAGTTCATTTCTGGAAGTTTTGATTGACAGAATAAATCGTTATATCGTTTCTAAAGAATTTATTTTTCTTACTTAATGGATCTCAATGCGTAAAAGCGGGTAAAGTATATACTATTTATTGCAGTATACTTAATTAAATAATTCTAATATAAATCTTTATCCACTGTAATAAAAAATGTTATATACAAATATTGTTACAATTATTAGTTTAATTTCACGTTGATTATAACAAGAAATCAAATTTATATATTGTAATACTAAAAAAAAAAAAATCTTACATTTACTTATAACATTTTTAATTAATATAAATAAAATTTAAAGAGCATGATATCTCATTAATAGTTATAAACATTTTTTTTATTTTTAATAAATAACTTTTTATTAGATCTAAAACATAATTCGGATATAAAATGTAACTAGGATTAAATTTGTATTGCTTAATCATAAAAAAATAAACATAATGAATAATCAATTACAGCTGTAAATTCTTATTATGACTTCAACTTTTGTTTGTATATATAAAGGAACAATATGTCTTAATGATATAATGGATTCATTCAAGTTTATACTATTTCTCTAAATATTTTATTTCATGACTACTGTTCCATGTATTATCCATACTTAGCATTAAAAAACATAAAATATTTATTATAATTGTATGCTAAACAATATTCTTATTATATTTTCTCTATTTATATTCATTTTTTAGAATTAGTTTTACTAATAATTATTACTAACATTTACAGGTATTTAAACATTACTATTCCTTTTTTCAATCATTTTTTTTATTTTTTTAAAACTTCCTGTCTTTAATCATACATGACCTTGTTATTCTACCCTCATGCTATCAGGCATTTCTGGGCACCTAACTGCGACTTGAGGATTCTTTGAATTATTAAAATTATCACGGACATATAATTCTGACTTCAATATTGTTTTTATTTTTTGACTTTTCATTCTTTCTCTTTATTTTCAATTTTGCCATATTTATTTATGTGAGCTGCTAATGGTGATAATACTGATATTGATTTTAAATATTTATTTGCATGGATAATTCTTTGAATTATTAAAATTATCTTTATTTTAATTAGTTTTCTATTTATCGAAATACTTTTATTTTAGTCTTTCACGTTTTATTTTTTCTATGGTATTCTCTATCGTCGTAAAAAAGCATTGCTCGTTTATGTTATTAAAATATATATTTTAAAAGTTATTAAAGTCCAATAATTTAAAAATGTAATAAACAAAATTAATTATAAAAAGTTATAACACTTATTATTTGTAGATTAAATAGTAACGTAATTAATCCTGAGCTTATGAAAGAACTAAAGATTTACATTTCAAAATATTAATTCTAAAATTTTAAAAACATTTTAAAATCGATTAAAAATGCATTATTTTAAAAAAAATATATTTATCTTTGCATTTACACTTACAAACGTGGATGTCTTTATAAAAAAGGAATTTTCTTCTTCTTTATTATGAAATATAATTTGATATCACATGTTAAATATCTGACATTTTGTTTTTTTCACCAACAGAATAAAATTCATTTAAATGGGTATTAGAAAATTTTAAAAGAACAATTCTAAGCTAATTGTAGTTATAAATTTTTTATTTTAAAAAACTTTTAATTTATTTGTAATTTAATTAACTTGTTGTTATATAATTGGCGATGACATTGTTTAAATGACAGGTGATACAATTTATTATTAAATCAATTCAGAATAATTATAAAATTAAAAATTTACAAAACAGACTTACTTCATCTCTATATAGAAATCATAACTTGTAATTTCTACTCGTATTCTATTTTCATAAAAGATTAAAGATACCCATTATTTAGTACATTAATTATAGTAATTTTAGTAGTCATCCGTTTTACTATATATTTATTTTAATATTTATTTAGCCTACTATTACAGTATATAAAACTAGATTATTTATTTGAAAGTTAAGTTGAAAAATGTATAATTTATTGTAAAAAAAACAAAAAACTGCGAATGTAGTTATATAAATAAGCAACATATTACTATTAGATTTCAACTTTCGTCAAATAATTTATATTAATAAAATTATTAAGTGGTGATACCATGTTTAGTTTTAGTTTATTTCTGGGACTGAATGAATCGCCATATTTCCAGAAATAATTTTGTGCTGTTTTATTCTATTGCCTCTTAATTTCTTGCCTAATTTTCATCAAAAAAAAAAAAAAAAAACCAAAAACATTATTATTAAGAGATATAATATTTTAAATAAAAAAACCTGAAAACATTTAAAAATAGTGCATTAATAAGAAGAAATGTAAATAATTTTAATGTTTATATAAAAAAAATGGAATAAGCAATGTCACATACAGATACAAAAGAAAAGTTTTATACTGAGAACATAATTAAAAATTGGAAATAAATAAATGAATATGAAAATTAATACATATAAAACAATTTTCTGAATGTAGTACAAACTTTGTAATGGTAGACAAAATTAGAAAGATTGAAATATATAACTAAGAAAAAAAAGATAATAATTATAATTTCATTAAAATAGAAATTGCAAGTAGAGTGTCTTAAAAATTTGCAATAAGAGAATAAAAAAAGAAATAGAAAATATAGATGAAAAAGAAATGTTATTTTTTAATGCAGACTTTGATAGCTAAGAAGAAAAAGCAATTATATTTGATAACACATAATATATAGACTGCAAATTAAAAATCTGGAAGAGAGCAAATATGTATTAAAAAAGGAATGAAATGAAATAATTAGATACAAATAAAATTATAATTTTTAGCATAAGAATATGGAGAGTATAAATTAAAACAGTATCATGATAAAAACATTTAAATTAGAAATGAAATATAAAACTACTAAAACACCACATTATCAATATTTTTTATGCTTACACAAGCTATTAAAATAATAGAAAACTCTCCACACAGTAGTAATACCTAATAAAACCACAATAATCAATGAATGTCAGAAGGTTTGTGCATATCTAGTGTCCACTCATCCTCTATCCCCAGACTAATTTCTAGCTTGTGGCTCTCATCAGTGAGAAGCATTTCATCTGAGAGCATAAAAGATTACAATATATTCGAAGATCTAGATGAGGTACTCTTAATCCAAATCTCCTCACTGATGAAAGCCATAAGCTAGAAACTTTTCTGGGGATATTGGATGAGTGGGATCTGGATGGGGATTTTACACACAAACCTTCTTGCATCCATTGATTACTAAGGTTTGCATTGGGTGGCACTATTGTATAAAAAGTTTGCTACCATTTTAAATAAAATATTTTAAGAATAATTCTCCTTACTCTAATTCAGAACAAACTATTGTAAATTTTAGTAATCAGTAGACTTCAGGTAGCTGTTCCTATTACATTTACATCTCCATTTCTGGTTTATGGTTTTTTTCCAGTAAATAGTTTGGAATATTTATTAATGAAGATCATAACCTCAAAACAGATATGAAGATGTGGGACGAATGAAATGTTTATGAGCACATATGTAAATGTAAGCAAAAAAAAGTCGAGACATTTTGTTTCAAATAAAATATGTACATGTGAAAAAAAAAAGGCAAGTGGAGAAAAGCTTGAAAAATCATTAATTTTCAGAGGGAATTAGGAAAGTAAATAAAAAGGCAATAAAAGATTAGAAGTCATATAAAAGTATAAAAAATTAAGAAGACTAATTAAGTTAATTAACAGATAGGGTATTGAAAGACAGAGTAAAAGAAAATATGCTTAGGATTTTGAGTGAAGAAAATAAGTGGGATAAAACATAAAATAGATTTATTAAATGGGAATAGAAATATGCCAAATTATAAGTAGGATGGAAATAATGAAAAATGAGAACCGTAAAATCAATAAACAAAAAATATAATATTAAAAATGACGAAAAGGATCAGTATTAATTAAAGTAAATATTTTTATTGTTTTAATAAATGATATCAATATACAATATATCTAAAATTTACTAAGATAAAATTACTGTTCAAAAGTAAGAATAAAAGTTCATCATATGTAATTAATTTGTATACCGATGGCAATATTGCACAGGGTTCATAATTTACATATATTACTAAAGATTGTTAAGTTTTATATAGAAATAAAAATGCTTTTAGTAAGCATAAGAAGTTTTTTGAATTTACAAAAATTATATAATAAGATGTTGAGAAAGAAAATGTTGGATTGCAGACAGATATAGAGTTCTGATATGAACTATTAGAAATATGTATAACATGTAGTTTAAAGTCTATAAAGATAAAGAAATAAAAAAAGATATAGAACAAGAATGTCCATTATTTCCAGAGTTGTCTATCATATATTAAAAACGTTTGGAAAATAAAGTATGATTAGTAGATTTGGAGTATGAAACTCATGGGAGGAGAATTAACAAAGAATATATTTTAAAAGCATTGCTTTGTCATAAATTCTATTGGGAGGGGGGATTAAAATATATGAGTATTTTCTTAGATATGCAGAGTTCTAGAGATAAAATAATATTAAAAAATCAGAAATATTATTGATAAAATAAAGATAGAAGTAAAAAAATTTTGGTGTTGTGAGATTTCTAATATAAAAATTAAAAACTGTTACATTTACTTGGATTAGAAATAAATGAAAATAATAGTATTTGAAAAAATCGGAAGAAATAATATGAACAAAGATTAATGTTCTAGATTTAATAGATAAAGATAAGATGATTAATTGAGAAAATAGAGACACGAGTTTTACAGATAAACAAAAATAAAATTGGGGAGAAAATATGTGTATATCAATGAGGACAATTTCAATATATGAGTTGATCATACTTTCATCTGATAAAATTGAAAAATTGTTGAAGATTTTTAATAGATTAACATTTATGAGAAAATATAAGTTTATGAAAAAAAAAAGAATTGCCCTAGATTAAAAGAATGCCAAACTTTTTCTACTTATTCCTTATAACTTATTTTTATATTTAGAAAGTGGGTTAAAAAGAGAAAAAATATTTTGGAGTTAAATTGTTATAGATATAAAAAGCTAAATGAAATGATAATCGGTAAAGAGATTAGATATAAAAGTAAAATATAAAATGTAATAAATATGAAATAAATATCACAATTGAAAAGTCATAAAATAATAAATGGATCAATAGTTTATTGTTTAATCTAGAAAAGAATTTGTAGATTTTAGAGAAGTAAAGAGTAGAAAATATAGATTTTTAAAAAATAAAGTTGAAAATATAAAACATAATTATTGATGGCAAATTTTGATATAGAAAAGATAGTTTAAAAGAGTTATCAGAAAAATTAATTTTGATAATTCATTAAAAATTGTAGTAGAGATTAAAGCATAGATTAAATTTTAAAATTAACAAGATTGCAGGAACAGATAAAGTAATAACAATCATAAAGCTTATGTTGGAAAAATATGACAAGAAATAACATAATACAGTCATTAAACTTTCTTCTGATTCAAATTATTAAAGAGATAATGATTAGACAAATTTACTATTTATTGTAACTAGTAAGACAATTTCAATTTACATACTTACTAGTAAACTAATTCATGGAGGAACTAAATCTGAATATGTTACAATAATAATAATTTACAAGTGATATGCCAAACAATAATTTTCTGATAAATTTGCAAATAATAGTCATTTAGTCAAGTCACTGTTAATTTATTGATCATTCAAAAGATGATCCCTTGTTGTGTAACCAATTTTGACATTGGTATGAGAAAGTGGATGTTATTTGCAAGTTTATTAAAAAATAATTATTTGAGAATATGACTTGTGCATTATTCTTGTAAAGTAGCAAATAAATTTAAGTTTATATTATCAAAAATACACCTTCAATAATCTATTTTGTTTACTTGTTTGTTAAAATTATTAGAAAGTATAATTCAATAAAGCTTACAGTGCAATGCATGAATAAGTTTATGAACTTTTCATCAAATCAATAGTGAGATTTCTTATCTGGATATATGGCAAAAAGTTATCAATGTAAATGGATGACCATATTATCTTATATTTTCAGTAAAAATGTTATATTTACATTTCATTTCATTTACTTATTTTTCATTCATACATCTCAGATCAGTATCTGTTATGACTTCTATTGTGTTGGAACCTATTTCATGTCAAATGAAAAATAGAAATCAAGATACATTTTATGACTATTGTTAATACTTTATTAAAAAGAATATAAAAATATTGAATTATTTCAAGTAAATATTATGGTTATGCTAAAATGATGTAACATGTGAGAGTTATTTTTATCTTCTGAAAAAGTTTGTTCATATATACATTATAATAAGTAAAATACTTCAAGAAATTTTTAAAAATTGTAAGTACATATATATCTATATTAGAAAATTCTAAATGGTCATACTGTAGTTTTCCATCTACAATAAAGTTGAAGAAATGAAAATTTTTTTTCAGCAGGTTTAGGATTTTTCTTTCAAATACATTAGTAGATACTCACTTGTAATAGTGTTCAGTAAATGGTACCTAGATATTTTTGGATAGAAGGTAAAACAAAAATGAAAAAATGCTCAAGCTCATCTCCAGGCAATTAGAATAGTGTAATGAATATTGTATTGATTTCTTCTTTATGTCTTATCTATGACAGGAAGTTGGAAAATCCATGATTGCAATAAATTATTTAAAAGTTGTTTCTCTATCTATCTATCTATCTATCTATCTATCTATCTATCTATCTATCTATCTATCTATCTATCTATCTATCTATCTATCTATCTATCTATCTATCTATCTATCTATCTATCTATCTATCTATCTATCTATCTATCTATCTATCTATCTATCTATCTATCTATCTATCTATCTATCTATCTATCTATCTATCTATCTATCTATCTATCTATCTATCTATCTATCTATCTATCTATCTATCTACCTACCTACCTACCTACCTACCTACCTACCTACCTACCTACCTACCTACCTACCTACCTACCTACCTACCTACCTACCTACCTACCTACCTACCTACCTACCTACCTACCTACCTACCTACCTACCTACCTACCTACCTACCTACCTACCTACCTACCTACCTACCTACCTACCTACCTCCCTCCCTCCCTACCTACCTACCTACCTACCTACCTACCTACCTACCCCCTACCTACCTACCTACCCACCCACCCACCACCCACCCACCCACCCATCCATCCATCCATCCATCCATCCATCCATCCATCCATCTATCTATCTATCTATCTATCTATCTATCTATCTATCTATCTATCTATCTATCTATCTATCTATCTATCTATCTATCTATCTATCTATGTTATAACAGACAGTCTATATCACATATCTATCACTAGAGGGGCACCATCAGATTTTTTGTTGGGTTTGGGAAAAGATAAGGGGGATTTAGATATAAAGGCTATAGAGTTAACAAAGATTATGTTGTGGAAATGGGCTGGAGCAGAATATGGAAAAATTTAGAGTGGGGAATGGGAGATAAAGTGGCTAACAGGTTTATCTGAGTATTGTTACTGAGAGATTCCTGACTCCATTTAAGGAGAAGCCACAGTGCATCACATCACATCAGAAAGACTAGGAAGAAGGGTACGTGGCAAGGGAGTATACACATTGTTGGGTCTTTTATTTGCAGATGATATTTTTTGTGTGCAGAAAGAAGGGAAGATATGGAAGTTATGCTGAGAACATGCATGAAGGGGGGTAAAGAGATGAGAATTAAATTTAGTGAAGAAAAATCAAAGGTAATGATGATTAATATTGGGAAAAGAGAAGACCAATAATTTTTATTGGGGGATATAAAGTTAAGTGTGATGAATAGATATAACTATTTTGGAATCATTTTAAATAATCAGAGAAATTGCTTGGATGAATGGGAGAAAAAATTGATAAATAAAGCAAAGAAAACAAAGGGATTGATAAAAAAAAAAAATTAACTTGTTCTAATATAATAAAAAAAATGTAGCTAGAATTGTATGAAAGGGAGTGGCAATAGCAGGGTTAACATACAGTAATGATATATTATGTGTTAGTAAAGAGATATTAGATTACTTAGAAAAAGTACAAAGAGAAGTAGGAAGACATGCATTAGATGCAGAAGTGTGGATGGCAAAGAAGGCAATTCAAAAAGAAATGGGATAAGTCAAGTTTTTTTATGAGAGATGCAAAAAGCAAAATGAGAATATTCGATAGATTACAGTTTATGGATAATAAAAGAATAGTAAAATAGTATTTAATTAGGTTATGAATAAAGGGCAGACAACAATATGGGTTCAAAAGGTAATGCATTATGCAGAAGATTTAGATAAAGAATTTATGTCAGTATACTTATACAAAAGGTGGGATGATTGTATTAGGAGAATTGTTGAGTGTTTTAGTATTAAGGAATCAGATAGAAGAATAGATGCATTAATAAAAAATACGAAGTTGGAGAGATGTAGAGCTAGTATGAAGAGTAAAAAGGGTCTAAATATTTATAGAAGTAAACAGAATATTGGGTGCAAGTTAATTTATGATAATAGCAAGGAAAGTAGTTTACTGTTTAATGCTCGAATGAGAACTTTAGCAACAAGGGAATATACACGTAAGTGGAGAAATATGAGTGATTTAGGCTGCAAGATGTGTAAGGAAGGTATAGAAAATATCAGGCATCTGTTAATTAAATATAAATGCCTGAAATCAGAAATGATACAAATAATGAAGTTGTGGAAGAATAAATATGAAGAAAGTGATTATACAAAAAGTGACTTATTGTTTTTTATGCGGAGTTTGGAAAAAGATAAGGGAGATTTACATCTAAAGGCCATGAAGTTGACAAAGATTATGTTGTGTAAATGAGATGGAGGAGGGTAGAAAAGAATATAAAAAAACTTGGGGTGGGGAATGGAAAGAGGTTCAAAGTGGCTATTAGGTCTCTCTGGGCATAGTTACTGTAAGATTCCTGACTCCATATAAGCAGAAGTCACAGTGCATCACATCACATCAGAACATTTCTTTGTGGTGATTAAAAATAACTAATGGTGCCTATACAGCTATTCAATAATATGAGTCAATTATTGGAACGAGATCTGGGAGAGAAAGATTCTTATTCAAATAAACAATTGATAGATAGACAATAGCAAACAAATATCAAGAAAATTAAACTAGTAATAACAATGTTTATTAAAGCAATGAATAAAATAAAATAAATGAAAAATAGGTAAATAAATACATTAACTTTTATTTATGGATGGTTTTGAATTGAGTATACACTTCAATAGTTAAAGACTTGACAGTAGCTTTATATTATAATCCCTTTTTAAAAATTATTTTTACGACTTGCAATCCTGGATAATAGATGTTATATAAACATTGAAATAACATTCAATATTATTATTAAAATCTTTGCAGGTATTATTATGCAATTAGTTTATAAGTGCTTAAGCTCTCAACTAAGGCTCATATGTGTGTCATACTCATATCATAAAAAAAGTGAAACAAAGAATAATAAGGGACATTACTAACCAGATGTAAAAAATATTAAAAACATGGAAAGCAGTTCCTAAACTTTACCCATATGAACATAACAAAGACCATAATTCAAGCTGTACATAACCTGGGTTAAATGAAAGAAAATATAAACATGAACCTGGCAAAAATGTTGCTGAGCAAAAGCTAAGTAAAATTTCCCAAGATATAGTGATAAATATAATGATAAGTAAAATGCTCTACAGATAAATAAATCTCAAGTGGAATTTATAAATAGATTGACTTTCTGTACATGCACACATGAGCAGAACACTACTTTTCTTTATATACACATATGATAAAATATACATAAGGTATCTGATGCTTTTAACATATCTAAAGCTTATTGTACATACACTCATATATAAACGAACTGCTTATATTAGTTTTTAAACATTATTTAAGAAAATAGGCATTTAAGAAGAAAATTAATTTATATTTGCAGTTAATACTTAAGTTCTATTTCATTTGCTATGAACATTTAGATTTTTCACAATGCTAAAAGGGAGGGGAGAGAATTTATTAACTTGAGAATAGTAATTAAATATCTTAAACTAAGGATTTTACTTTTAATTGTCAAACGTTAAAAGAAAAAAAGCAGAGATTATTTAATAAGTAGTAGTAAAAACATAATAAATAACAAAATTCACAAATTCATAAAAGAATGAAATTAATGCTACCAATACAAAATTGTGTATCAATAAAATTAGGTAAAAGTTATTTTGAATTTAACACTACTTATACTAAAATATATATATAGTAAAATATGCCGTTACATTATTTTAAAATGAAAATAAAAAAATTGTAAATAAAAATTTATTTATTAAAAAGAAAAAACTTAACTTAAAAACTGAAAATTAAAAGTTGTTTAATGTATATATAGATCGCACAGATGGATAACTTTAAAATCTATTTTAAAAATAAAAGTATTTGAAAGTATTTTTTTTGTAAAAAAAAAGTAAAGATTGATATTTTTTAAAATAGAAGTAAATGATTTCTCTCATGTTTAATCTTAGAAAATGGAAATGATTGTTTTTTTTAATTAAATGATTGTTCTAAAGCAAACTAGCCCTTCAGGCACTTAAAATAATTTAAAAGATCAGATAAGAAAATAAAAAAAATTAGCTTGACCAATGGAAGCACCAAGCCACAACATGGACCAAAAAAGAAACTCTAGGATTAGTGACATCTTGCTCATTGAATCCAAAAATTTGCTGATAAGAGGCTAATAAAAATATAAAAGGCAAAATAATTGTTGTCTGAGATGCTGACTATTAAGCTATATGAACTGTAGCTGCGTTGCAGATTTCACAATGTAGAAGTCTGCAATAGATTTAATTTCTTGACAACCAGCTAAGGCCTTCCTATGACAGTATATGGACCAAAAGAAATGGTAAGTAGCAGCTTCATTTTTTTTTAAAAAAAGGACAAACAATCTACTAAGTGATCATGAAGATGGACCTCTAAATCTGCAGAATCCACAAAGTATAAACTTTTTCACTTATCTAATAGGAAAATTTTCTAAATTTGCAATGAGTAACTGAAAATAAGTAATCAATCCATAAAAAAAAAGTAATATAAATAAATGGACACTTATCTGACCAAGAATAGAACTCTAAATCAATTATTAATATTTTATATAAGTTTGCTATTTTAATCATTTCCATTTTTTTATATGTATTAATTAAATCATTAGAATGTATTTAAATTTAGGTTGGATGTGGATGGCTATATAGATTTGTTAAGTTTGTTTGTTTAAGGGAGGGTTAATCTTAGGTTAGTTGTTTTGCAGTTAAATTGGGTTAATGTATTGGATATATTGGTGTAATTAGTAAATGTAGTGTGAAGTTCCGCTACATGCAGAATCATGCATATGCCGCACTTAGGCAAAATATATACCATTTCTCTTAATGACCATCAGAAGCAGATGTATTCCCTGCTCCTTGGATCACTCCTTTAGCCTATGGAATGGGATAGTAAGATGGCAAAAAGGATCGCAATCCCTTCCTATGGAGTTTTTTTTATTGTTCTTTTTGCCAGACAGATGTAACATTCCTGTACTGGATAAGATACAATCTCTTCTCTATAATGATGCTGTTCAAATGTGCATTCCTGACAGTATGGTATTGTGCTGTCATATTTATGCTGCATTGAATACATTGATATATCAGATAGATTGGCCTTGGTTTGACTGCGAACTTTTGGCCTAGGATTAAATAAGGGCTATAGGATATTTTCTTTTTCGAACGAATCTGTATAGTGTATCTATACTCAACATCATAAAACAAACTCTTATTAAAATACATCTGTGCAGATTGTTTAAAATAATAATTTAAATTAGAAAATTAATATTAAAATATAAACAAGATAAATTTTATTCCTCAATTTTATTTATATGTGCATTAATAAATGTTTGTGTGTTAATTACTGGCAGTGGCTTATTTCATTTTATTTTTAAATTTTAATATGTTTTGAAAATTTAAATCTTTATTAAAATTTATATAAGAATTTATATTATAAATTATCTCTGCTTCTCCCTGAACTAGTGGCATGGGCCTGAAGGTCGTAATAAAATACATATGTAAAATTGGGATCTTAATTTACGTATCTGCCTATTATATAAATTTTCCAGGTTCCAATAGCCTGGTGGTACCCTGTATGGCAGATATGGTAACATCATCTTCTTCCTGACCATTATAATATATATATATATATATATATATATATATATATATATATATATATATATATATATATATATATATATAATACACATTAAATCACTCATAGCTTACTGAAATATATAATAAAATTCATATTAAGTTACCATAAATCCATGGGTGGTGTAAAACTTTTGATATTTGTACAGATTATTTGGAAAGAGTATGCACTCTTTACATTCATGTCTTTCCATGTTCTTTTCTGGCTACATGTTAATTGAGAGAGGCTTCAGTAGAGAGGTTGACAGTTAGCAATTTCATGTGGTAAGCTTTTTTTTTTTTTATCAAATTTAGATCATGATGGAAAGTGTGGTTAATGTTTGGAGTGAAAAGTTCATCTTTTGGAGATCTAGTCATGCATTTTACCTGAGATTGCAACTGGAGTGATTTGTATCTTCATTTTTACCAATGGGTTCTTATAACAGCAAGGGCACCCATAGACATCCATGTTTTAATCAGAATAATTGTGGAATCTTAATACCAAAGAATTTTGCAAAATAACTATTGTGGATTTTTCTTGAAGTCTATTAATTGCAAAGAGTTCATGAGAAATGCATAGAGCGTCTAGAGTGACAAAATAATTTTTGGTAGACTTTTATAGGACTCACTGCCCATTGTTACTTCTCCACATAAATTTTTTAGAATTTTCTCGATCAGTATCACAGCTGAAGTATTTTCAGATAATTCAGCATTTCTTTCTAATTATTAAATTCTAAGCTAATTGTTTGATTCGAAGGATTTACCTAGACAATGCTTTAATGTAATGAAATTGCATACTTTTGTTAAATTCTTAACATTTTTCAGATTAAGCATTGTCTTTTAAATATTATAAAATTTTATACAAAAATAACAAATTTTTTTTTATAAAGTTTATTTTTCGTGTACACAAAATTATAAAATTAAATACAGCTAATTAAAAAAAAAGTTTTACAATTTGGGAGTGGGCTTGTATCGCATTCACTAAAATATAATTAAAAAAACAATTTGACTGAAAATTAAAATGAGCTGAACCAGTTTTTAAAAAATATTGATATATTCTCATATTTCTTTTTAATATCTGTTAATAAGTAAGATATTAAAAAATATTGAATGAAAACAAAAGTTCTTAGGAAGTACAAACAAACTGATTATATAAAAGTGCATTTATTTGTAAAAATCTAAATTATAGAAAGACATTTTGTCTTATAATTAAATCTTTATTTTGAATTATAAATGATACTTCATTTTATAATTTCTTATACTATAATTTTCAGTTTTATTAGAAGATTAAGTAGTCTCCCCCCCCCCCCAACATTACACAAATGTACATCTTTTTAATGAGTATAAACTTAAACATTAGTTTAACTTTGAAACTAAGATTTATCTAAATTTGATAAACTTTCAAAGTAATTTTTCCGATAAAGATTTTCTGTTTGTTGAAAACTAATGTAGTTAAATTATACAAAGATTTTTCTTACATAACAAATTTCTAATTCAATGTCACAATCTCAATATTAATTAAAACACAAACTTACGCTTAAATAAGTTGAAACAACAGTATGGAAATATTTTATTTGATAAATCATTAAACTAAACGATTTTTATATCAGAATTATTTTACTTTATGATATGAATGGAGAGATGACGTGGAATATAAGCCGCAGCTGTCTTTATTTTAACAACAAAAAAAAAACCCTTATTGACAATATATGCATTCATTTCAGATTTGCCCCAGGTTTTCAGTAAATATAATTGCAAATTAATTAAACTCATACACCCATATGTACTCCCTCATCATCATCATCATCATCATCATCAACCATTATCAGTCCACTGCAGAATGAAGGGCTCTCCAAGTTCAATCCATCTTCTCCGATCTTTAGTTTCTCTTCTCCACATCATCCCTGCACACTTTCTTATTTCATCCATCCATCTAACATGTGGTCTCTTTCTGGGTCTTTTACAATCTCTTGGAATCCAGTTTAAGATTTCAATTGTCCATCTATTATCATCTCTTTTAGCAATATGTCCAGCCCAATTCCACTTCAATATTTTAATTTTTTCAATGCGGTCAGTACCACCTATTACTTAGATATACTTAAAACTTTTGTTTATCCACATATTCTTAAAATATATGAATAAAGACATCGGAAAAAAGTAAATGATTCCCAAGATGCATTTTATGCTGAACCCCCTTTATATAAAAGAAATGGCGTCAAAAACTAGTACAGAAAGTTTGATATTTGTAGTTCAAATTATAATGCACATACATGCTACAGACTTTGATAAAAGAACAATAAAAAAAGAAGCATTTTCAGAAGGCTGGTTCAATTGTTGCAAAGTAAGAATATGGGCTCATTTTCATTCTTATTATAATAAGCTAAGAATTCAGTGTATATGGTTAGATCGATTAATATAGACTGTTTATTTGAAAAAAAAAAAAAATTAAGCTTGTCTAAAATCTGAAAAAAATTTCCAAGTTTTATCTTATATGGAATTTTAATCCAAATCATTGGCATCTTTTAAAATAAAAAAAGAACACATTTTTTGGATTGCTAATAAATAATCATAGATAGGCTGCTAACAAACCAACATGGTGAATTTATTAGTTTTATCTTTGAATCTTTTTTTTTTATATCAATTTAGGTTTTTTGAAAATAAAATAAATACAATTTCTCTTAAGTCTATAAAAAAAAATATCGACTTATTTCCTGGGATCATCTAAAATCAAAGGCAGAGAAAGTTAAGAATCTTCAGTTTACAAGTTAAAGTTGCCTTTCAATAATAAACTTTTAATTTTATATATGAAGCCATAGCTACTTATTTCCAAATGAAGGTTGATTGCACATATTGATAGAATAATGAAGCATGGTCAGCCTTAGAATTAGAAGAAAAAGAACAAAAGCAATTGATTTGAAAAGCGAATGTTCTATTAGAAGATACAAATATTGAAATTACAAACGGAATAAAATTTAGTATAAATAAAAGATGAAAGACTAAAATGCAAGAATGTAAATAATTAAGGGTCTTCAACAAGCAAAGGACTTTTATATGATTGGAGACAATGTTTCTGATTAAATCAAGGAACATTTGTTAAGTATCATAGGAAATTTTATTTCTAGAATAGGAATGTTTAAAAGAGAAAAGTCTAACTAAGTAAATTTGGGTTCTAAATACAAAATTAAAGTAAATAATTTTCTAGAATTTGTGACAAATGTATATTCTTTTTTTCATATGTCATAGCATCGGCCGGGATGCGAACCCACACCCATCTGCAACCAACTACTTACTTGCAAGGCGGGTGCGATGACCTCTCGGCTAACAACGCTTGACATTTTTTATTGATTTTTATTCACTATAAAGATTCTATAGATATTATGAAAAAATATTATTATTGATGGCAAAAAATTGGAGGTATTTAAAAAAACAAACAATGTTTTTAAAAAGATAAGTATAGTAGTTTTGTGTTTAATAATCAATTTTATGACAATAAGTTTTATAACAGATTGTAAAAATCTTCATAAACCAAACATCAGGATGCAATATAATAATGATTGACAGAAATAATTTTTTTTATCTTCTGTATTTTAGTCAATACAATAGATAGTAGCAGAATGAATGAATGGATTTTTTTTCTAGAATTACAGAAGTGATTGCAATTAAAATCTGATGAACTAATAGTGATAATTTCAAAAGTACCTATATTAATTTTTTGTTAAAATACCTCTTATTAATGTTTGATCTTTATTTATATTTATAGCAATATATTATTATCCAGAGTTTAAAGTGAATATCTAAGATATGACACTACTGAAAATATTAAGTGGAAAAGGAGATTTTGGAGAGCTTTTTGATTATTGCTCATTCTTTCAGTTTGTCCATTTTAAACGAGGAAAAACATTAAATTATCTATTCAATATTTTATTCGCTAAAAGTCTTTAAACTTGGCTAATATAAATGTTGTTTTACCGTCAACAGAACAATCTTAAATTTTGAAAATAAGAGTTT
This sequence comes from Epiperipatus broadwayi, assembly GCA_028023455.1. Classification (NCBI taxonomy): domain Eukaryota; kingdom Metazoa; phylum Onychophora; class Udeonychophora; order Euonychophora; family Peripatidae; genus Epiperipatus; species Epiperipatus broadwayi. The sequence goes on along the minus strand of JAQFVV010012684.1, from coordinate 874,764 downwards.
AAATTTTTTTGAGAATATAATTGTTAATTTTTTTCAACTTTGAAACATTGTGTATTTTTTCTAAATTTTCATCACCAAAGATTAAAATAAATAATAGTAGTCCCAGTTAACAGATTTTAAATTTTAATAGCATAGCTTGACTATAATCATTAATTTGATAGCAAAAAAAAACCCACGTTTTTTGAAACTTCCTTCTAAAAAATAAAGTAGCAAAGCATTTCACTAAAGTGTATTTTGACTATTTTTTATTTCTTCAAATTTTCCTTTTAGCCTTGACTGGTTTATTGTTGAAAAACTAACCTAGATTCACAAACATTATCTAACAATTAATTTTTTTTTAATATTTTGAATTACAATACTTAAAACATTTTTTTGGCATTATTTTTCCAGATGATCCACACTCTTTCATTTATTTTTACATCTTTTATAATAAATCTTTTAAAAACTTATTTCATCTCTTGGCATTTTTTACAATGCTTTTTATTAAATTGTTGATAAACAATGTGAACAGCATTTGTGCACACTTTTGTACAATCTTGTATTTTTCAAACACTAATTTCCAAAATTCGGCATACTTTCCACATCCCTATTTTTTAAAAAAAAGATCTCCAGATTCGTAGCAGTTTTGAATTCATTGAATTCATCAAATCACTTTGCATAATCAAATTCCAATGCAATAAGTTGTATATTAATTACTGCATTAACAGATAATTCCTAAATATTAAAATCTACTCATAAATTTTTTTCACTAGGCAGTTAGATAATTTGAAATGATCATATAATTTTTGAAGAAATATCAATATCATCTTGTTAACTTTATATGATTGCTATATATATATGACATTAATTATATAAAAAATAGTCAACACTAAATAGAGATTTTATTTTTAGATAAAATTTAATTAATTAGTACTCAATATTTAATCATTTATAAAACTAATTAATATATTTTATAAAATATTAAATCGTTCTATTTAGCAGTGAATATTTTTTACATAATTAAATTATAATTTATTAAACATAAAATATATTTCTTATTTCCTTATTATATATATTCTTCCTACTGAAAATGGAGATGTATTTCAGTATGTGGTAAGATGTTAGGCATCATTTTTTTTCTTTTTTACTTATTTGATTTTGGATAATGAATATGATAATTTATGAAATATTAACTGTTGTTATGACAACAATAATATTAATGTAAAATTGTTTATTAGTAATTGTATTATAAGATTGTAAAGTGACTTTATTCATCTAAAAAAAAATAAACATCTGAAATAATAAAGTATATAGTTTGAATAAAAATTTTTTTTTATATGTTTTATGCTTGTTACTGCATTTACAGAGAGTAAATTATAAATGTTATAAATAAGTATTTAATATTTCAAATATATTTGTCCTTTTTATTTGTGTAATATTATTAAGATATATATATATATATGATCACTGGATGGAGCTTACCAATAGCTTTAAACAAAGCTTAAAACAAATAAATAAATAGCTAAAAACAAAGCTTGTTTAGAGCTATTGGTAAACTCCATCTAGTGATCATAAAATGCAAGGTCAAAAGGAAGTTACAAAATTTATAACTCGTTTTAATTATTATATATATATATTTTCAGTGTAAAATATATTGAAAATATAGTGTAAATTGTTATTTGTTGTTGAAATGAAAAATAGTATTTGGATTGTAAAACGTGAATTTTTATTGTATGTAATAATTCTAAAATATTCATTTTTGTATGGTAAATAATATAATTTTATTAGAAGAACATTACTGGAAATTGCTTAAAAGAATGAATATAGATGATCACTATAGTTATACTGATGTCAATAAATTTTTTTTATAAATAGCACTGCATTGAAAAGTTTGAACTCATGCTTCTCTCTCTTGTTTTTGCTTTGAATGGAAACATTTGTAAATTTCTTTGCATGACTTTTGTCTTTATTTACCTTAAAAGTATATAATCAACTTAACAAAATGGAAGAATAAAAATCAACATTGTCTGCCCATGGACTGGGGTAGCTTATTAATAAAATTTTATAAGAAAATAATTTATTATAAAAAAAAATCATCAGAATTGCTTCATTACATCATGAGCCATCAGTATATTTATATTTTTTGAAATGAATGTTGTGTATATTTTAAGGATGAAATACAAACAGAAAAATGTACATAAGAGTCATATTTACTCACCTGTGTGATTTTATTAAATTGATTGATCAAATTTTTCTGAGATATTAGTTAATTTAATTTCCCATCATATTGTCCTAGATAAAAACTAGCATCTATTCATTCATATTATATTTTACTTGCTCATAAAAGGATATTTTTTATCAACATAAATATAAAATAATACCTTTGTGTTTAGTATCATATAAATCAAATAATTATTACTTAAAAGAATAATTTGAATATATACATAAAAATTGAAAACGACAAAATGTACTTTCTTGTAAATACATTTTATCTTCTCTGGAATAAAGACATTATTATTGGTTTTGTAGTTTGTTATATATATATATATATATATATATATATATATATATATATATATATATATATATATATATATATATATATATATATATATATATATATATATATATATATATATTACAATGATGGCATTACAAAACCATTATGTTGTCTTTCTAATATACTATTCTTTAAAATGAAATATATTCAATTTATAAGACAACTAAATACTTAAAATATATAAATAATAAATTTATTAATATCTAATCGATTTTCATTCAAAAAATGAACCTTATCAAGATATTATAACAATTGAAAAAATTCACTTGATTTACATATCATATACAGGTCAAACTTAACAATAAAGATGTTTTTAAATTTTCCAATTTTTATTTTTATTTTTTTTTCAAATATTGTAAAAATTATAAAGAAAGAAAAGTATATGAAACATTGTATATACATGAAAATAAAGAGAAATGTATGAATTTAGTACAAGGGTCAGTTAAGTTAGGTGGAAAATGGTCACTAAATAAAAATTGGAAAATTTAAAAACATCTTTATTGTTAAGTTTGACCTGTATATGATATATAAATCAAGTGAATTTTTTCAATTGTTATAATATCTTGATAAGGTTCATTTTTTGAATGAAAATCGATTAGATATTAATAAATTTATTATTTATATATTTTAAGTATTTAGTTGTCTATAAATTGAATATATTTCATTTTAAAAAATAGAATATATATATATATATATAGGAACTGCGGTGCCATATTAGAAATACAGTACTTAAAGACTATCATTTAGGTCATTTATTTATATTTATCATTATTATTGATATATATTTTTATTAATCTTTATTTAAAAATGTATTGTATTTATTGATAGATATATAAAATTTTAAGTTAAATGGTAGTGTATTTATATATCATAATGTAAAAGAGTTATGTTTTCCTAAGTTTATCTTGTGGTATAGTAATTATTATTTTAATTTAAAAAATTCAATTTTTTTAGTGATTATAAATTAAATTCAAATATATCATTTAAATTAGAAATCTGAAAAGATTTTATCACAATAAGTTAATTTTATTTTGTTCTCTTAAATTCATATTAATAAATAGCTAGATTCATATATATATATATATATATATATATGAATCTATATAAAAAAAATCATATATATATATATATATATATATATATATATATATGATTTTTTTTAATAACATTCAAGTGAGAACAGATAAACTGTCTATATCATAAAATTTATTTGAAATAACTATATCTCATAATGCAGAAATCAAATCCCAGTATTAGTGGTGAGTATGATTATATTATTGTTTTTTTGTATTGAATTCTATAGTTATTATTTAAGTAGATATAAACTTTATGTGATAATTGTAATCAAATATTCACATGTTTTATCTAAATTATTATCAATTAGATAAATATTGTATTGAGTTCATGATTTATCATTAAGACCTTAATCTTATTCACTTATAAGATTGATAATAGTGTATTTTGTTCTGTTATAAGTCAAAATCATTTGCTTTAATTATATTTAAATTTAGTCGATGTGGATTATAAAAATCCAGTTTAAATATTCAATTTTAATATTCATACTTGATTATAATAAATGCTAATAATTCTTTTTATATGTTTTGATTGATATAATATACAGTTTTAATAATTTAATTATAGAAAATTTAAAACCATTTGATATGATTAGTTAATTGTACTTAAATAAATATCCAATAAAAATCTATTGTTTATTTTATATACTGGTATGATTGGATATTATAAATTTAAGTTTATCTAATAGGTTCATTGATATTACATCCTTACTGAGTATTTCATTTTATTATAAGTAGCTTAATTAACAAGATTACAGTCAATATAAGAATATAGCATTATTGAGTTAGTATAATTTATTATTAATATTTTTATTGTTTTTATCTTATTATAAATAGTGTGATTTAGCATTTTATTATATAACTAGGATTTAAAATTAATTATTATGTTGTATATTTATCTAGATATTATGACTATTATAAACTTATACGACATATTAAAGCTGTTATTTTAGTCATTCATGAATTTTATTTAAATATGATCATCTTTAAATTTTAGGTTAAATTTCTATTTTTATAAGCAATGTTTGATTAGGTGGGTATATTAGAATTTAGTTGTTTAATGATTTATTATTAATTTTATTTGATTATAAGTGAATCTTTATTAAGTGTATATCATTGTTTTGAGACAATGATATTTGATTTAATTGCTTAATTTTGATCTATTTTAAGTAATGTTTGTATTTAGGATATCTGAAGTGATGATCTTGCTTTTCTGTTTATTCTAAATGCTTTCTGAACTCATGATGATATAATAAAAAATATAATCAGTGTTTTGTTTTGATATGTGATTAGATAAAAAAAAATATTTTAAGTACTGAATGATTATTTATTGATTGGTTTTTGTTTAGTTTAGTGTATTATATTTATTCTGTTATGAACAATATTTTTATTTACAGGTAATATAAAATTAGTATTATTTTTATTTGATTTATATTTAATTCAGTTATAAATGATGTCCAACTTCAGGAATCATTTTTATTTTATTGCATAGGGTGACCAATGACTAAGCTAAATTTTATTCAGGTTCTATTAGAGTTATTATTTCATTCAACATTTTCAATTTGTTACAAAATGTTACCTAAATGATTGGGGCTATAACAGAGATGAACATACACACATATTTATTCTATTATAAATGATACCCATAATTTGGAGGGCATAATTAAACAGGATCACACTATTATGGTTTAATAATATTTGATTTGTAACAAATGGATCCCAAATCTGTGATGCTTTAAAAACAGAGTATACCCTCATTTCAATCCTATTAGAAATGACATTCTAACTTTAAGGGTAATAATAAGAGTTATTTCATCATCATCTTTGTATGTCAGTTATAAAATGCTGCCTAAACTTGTAGGGCAACTGTTTATTCTGTTACAATATTTATAAATGTTTTGAACCCAGAAGTTTTGTATTTTCTCATAACAGTTGCTTAGTTTCTTATTAATTAGATTCTAAATTAATTATCAATTTATTTAATTTATAATGACTCATTTCCATATCTATTTTTACCACACAAATGTATGCATATATAAATGTGTGTGTATGCATACATTGCACTTTTCAAAAACAAATACTTTATTTACCATGAACAGAATTATTTCATTTTCAACATATAAATAGTGATTGAGCTTACCAAGTTTTTTTTTGATGTTAACTGTCTTGCATTCTGACAGTTTCTATTATTTCATCTAGAGAGAGTTTTGGGAAATGCTTAACCTTTCAATTTTTATAAAATCTTTATTTTATATTAAAACTCAATAAATTGGACTTGATTTTCTTTTAATTTAATTTTATAAGCAAATAATATTTTACAAAATTGCATTTGATCGTTTTTTAAATATTTTAAAACGGACTAGTAAATATAACATGTACTATACTAAAAATTAACAAATATAGTTTTATTTTAAACCACTAAACATCACATGATCACTACTGTATGGAGAGTTTTGCCTTGTTTAATAGTTTTATTTTTTATATATTAATGAATGAAGGTAGATGCTTTAAAATCTAATAGTTTCTTACAAAAATAATATTTTCTTACAAAAATTACTATATTTTAAAAGATTTTAGCATCAAGTCAATTTTGACAGATAATGGCATATTAAACACTGCCATTTTTTTCTTTAAAATGTGCAAATTTATTGCATGTTTACCTGTGTTTTTTTTAAATAATCAACCAATTAGTATATAAAAATAATAAAAAATACTTTACAAATAATCAAAAAAATCATTTAAAATTGTATTTCAAAGTCTTCATGTGAAAACTGTGAAAACTATCTGAGCACTTTTTTCTGATAAAAAAATAAAGCAGTCTATTGAACTTAATTACAGTCCATAAGATGCCAACCTTTTCAGATTTTTTTTTAGCTTTAACATCAATAAAAGCATTACATTAAAATCTACTTCAAAACATACTTTGTCTCATTAGCATTTAGGATAACTTTAATACTATGATATAAATCTACTAGCTAGCAGGACTTTTTCTGAAGAAACTTTAAACAATTTTCAATGAAGTTGAGGATTTCCAAGTTAAAAGACACCATCATTTATCATCTTTATTGTTTTGTTGTAAAAATAAAATAATTTCTTGCCTCAAAGAAAAATACTGATTGAGAACTTTTTCTCTGCTTATCCATTATACCAAAATATATAAAAGAATATTACCATAATTACTGTTCATTCTCACATCTTATTAAAGACCTATGGAAAAAATATTTAAATGATTTGTGTTTCATGGTATGATGATAATCAGTTATATTTTTTAATATAACACTTCCATGAAAAATCAAGCAATTTGCTAAACTGTATTTACTTTGCAAAGCAAAATATTTTTCTTCCCAATTGCTTTGAAATAGTCTATTTTCATGTAATATTTTTCATTTGTATATGAAAACACTTAATATAAAACAATACATTTCAAAACAGTCACAAGTTTGCTGTCACTAGTGACATTTGAAGTTATAAAACAAAACTTTCACATATCGATATAATTATGCAATATAAACAAACAAACATTTTATAAATGTGGTTTCTGACTGAAGTGAAGATAGGTAGGTGCTGCACATCTCAAGATTTTAAAAATTTAGATTAATGATTGTGTGTTTCCTGCCACACATAAAAGCTCAGTGGACTGCATGTAGTCTGGAGGCCACAGGTTGAGTATTTTAGAATTAGATAACTTTATTGAAATAACTTAAAATAATGATTAATAAATATATTAATTAGAAATAATAATAATAAAGATGATGATGATGATAATGAATGATCTGTTAGCTTACTGTACAATACAAACCAGATATATACATAAATTGTCAAACTAAACTATACATTAATAGTGTTTAAATTGTATTTTATAGATATATAAATTCTAATAAGTATTAAGTAAGCACACATACATATATATGCATGTCTAATAATACAAAATATTCCAATAATTAATAAACTAATAAATATATTATTTTAACTAAATATAAATAATTAAATGTTAAACATATAAATAATAAGCACACATATGTGCTTATTCTAATATAAAAATAATATTTAAATTATTACAAACAAGCTATTACTTTGTCTGAATATCTTTAAAATGGTAAACACAAAATTTTTAGGATAAAGAAACCTTATTTTTCTTTGACAGTTTACTTCAAATTTATTTTCTCTTTAACTTTTGATTTTTTTCTGCTTGCAAATTTTAATCAAAGATTTTTCCAATTTCTGCCTGTCAATTAATTTTTTTATTTTTTATGTGTTACTTGTTTTAATTTTATTCAAAAGTTGTTAAAAATCATTTTTATCGAAACAAACAAGTGAAATGATTTGATTAGAATACATTTTTTACGTTCTTTAAAACCAGACTCATGTATTTTTTTTAATAGTTAAATTTTTTCCTACTTCCAAAAGTTCATTCATAAACTAGGCTTCATGCATGGGTAGTATGTATACAACTGACAGTAACTTTTGTCATCTACACTTTCATTCATGTATAAAATATGAATAAAATTTAACATTGGAATCTCAAGATTAGACTAGCTTCTTATATAGATTGTTGGTATGACACCTCTACAGCATTTTGGAGATTTTCAAATTAGTTTATCTTCTATAATTTCATAAACTTCAAGAGAAGTTGTTCTATGACTGCTTTAGCAGTTTAAACTCAACCAAGCAGGAAAATAGCAGAATCTGACTTTATTAACTCTCTACATTCTCTTTATAACTATAATTACCTTCTAAAAGCAATACATTGTCATTGCAGTCATATCATACTATCTTCTGCAATTTATTTCTTATCTTCTATAATCTTTTTACTAAAATTTTGCCTTTCAAAATATTTTATAAAAACCTATCATGTTTTAAAATATAATTCAAAAACTTAATTTTCTTATTTCTTTTCACTCCAAGTTCTCTTAATATTTGATAATTAGTCTTCTTTTCTTAATTAGTAAAAACAGATTATAGAATTAAATTCATAATTAATGTATGTATATTAGAAATAAGAAACATCTTTATTTTAGACAAAAATATTTTTTTATTCTTTGTTAAATTAAAAAATTTACGTTTTTGTCAAAAAGCAGAAACAAAATAAAATATTTATATTAAATAGAGACATTTTTCTAGTTGATTTTAAATAATTTATTGTATTTCAAAAATATAAAAAAAAATTATTATTTAAGCACTATTTAAGTCATTTCAGATTTTATTTTAAATAATTATATATAAAAATTTTGTTTATGTTTATTTCTATTTTTTATTTTAAACTTTAAATATATATGTTCCCACATTAATGATGTCCCATTAGACCAATCTATCTCAATATATATATGTTGATAAGAATTATTTCTTATCATATTAATTTCAAGATAGCTTAGTTTTTAAATAGCAGTCTAGCTAGGTTATAATTATAGAACAGTACAAGTTTGGTAGAATTATTAAACTTAGTAAAAAATTTGCATGCATTTTGCAATCATGTGACAAATTCAATACATTTTAAATTATAATAATAAAGTAGTTAATGTTTACTAAAAATAACTGATGAAGAAAAAAAAGTATTAAAAAAGAATAAAATAACTAATATTTTTTTTTTATCTCTCTCTCCAGTAATTTTATTTATTTGTTTATTTCAACTTTTGTTAAAGAGAGAGAGAAATAGACTATTTAAAAGAGTGTTTATCACTTTTCAAAAGAAAAAAGATATTAATATTTTTAAAAGAAAATGTTATTATTTAATTAAAAAAGATTATGTTTCCCTCTCTTAAAAATGAAATGTTTTCCAAATTAAAATATAAACAAATGTTATCTGTTTCATGTAATTAAAAAATAAAACCAACAATAAGAATTCTTCTAATTATTAGGGTATAATTTTTTTTTAAAAAAAAAGAGATAATCATTTAAAAAAAATTAAATCAATTAGTCAAGGTTTAATGCTGTCATATTTGAGATACTCCATGTGATTGGATGGTATCAAAGATGTTTTTTAAAAAATAATATGGTGTGGTCATGTTATTGGATGGATATCAAAGATGTTTATTAAAAAATAAAATACTATGGCAGGAAAAGGCATAGATTTTAGTATCAGGTCAGTTGTGGTGTGGAGAAGAATGAGAAACTAAGCTTGTAGTCTGAAATTAATCTGACTTCACTAGTTAGAAATGAATTTTGCAATGGAGTTTATAAGGACAGTATCTAATCTTTAACTAAAAATTGAGCATTATCAACCCAACTATGGAACTAATTTTACTAAAAGAAATGTAGAAGAAAAAGTACCCCTGTTAGTAACTTTAAATAAGCCTTAAGTAGTTAATTCATACAAAATTATGAATATTTTAGTTTGTATTAAACTGACCTGGAAATTAATGAAAACTTGGAATTACAAAAAGAGAAGATAAATGAAAGCACTGAAATAAAAATAATTATTATCTTAGAAACTTGGAACTTCAAGGAGAAAAAGCTAACCTGAGAAGAAATAATTGCTAATCTGAACACTGTGTTATCCCAAAATAAATATACTTTATAATGTAAAACCTGGATCTACAAAAGAAAAGATGAACTAGATAAAACAACTATATAACAAAGCTATAAAAAACTTATAACTAAGAGATTTGACTACACTATTAAACATAAAAGTTATAAGAAGAAACTCTCACTCAAGTAACTACAAAAGAACTATATATACCATTATACTTTGCACATTTTATATTCATAAATGTGTTTTTATAATGTAAAAAATAATTGACAGTAGTAAATATTTTTTAGTGGTTTATCTGATCATATTTTATTTTTCTCATAATATTAAGTTCCCATTTTCAAAAGAAAAGGAAAAATTTAAGTTAATTTTTTTTTTTTTTACTTTATTGTGAAATGATTTTTTTTCAGGTTTGATTAGTGTAAAGGGCAATAACTCATTGAGATTAAATGTTAGTAAATTAATAAGAGTCAGCTTTGCATTCAGGTGCAATAGCGTCTATATTATTTTACAAGCATATCATTTTTTGTGAATTTTTATTTTTTTTTATGCATTAGTATTATTAAGTAATTGTTTTTAAAAATAATAGTTTCCAAAGTTATTTTTTGTGTTGTTATCCTTATTCTTTTAGCTATCTGTTGTATGAATTAGCCATGTGCATGACTGATTTTATCATAGAATTGAATTCATAGGTTATCCCAGTAAATTTATTTAATGCAAAACAAATTAAGTTTTAGATATTTGTATTTTATCTTGTGCACAATCACTATCACCAGGATATCCTTGTTATCAATATATAGTTGTGATTACACAAGTGTGTGTGGTTATTCTGATAATTTTTTGGATGGCACAAAGGTAAAGATCATCTTTAAAGTTACTTCTTTTATTTTTATTTATTATAATAATCAATTTACTAATAGCCAATACACTCAAGGTATCAGATGGCTAAGAGTATTGATGATGACCAGCATATCTTGATCCCAATATATTTATATTTGTTATGATAGATATATGCTCTAAGTTTGTCATTGGCTAAAAGATGATTAGCCTAAATTTTATAAAGTATTTCTTTTAATTCCAATCACAAAGGTTGATTGTTGATTTGATTTATTATAATATTTTATGTTTATTATTACTTATAACTACTTATATTTATTTTCAAAGCTGATTTTTTGTGAATTTTGCTCAGACTCATTGACAATGTTAATTGATTGAGGCTTTGGTGTGTTTGAATTCCACTCAAAATTTGTTTATTATATCATTTGTGTAAATAAAAAAAATGTAGTGTAATGTAATTCTATATGTCATTCATAAATACTGAAGAGAAAAGTGTGGAGAAATGAATATTTTAGAGATTTAAAAAAATGTCTTGAAATTCATCTTTTTATTTGAGACATGTTTTTTTTATCTTGTACATTCTGTTACACCATTATATTTTGATATTTTTTTAAAAAATATTATAATCTTTTAGATTTTTTGTTATCAAATATTTCTCAAGTTTGAGTTTTTCATTTTCCAACATTCCTTAATACATTCTCTGCTATTATTTATAAATTTTCTTTGCATAATGCCATTTTATTATCTGTAGATTGCACTATTCTTCCACCTCTTCCTCCCAAACTTACTTCATCTTCAATAGTTATATATATATATATATATATATATATATATATATATATATATATATATATATATATTGTAGCCCTTGGGTTTGCCCAAGACTCCATTTTTTGAATTAACTATGCAAGATAAGGTTTAATAAAAAAATTTCCTCATAGTTTGTATATTTTTTTTCTTTAATAAACAAAATTTTTAGCCAAGGCTAGGTTTGAACCCATATTCATAGGGATTGCATACATTTTACTTGGTAGGCAATCTGAACATTTGTCATTAAAAGATTTCTAACCAAAAGATTGTTTTATTTAACATTAATTTATGGGTCAATTTGGTATTAAAGATATATTTTAGAAAAGCAAGAATTATACATCATTTAATAGTTGAGTGAAAAAAAAGAGGGGGATGTGTGACTTGTAAAACTATGTTAGATAGTGATAATGGATGGTCATAATTTTACACTGATAAGTTAGAAATAAATAGTTAATGAAATTAAATTATAAAATAATAATAATAGTAATTAAGGATTAAAATATTAAACAGGTTTAATTAAAATTGTATGTGTGTGTCAGTGTGGGTGTATTTAATCTGGTTGTGGATTTTAATTATAAAGTTCACAATTAAATAATAATTATTCCTTGTCATCTCGTAAGGAAATCCTTAAAGAAGAAATTAAGTCATTATTAATAGTTTATTATTCATTTTGGGTTTGAAGTTAGGCTGCTATATATATTTTTTTATTAAAGAAAAAGTAAAGGGGGGGGAGAAGAGAGCTTTTCTCTCATTGATTTTGTTCTTTGGTGTGGTTTCCATGAGTGTAAAATTACCCAAGTAAATTACCAAGGTGATTTAAGTGATATATATGACAAAGCAATTTAAATGCAAAATTAATTGGTGATTATCTGTTAAGTGTAAAATTAATTGGTGATTATCTGTTAGAATGCAGATATGAATTTGGCAATGGTTTTTCAAAAGGGCAAAAGGTTAAGATAACCAGAAAGAAAAAAAACAATAGACAATTAATTAAGACATCAGACTAACCAGATCTCAAGGGTCAATAAAATGTCATGATAAGGGGGGGAGGGAGAGAAAGAAAGAAGGCAGACACTATAAAAGCTCTGCTGGTTTGTGAAGGGGGCTGGCTGTTCTATCTGAATCTCTTTTTGCAAGTTCTCTCCCATTGGTTTTATAGAGAAACTTTGCTATAAAGTTTAAAAGAAACATTTTTTTTTAAAAAAAGAAAGAAACTGTGAGAGAAAGAAATCGTTTATTGTAAATTATTCGTTTGTCTCTTGAAACAACTTTGCCAAATTTAATATTATAAGAAGAAAAGAAAAATGTCTCTCGAGTAAGTTTTTAAGTTGGATGTACATTTGATCTCCTGAAGTTAATCAATGGTTGCGATTGTCTTGCACTAATTGATTAGAAATCGGCAAATGGTAAAATTTAAACTGCAGAAAATAAGAAAATCTAAATTTTGATTTTGTATATAAAGCATTAAATCTTAACACTATAATTTCAGATAAAGTGTTAAATTTGAATATTAAATGAATTAAAAAAAAGACAACAAGAAGTGGACTTATATATTTAGAAATTTAAACAAGTTCTGTTCAGCTGTAATCCACATAAAATCAAAATGAGGAAATCTTTTCAGCAGCATAAAAACTGTATACCTGATGGCATAGGAATCAATTTCTATCACAAGAACTTTTTCTACATAAACTCATGTGCTCATACAAACAAATCAAGGAAGAAAAGGAAAAGAAAAAATGGAAACCAGAAACTTGAAGGACACTTCCAAAGAACTCTTTAAGTATTTTTTTTTTAATTTTATTATTTGCTATTCATGTAGAACATTTAATCTAGAAAAAAAAAAGAAAAATAATTTTTTTCTTTATGTTTTATCATATATATCCATTTAAAATTAATTCATGTTAGAATTATAATTGTTGTTATTTTGGGGGTAGAGATATTGATATCAGATCATTTTGTATGTGTTTATTTTAAATGATTTTTATTATTATTATTATTATTATTATCATTTTGGGGGTAGATAAAGTTAATATCAAGTCATTCTGTATGCACCTTATTTTAAATGCTTTACATTTTTTTTTGTTTTTGTAAAAAAAAAAGAGAGAGATATATTATTAAGGGAAATGTTTTGAATCGGATCAGAAGTTATTGTCAAATGCTTAGACCTATTGCTATGTTTATAAAGATTGTGTGACTGTTGGGCTAAAACATCATCATTATCATATAAAAGTGCATGAAAATAGTTTTAAAAATTTAATAAGCATTTCTTATTATTTCTTCTTCTTATTATTATCATCATAAAGTTAATGCCAGATACAAGTTGATTAATGCTTGGAAAAATTGTTGGCTCATGTTCCAGTGCATTAACTCACAAGAATATTGTAAATATGAAAGTTTTACTTGTACAAGTTGATGTTTCGACCTGTATATAATGTGGATGGACAAAGAGTCTCCACCAAGCTAGTGAAGTTGTAGCTCACTAAGATATTTATACTATATTTATAAAGTATTTAAACACAGTGGAAGAGTTTTTCCCACTTGATTATTCTCTACACTGTAAGATGATTTCTTTATTGATGGCCAGAGGTAATAGGTACACCTAAGTCTCTTTGTATGACTAGTGATAAAAATCCTAGCATATCTCAACCTTAGTGAAAAGGTTTTCTCTTATTCGGGTCACTGCCTGCCTCATGTTAATGTTTGATATTCCTTATGGGTGTATGAAAGATAGCTATTATTAAGCATTACTTATAAATGTCGGATACAGGGTCGCAAACTCAATTTGATGTCAGGATGAATGCAGATAATGTATGTGTGATTGGTGTACTTGAATATTGTTTTGTTGATCTAGTTTAATTTATCAATTAGAGCCAAGAGTAATAAAGTCAATAAATATTAAATTTAAGGGTTAAATAAAACCTACAAATGTTGTAAGTGTAAGCAATGCGTATATGAAATTATCTAATAAATATTTCCACAGCCAGCTGAGAACTTCACTGGAAAGGTAATATTATTAAAATATTATTATGGTCATAAGAACATGAGTATAGAGTATATGCATGTATGATGATGATTGATCTAGATACCAATTTGTTGACATTGACTTAGTCCCATCATACATAAAATATCTCTATTGTAAAGATTAGGGCAAAGGAATGTTAGATCAAAATGATGAAATAAAATTAGTAAATTTACGAAGGAATGTTAGATTAAAATAGTTAAATAAAATTATTAAATTTTATTATGGGAAGAATTAGCTCTAAACAGATCAGTAATTGAAAGCATTAAACATGGGAAGAAATTTAATGTTTGCTGTATCTAGGATAAAAATGAAAATATAATATATGTGAAGGTAAATATTACTTTTTTCTATTTGATATTAATATTACTCCATGGTAATCATGATTCCCTGATAATTAGGAAATGAATATTAATATTTTACACCTCTTGATATTATCCATTGATTTAGGGATATTTATTTGCTAATTTTTTTATCATAATATGGTTGTAGTTCAGGGGAAGCCATGCGAGTCATCAAGCAAGTGTGTATATTCTGTATTGAATTGTAGTATGTTAATAAAATTTGTTATTTGTTTTAAATAAAATTTGCATACGTCTCAATGTTTTTGTGGGTTATTATTATCTAGACATCTCAAATCCAATCATGCATCAATATATTATTATTAATAGTTCAATCATCATTTTCGTAAATAATATCAGGTAAAATTATTTAAAATGGTTAATTTCCGATACTTAGAAATACCAAATAATTTAATATAGTTGAGGTATAAATTGTGAATAGGGATAGTTATTGAGTGATAGTGGATGCAGGGGGTGGGCATAAAATCCTTTCCCCATCCATTGTATTCAAACACCTCTCTAGACGCACTTCTTTATAATTTTACTTTAATTGGGAATATGTTTATAATGTTATTTTCTAAAAGATTTGATAAGCTTAAATTATTTAAGTTTTAATGTAAATAGACATTAAACTACATTAAAGACAGCCCAAGATCACCTTGGAGGTGATCATGAGAGGGGTGTTTATCACCAATAATCTATCGCAGTTTGTTCGATTTCCACACCTAATTGTTCTAAAAACCCTGAGAAGAGATTGTAATGGGAGAAATGAGCTAGCATAATGGAAAATTTAATAGTAAAAGAGATAATAGTGTAATAGACCTATGGATGTGAGGATGATGGAGGAGTGGATCAGGAAGGTGGAGATGGATATAGAACTATTTGTAATCGGAACAAAATTTTAAATGTGACTTTAATGACGGTGAATGGGAAGTGTGCTGAGAATAACCAAGAATTTCCAAAGATATTAATATTATCGATTTTAATGCATTTTCTGTGTTCTCTTAATCGATTGATTATTTATTAACCCATTCATTAAATATTATGGCTGAAATTTATTGATAAATTATTGAAATGAGGTTTAACCTCCATATTTTATTAAAGTTGCAATTTGGCACCCTGGCAAATAAGATTATAGATGTTCTATACCATCATCATCATCCCAGTAGGCTTTAGAAATAATGTTAGCTGGGAATGATGAAGCATCCATCGATCCATCCTTAAAATGTTACAATTGGCATGCAACTTAGCTGCAAGTGTTTAAATGCCATATAGATTTAAATATAGGTTATAATTACTGCATAATGTGGTCTCCCGAGCTGAAATAAAGAAATATTACAATTAATCCATAATGTGGATGTGTGACCATTTGAATAAAAATTCTTAATTATTTGAATAAAGTTATAATTAGTTCAAACCGTCCGATAATATATGTTGCTTGTAAACTCTCCCAATCGTTTTAGTTATATTTGAAATACAATGTGGATGACCGATCGAAAGATTACAAAATATGTTTTATATCAATTTAATAAGTTTTATACAAATTAATTAAGTAAAGAAGCATTCTCATTTAGTTAGATTTGGCTGCACTGTGAATGACCAATCTATATAAGTTGTAGCTGGTTGATCCATAATTTCATTTGTTAGAATTTGGCTACAACGTGGAAGTCTCCATTCTCTGTTTGTTAGAATTGGCCCACAATGTGGAAGGCTCTCTATTCTCTGTTAGTTATATTTGACGCACAATGTAGTCGCCTCGAAGTGTGACTATGGTCTCCATTTTCATTAGTTATATTTGGCTACAACATGGAAGGCCATAATTTTAATTGGTTAGAATATTTATATATATATATATATATATATATATATATATATATATATATATATATATATATATATATATATATATATATATATATATATATATATATATATATATATATATATATATAACATTCCTGTGTATTTTTTCTAAACTTATTTTTTACTGAACACATTCTAAACAAATTTATTTAAAATATAAAAAATACTCATTTTACATATTATTTTCTTATACACCTTAATAAAATATTCTTCTCAAATAAAGATTTAAAAAATATGTTTAGAAAAAAATATAAAGATGTAAAATACATTAAAATATATATACTACAAATAAACAAATATTTTGCAAAATCTAATATTTTTAATTTATAATTTTTAATAATATTTTTAAATGAAAAAGAAAAAAAATATGTGAGATAAATTTGTAAAAAGTTGACATTAAATAAGATTTAGTTCTTTAAAAACAATTGAAAAAAAAAAAGGATTTTGTTTTATATTTATTACTAATTTATTATAATCATATACCATTATCTCTTTAAAAGCTTTTTGACACTAGCATTCTTAATTATGTAATAAGTAATAATTATTTATTTTACTATCTGTTCTTTTACATGATCTTATATTTATAAAACAAGATTATTTTTTATTGTTATTCAGTTTGATAACACCATAAAAATATATGTAGCAGAATAGAAAAGCAAAGTAATATAACACTTCACAAGATGCTTAATCCAATGTCTTTTTATTTTTTATGTTTTAATTCATAATTCTATGTATTCCAATAGAATTAATTTTTTTTTCAAAAGCTTTAGTCTTAGTCTTTATATTACTTATGACAATCTTAATGTACCAATTAAAAGAATTTCTTACCATAATATACAATTTTGATAGAAGCATAATAACACTAAATATGAATTATTCATGCTAATATAGCATCTCAGCCTATAAATATTCATGCATTTACAAATTTGATGGGAAGAATTTCAATGAATATTGCAGTGCCATCTCTACAAATATATTTAATTATTTTTATAATCTAATCATTACTGCACCACAATAGATATCAACCACTGACATTACATTACATAATGCTTATAATCTCAGTTTTGTATTTTTTATTTGCTTAATCAATTGATAACTTATAATTGATTCATTTGAGTTTCTTTCCAAAGAGTACTATTGCTCTGATGTTTTTTAATATTAATAAGTGTCAAAAGTTTGGGTGTCTTGCATTGGTGGTCGAGAGGTCAGCATGACTGCCTTACAAGCAGTTGCCCGGGTTACGGGTTCGTTGCTATGACACTTGAAAAAAAAAGTTTGGTTGTTGTTAGCTCATAAATTTCTAAACCTAATGCTAGTCTTGACACTTCAACTGCCCCTTAACTTAATATCCATGTGCATTTCTGAAAAGTTACTGGTAGCATTTGTCATATTCTGATATATATATATATGTTGATAGGAAGATTTTCAAGGGTTGCATATATAAAAGACATGAATCAGCAAAATAAGGCTTTTATATATATTATTTTGAATATATAAATTATTTTGAATTTCTGAAATAGCAGTTTTCTATTTGATCCAAAAATAAAATTTTTGTTTATTTATTTTCAATATTCATAATTTATAAAATTTCATTAGATTTTTGCTTTAGACAGTTTAGCATCTTAGTAATGCAGTTTAATATAGATTCTCAGCGGAAAAAAAAATATCAGTTTGGTAAACTGATTGAAACTTTTATGCTTGATTTGCCATGGGGGTATTCGAATATCATATAATTTGTGAAGCAACTAACAATACAATTATTTTATTCTGAATATTTTTATCAGAATAGTAGACTGGAAGACACATAATCTTTAAAAATACCTGAAATGATTTTCAGCTGAAGGAAGTAATAAAATTTCGATTTAATCAGTTGAATAAAACTGTACTGATTAATCTGTGATTTTACAATAAATGATCTGCCAAGTAATTAACCATATAATTATATGTATTTAGAAGATTTTAAGATGATTACAATACTTACATTTATTTATTTAAATAAACCTATTTGGTAGCAAGCACACATACAAAATATTACATTTATATTTTATTGACCTTTCATTTTGTTATTAAAAAATTAAAAACATAAATGTTGAACGTACTTTGGTGCTGTTTTAATTGGTAGTAATTAATAATATTGTCTGTTCAGTTTATTCTCTTATTTTTTCGGCTATAAATTTAAACATTAAACTTTTAATGTTGACGTACATAGTTATTATAATATATATAGAGCATTGGTTAATAAAAATAATTTTTATAAAAAATGAAGCGGTTTAAAAGGAATAATTTTTCTTTACAAATCTATTTATGCGACTTACAAATTCCTGGTTATTAAAATTGAGCAATTTACTAAAATAATAGATCTAGTAATTTAAATGAGCGGTTGTATGTTTCTAGGGCAAATCATAAAGATATAATTTAAGCTGAAAACTATTCTACGCAAAAAGTGTAATTTAAAATGAAACTTCTTAACGCGGTTCATCGCCAAGAAAGCGTGAACAAAGAAGGTAATGATAGATAATTGGCAAAGAAATCTTAGTTTCACATTAGACTTTAGGACTACTGCTGTATTTTTCAGGCCGTAATGAATATAGAAGATAAATGTGTTTAGAAAAGATAAAAAATTCAAATGCAAGATAAATATTTATTCTGATAAAATGAAAAATGACGCAAATGAAATATGAATAATCGCGCAGATTTTGATGATAAATAGATTATAATATAAAACAATGTAAAATATTTTTGCGTTAATATAATTAATTATTGTTTAACTCTCAGATTTGCAATTTTATTATTGGTTGAAATTTAGTTTAAAACGAGATGCAACATGTGGATTTATCTGTGCATCAATCCATCATTTGTTCATTATTTCAGCTATCTGTAAAATAAAATTATCTAACTATAATCCTAAATTATTTTGATATGAAAAACACACAACCAAGTAAAATGATCTAAACAGTAAACGGAGTTTAGGACAATGGTACAGTGGTAAACTCTAATACTTAAATTTCATGAACTGCATCTTGTCTCTGTCACTTCAGAATCTTGACTGTGCATTTATAAATAAGAAGTTAACTTTAATTAGAAAAACTTCTTGGATAATCAACAATAAAATAAGTAAGTATATCATAACTATACTTAGTAGCATCACTAATCATAATTGATAGGATGTATAAAAAAATTCTCTTATTCAAATGCTCCATAGGCTTACTACATCCAAATCGCAACAATACAAAAGGTTTTTAAATTAGACAATAAACAAATAAAGAAAGAGAAACTTTATCATTAATTTGTCAGATTCTAATGATAATTAATATGAGAAATAAGCTAGCTCTTACAATAATATCTTACAACTAAGCAAATGAAAATTCTAATAATAATGAAAACGAATACATATAAATTACATCTCTATACTTTTAATCTCTAATTTCAGTGTCTAACATTAAGATACACTAATGAGACTTGACATCACTTGTTGATATAGTGTAGAAATAAAGGGAATATTTTACTGAATCTAGTTTATATTTGAAAATTAAATAGATACAGAGAATTCATTTAACATCTTAATTCTTTAATATTCTGTAATATAAATGTTGATTAAGCTTAGCTGGGTCTCAGGATAAAATAGTTAAATTAATAAAATCCAGCATTGCAATAGGACCTGCACATATAAATAAGTAATGTAATTTTACAAAAAAAAATACACAAAGCCAAACTTTAAATAGAACAATTGGTTCATCTTTTATTTATGATATTTTGAGAGTGGCAACAATAAAATCAAATAACAAAGCAAGAATATCTGTTTCATCATATAGGTTTCTCAATTGATTTAAAGAGCTTATGTTGAGTAATATTTGTTATTGACATATTTGTTTAAATTGCATTTATATCCAAGATGAAAACTATCTTTGTCATATGACTAAATAACCCAATAATAATAAGCCTACTTATTAACACTCAAGACATTCCAGATCATAAATTTATTCTTTGGGGAGAATTAAACTAACTCTTCAAATAAATTTTTTTTATTTAAAGCTATTCTATGTATCTGTGTTCCCCTAACTACATTTCTTTTTTATGAGATACTAAGCACAAGTTGCATCTTAAAATAATCTCTTTTATTTAGCGATATGCCTTTAAATATGACAAAATCACTAATATATCTATCTGTATGATGCTTAACTTTATAAAGTCTATTAAGGATTTTGTCCATAATACAACATTACAGTTGCTCTGATAAGTATTTCATAATAAACACATAAAATAACTAGCTGGATCTCTAGGGTAACACACACACACACATATATATATATATATATTGGTAATAATTGAAAGTTTGCTAATCTTTCACATGCGCCTACAGTTGTTTCTCAGCCTGAACGTTCTTAAGAGACAGCTGTTTTAAAAAAATCTCATTGGCTGTCTGAGAAACATAGGCACATGTGAAAGATTAGCAAACTTTCAATTATTACCAATTTCTTAACAATATGCGATTTAGACAAATATTATATACTCATATATAAAAAATGAAATACTATAATAGCAAATCCATCTTTCAAACATATCTATCTCTTGATACAAAGGCCAATAAAAATTTCATCTAACATATTTATACTGTATGATAAATATATGCTATAAGATATATATATATATATATATATATATATATATATATATATATATATATATATGCATATGTGTTATGAATCATCTGTAGTTATTAAAAAGATCAATACCTATTAATGTACTAACCAAGTGATAAATAATTCTAAAGATAAAACAGAAAAAGATCAAGCCCCTCATGTGGTCTATAAAATGGCATGCCCTCAATTAGGCTGCCATGCATCATACTATGGTGAGACTTGGGCTAACCTGAACACAAGAATTTACCAACATAAGTATGTCTATAATAGGGTTAAAATAAAAATGAAGGATCTTCAGTATTCTGGGACCACCAAGCAGCTACAGGCCATGTATTTGAACCTAGTTCTGCCCAAATAATTTGTACAGAAAAAATGATGCCAAAAGAAAAGTTAAGGAAGCTTTACATATAGCAAATGACATCAATGCCATTAATAGAAGAGAAGCATGTTTTGCTCTCTCTAAACAATGGACTAATTAAAAATTCAAATGCATTTGCATAAATCATAACAATCTTTATTTACAAAGCTATGAGTATGAGATTTGAACATGAAATCTCAAAAGCACTAAGCAAACCTATTATAAATTAAAGTAAAATTATAGCTTCACTATTTAATGTGAAAAAAAAAGTCGCATATTTATAATTACAATTTTACTAGTGAAGAGAAAAATAATTTATTACTCTCTTTTAATATTCCTATTTTCTGTTCTAATTTTTGAAATCTCTTTTCAAACTTATCTTTAAATTTCCAAAAGAAGAGTTCTAAGCTTTCTAACATTTTTTTTACAATAACCTCTATCATGCTTGATTCTCCTTCCATTTCTTTCTTTTTTTGATTCATTTTCTTCTGTGATTTCATTCTCATTTACTTCCTGTATTAACGCAATGCTATTTTTTAAATATATCACTATTTTTAAAATCAAACTTGCTAGGCTTATCTCACAAGCCCACAAAGTACTGTGCTACATATATAAATTTTCCTATGTACTCCACTCTATTATATATCCTAATTTCCATTTCTTAAAACAAAACAAAATAAATCAACATTACACTAATAATTCTCTCTTTAACTGTTTTACTAATACTTGACTCTTACATTCTGTCCCCCATACTTCTATTCTTCGAAAGACCCTAAGTTGGGTGGCCATTGAATATTGTATCATAGCTATATAGCTACTTTAACATATACAAGGTTGCAATATAACTCTTTATTGCAGTAATTTGATACTTATCTAAAATTCTATATCACCAAAGACTATATTCTCCCAGTGCAAGCACAGCAAGCAGTCTATAAGATTGTGTGTAGCAAAAACAATTGCCCAGCTGCATATTATGGGGATATAAGGGCATTGGTTCAAACAAGATTATCCCAGCACATATATGCATACAATAAGGCCATAGGGGACTCATCCCACCCTTCAATTTTTGTTCAGCATTCAATGGCCATGGGTCATCAGTGCAAACTGGATAAGCCAAGAGTGTTGTGTAGAGAATGGAATGATCTGTGGAGGAGGGTTAAGGAGGCATGTTACATCATGTCAGATGAACATGTGATGAACAAAAGGGAATCATTTTACACCATATTGAAGAAATGGCAAGTATAAACATTTTGATTCTGATTTGCATATTTTGCCTGGTTTTATCGCATATTTGCGTATTAGTACATCGTGAAAAATGAAGAGAGAGTTTGTACTTCTTGATAATGAAGGTTATGCCTTCGAAAACATTTGAAGATTCAACAAAATTTCTTATTATTTATATAATTGTTCAATATATTATATTATTTTAAAGTTTTGATTTATATATATTTTGCTTTTGAATTATATAGTGTGTGCATGTTTAATATCAACACATATTAAAGTTTTACATATAGTATCTAAGACACATTTAAACTATATATATATATATATTGTACCTATATTGATATAGATATATATAATTTATCTAAATATATTTTGACGTTCAAGAAAATAATTATTGGTTTTTGGTGTTTTGGAAAAGGTTCAAGTTTTCGGTTGTTTTTGAAAAAAAAGCACAATATATCAAAGGGGGAGGGGAGTCGGTTTGAGAAGAAACAGGGTTTAAAGGAAGTAAGGTTTTTTAGTTTCGTAAAAATATAATTTAAAAGTTAAAACTCAAATCCTTTCTTCAAGTTTAATAAAGAAAAAATAAGTTAAAACAAATAGTAAATGTATTAAAATATGGTATAGGCTTGTAAATAAATAAAAAGAAAAAAATTATCTAAAAACCGGTTAATAAAATAAAACACTTTTCAAATGTTATCCCAAATATTTCAACAACCTGCAGATATAAATAGCTTTATCGGACGGGTCGTTCACAAAGTTGGTGGCAGTCGAAATTGAGCGTTAACAAACAAAAGCAGGTTGGAAGTCTTGGGACGCGTTTATCCCAGCCCAGTGTCCGAGAAAACGCAGTCGCCCGTAAAATAATGTCAGCTTAACATCTTAGAAAATCTCCTCAGTTCTTTGTCTCTGAGGGTAATAATCGTGAAAACAGGAAACCGCAAGGAAAAGTCCCGCGGCTGAAGCTCACGGAACCATTCTACTGGAAGAAACAACAAACAAGAAGAAACAAAGTGTTAAATCTATGTTCAAAATCCTAGGTAAAAACATTTGCTTATTTTCGTTTATACTGTAATAGCCATTGCATTTCATTAATTTGTACGAATCTTTCAAGAGTCTAATTATACGAACTCTATATCTACTAAATGAACTATTGTGTATGTAATTAAATTTCAATGCTATGTGTCCTTTATTATCTTTTGTGTGTGCATGGTTAATATGTGCATGATCACTATATCAATATTTATTAGTTCTGTTATTAAATCTATAGGAATATTTAAACTATTTAGAAATGTTAATTTAAAATATGTGTGTGTTTTATTAGAATTATAAAATGTTTAAATTTAGTAAATAAATGTTAGTTAATAAATTATCTTTAAAATTAAACTTTTTTGCGTCTTCTTTTATCATTCTTTTACAAATTCTTTTTTAATCTTTTAATCACAATTAAGTATATCTATTAGTGATTACAAATAGTGGCTCGGTTTAGGCGTTAGTTGTGCGTCGTGCGTCAATTCATTTAGCTAGCAGCTGCCCATGATTAAACACAAAAAGGCTTGGACGGGTGTTGAACTTAACAGCCGAGAAGAAACTATGTCCTGGAAAGTAATGCAGTTATATACTTATAGCTATCGTTTGGGCATACATACTCTAGTGTTCTTCTCGCCTAAGGGCCAGTGTTTTGAATACATTGAACACTTCAAATGGCTTTACCCAACGTGGGCTGAACTTGTCATAAATGACAGTTAATTAAATTTTGTTCTTGTTGAAAATAAAAATCTAAAAGTTAAATTACGTATGTAAAAGTGTTTTAATTTTAAAAAGATTGCCAAACTTTTTCTGAAATGAAAAGGTTTTGAATATATGCTATCAAATCAGAGTCAATATGTGTTATGGGTGAAGTTAAAGCATTAAGACGGGTAGAAAAAGGACTAAAAGGGTGGAGTTAGTGTGAGTTTCGTCTTATTAAGAAAAATAAATAAATAAGTTGTATTTAAATTTAGTTTAACATAGCGCTATACTTAAAATAAATTGAAAGGCCCAAAGAAAGCCCAATATATTTTAAAAATCCCCAGTAGAGAAAGGGAAGGATCGAGATGAAGATGATGAAAAGATGATGAAAGATGCAAGGTCAAGCAAATTGAAAAAGAAACCAAGAATAAACAAATTCAACAGGAATTGGTAGAAATTTGAGCAAAGCAGTTAGAACTCAAAGCAGAATTGAAGGAAAAATTAGTCAGGTAAACGAAATTAAGCCGGGAAGTAGGAAATGGTGAGATACGAAAGGTGAGAAGATAGAAGTATAGGTTAGATTTAATTAAAGAAAGTCAGGAATTGTGTCATGAAAGAGGTAGAAATTGAATTAGAATCAGTAGTGGACAGTAAGTAGAATAGAGAAAAGGAGAAAGGTAAGGTTTTTACAAAGAATTAAAAATAAAAGGTTTAAAGTAAGTTCGTAGTGCAGGGATTTAAAAAAGAGAAAGGAGAAAAATTTTCCAGTTGAAGTAATTCGGGTTTGTCAGGAAAGGTTTCGAGTTAGTGAAAAAGATCAGAAAGAGAAAGAGATAAAGCATAAAATATAAAAGGAAAAGAGAGGAAGAAAGTTTATATTATAGATTTGTAGAAAGAAGAGGAACCACCTGACAAGTTAAAAGTTAGTAAAGGGCAGAATAGTAAAGGAAATAAACAAAAAGGACAAATGGACAGAGTCTAATATAATTATTTTGATGAGGTGAAAAGCTGAATTAGATTTGCATTTAAAAGTGGTTGTTTGTCAAAAATAATAACGCTCAAATAGTTTTTTCTCCGCTATATAGGAAATGTTCAAATAAACTCAAATAAATAAAAATAATAAAATCAAGTAAAATCGGTCAAATTAAGGATTTAGAAATATGTTTGTAGAATTAAATAAATGAATCATAATAAAGAAATATTTTTTTCTGGTACCTGTTAATATATAGTAAAGAATGGGAAAAGTATATCGATATAAATAAATATTATGTGTCGTGATAGTTTAGAATAGTATTGAAGATTAAATAAATATATTTAAATATGTTCATAATGAATTTAAAAATATATAAAAAAGTCATCAGTTTTATTAGGGGAAGGTTCGAATCTAAAGGGTGGGGTATGAATAAGTTAGATAGGATTAGTTTAAGCAGTAATTCTAGTACCCTATTTCTTCTTTTAAAAGCCAACACTGTAGTCCTTCAGGGGAGTCCCCATATCTTGTCTTTTCCAAGCGAAGTGGAAACGTGAAAATCCTCCCACTAATCAAAGTCCAATAAGAGAATGCTTTTAGGGCTAAGTCGAAATGGATTGAATTCCCCTTTGCCCCCTTTTTAGTCAAAGTCCATCAAGGAATCAAGCGTTATAAAAGATCCCTGTACCACAATTTAGTTTGTCCTCTGTCTTATCCACGATTGTAGCATGTTTAAGAAGAAAGATATTGGGTTGTTAGTTGAGAAAAAGATATAAAAAAGGCAAACTTAGAAGAATAATAAATTAAGATTTAATGTTGTCAGAGATAAAATTCAAAATCCTTTTCCTCAAAAGAAGGGATGTATGTCCTATATTGATATAGGCTATATTTTATCTAAAATTTATTATTGAAATATTGTTCAAAAAAAAAAAAATTAAGAAGGTTTTTGGTTTGTTTTGGAAAAGGATAAGAATCAAATAGTTTTCTAGCGTTAGTTTTTGAAATAAAAAGCTACAATTAATTAATCAAAAGGGGGAGGGGGAGTTTGTTTGAGAAATGAAACAAGGGTTATAAAAGGAAGTAAAGAGTTTTATTAGTTTGTAAAAATATAATTTAAAAAGTTAAATACAATTCTTTATTAGTTTAATTAAAGAAAAAATAATGTTAAAACTAAATAGTAAATGTATTAAAAATATATGTACGTATATATGTGCGGAAATAAAAAAAAGTAGGAAAAAAAGATATCAAAAAAGTTATTAATAAAAAAACAACGTTTATCAAATTTATCCAAAATTATAATATAAATATTTTATCGGAGGAGTCATTACAATAATTAGTAGTCTTCAAATATTGAGAGTTTGAAAAAGCATTTGAGATCTTGGGAATGCCGTTTATCTCCGCCATGAAAACGCAGTTCTCGTGAAATAATGTCAGCACATCTTAGAAAATCTCGCAGTATCTATTTGTTCCGATAAATAGAAAATCAGGAAACCAAAGAAACCCACAGTGAAGATTCATACTGATTCATATGGAGAAAAAAAGAAGAAAAAAAGTTTAAATCTATGTTCAAATCCTAGGTAAAAAATTGTATTTTCGTTTATACGTAATAGCCATTGTTTCATTATTGTAGAATCTTTCAAAGTCTAATTATATGAACTCTATATCATACATAAATGAACTATTGATGTATGTAATTAAATTTCAAATGCTATGTAGTCCTTTATTATCATTATTATGTGTGTGCATGAGTTAATATGTGCATGATCACTATATCAATATTTATTAGTTCTGTTATTAAATCTATAGGAATATTTAAACTATTTAGAAATGTTAATTTAAAATATGCGTGTGTTTTATTAGAATTATAAAATGTTTAAATTTAGTAAATAAATGTTAGTTAATAAATTATCTTTAAAATTAAACTTTATTTGTCGGTCAATTCTTTTTATCAATTCTTTTTAACAAATTCTTTTATTAATTCTTTTAATCACTAATTACGTATAATCTATTAGTGATTACAAATAGCTGAGCTAGTCATGGATTTAGGCATTAAGTTAGTGGCCACTGTTCAAAGTGCGCTGTCAATTCGTTTTAGACTAGACAGCTGGCGCCCATGATTAAACACAAATAAAAGTGCTTTGGACGAGGTGTTGAACTTAACAGCCGAGAAGAAACTATGTCCTGGAAATGTAATGCTAGTTATATACTTTATAGCTATCGTTTGGGCATACATACTCTCCGAGTATGTTCTTCTCTGCCTAAGAGGCCGGTGTTTCGAATACACATATTCGAACATGGTTCAATATATATATATATTGAAACAAAACAATCCCTTTAACTCATGGCAATATAACTAACTTAATATATGTGAGGATGCAATATATTTAATCATATTCTTCATCTAGCATAATTATGGACAGCAGTTTCTGACTCCAAGTGTCAATCTTATTTATATAAGAATTATGCTGTGAGAGATGGAAGAATGAAAGGGGATACCTGGAAAGCTTGGCCACTGGCTAGCTCACTCATGGCAGGTGGTATATAAACTGTGAAAAACATATAAAGAACAGTAATAATCAGGTATTTAATTCATTTAACTAAATAATTGCTACACATATGTATATTTCTTTCCTTAGCTACCTAAATGAAATTCAAGATAAAGAAACAACACAAATATTTCATTGAAATGTAATATTTAATATAACAAATAAATAAAATTATTATTTATGCTCAAATATTTTTATAAAATACCAGCACACACATATATTATATAGACAAGCAAATCAAATAACAAAAAGAGAAAATAATGTCCAATCAATCCAGATGTAAAATATAATTTTAACAGTGAAGAGTGCTGATTAAAATATCATCATATAAACATCTTTAAACATCAACAGAAAAGACACACTAATGTGTAAAGGAAAAATATATAATAAAGTGTACATTTTACGTGGAATTCCCTGGGGAAAATAATGGATTCAGATTGATAATGATAATAATTTTATCCAATGTTATGGCCATTGACCTTGCTGCATGGATGTGTTGTCCCACTTGTTTCCTTAAATCTCTATTAATTTGGATGTTAATTCTAATACAGATGGGCAGGAGTAGATGCCTTCAGATTCAAGTATATTTTCACATAACTAGAGTCAAAAGCCCAGCATGTTTTAAGCTTTTACTCCAGTCTGTTCATGGCTGAAGAATATATTTGCTGATTTCAGTAAGTTTCCAAAATCTTCAATATAGAAAATTAATAACAAACATACGGACATAGATAATAGTTTTTTTTTTTCAAATTTCAGTCAAAATATCTCACAAACTAACCCTTGATCTTCCTCTCTCTTTTATAGTCTTTTTTTATATATATATATATTTTAGAAAGTTCCAAGAATTTCAGTATTTTTTTTTTTTTTTAAATATCTAAGCATGTAGTGTCTGAGGTCTGGATTCTCTTTCAAACAAAAGCAAAGCTTTTAGCACCTTTTTTCTTTGTTCTAACCAAAAATTCTGCCAAACACCTTTAAGTTATTTTTTTTGAAAATAATTTAAAATAATGCCTTTGTTAAAAGGCTTTCCACAGATAGCAATATATGTAGTTTTTCCCTCTTTTTTTATTTTCATTAAAAATATATTTTTTATTTTATTAAAATTGAAATGTAATGAATTTCATCATGAGAATAATGTGTATATTATATGTTTCTTCCATTCACTTGCTTATAAAACAATATATACACACATGCTTTAACTAAATAAATGAGCACAACTCCCCCCTCTCATCCCCATTTTAACTATTTAATTAAAATACTGACAATAAATAATAAAACTGTATGCAAACACATGAATATAAAACTCCTCCTTTGGAACAGGGTTTGATTTCCACCCTGTTCCACCCCTCCCCATTCAAAAGCCTTCAAATGCAGTCTAGATGTTTGAATGGCTCAAACTTAAGCAACAAAACAACAACAACAACTAATTTTGCCATATTATTATTTCTAACCTTATTCTTTAATAATAATTTTTATTTTTATTCTATTTTAATAATTTTTCTATTCATTTAAACTTACCAATCTTAATCTTCTGTACCTTTTAAAATAACTGATTTTTTAAAATTTTTTTAATTTTCTTTTTATATATACTACTTTAATTCAACTCTCTCTACTATCAACTTCCTTAACTTTTAAATCTATTGGAAAATGTAATCTTACAAACCTATATATATATTGCACATATGATATATATATTTTTTTTATATATATATTGTAATGGGCACATATGATGTTACATTGTTTTTTTATTATTAAACATGAAAAAAATAAAAGTTCGCAAATAAAACTTTTTTTTTTTAAGAATTAAAAATTGGAAATTAAAAAAATCATCTTAAACTCATATATATATAAAATCGCACAGATGAAAAAAATTATTAAAAAAAAGAAACTTTATTAAAAATAGAAAAAGTATTTTAAAAGCAAAAACTTAAAAAGATTTAAAGATAAAAATATATCTAAGTTTGTACAAAACAAATTAATTAATGTTATTGAAAAAATGGAAATGATTATTTTAATTAGTCCAAGTGAACTAGCCCTTGGGCATTTAAATGTATAAGCAATGGTCAGATAGGAAAACAATAAAAACTAATGGCCAATGAAAGAGATCCATCAGGGAATCAGACCTCAATGGAAGGATCATCATCATCAATGACATAATGTCCATTGGATCCTAAAGTTACATATAAAAGAAAAATTTTGATAATAAAATTTTTAGTGAGTGAAGAAAATTTAAGAGAAGACTGAGATGTGTTAAGTCAGAGAGTCGGAGGTGAAGGGATTGAGAGATGCACTTTTAATTCCTTCAGTTGCTATAAAAAAAGGAAAATGAAACAGCACTTTTCCTATATTGAGGACCACAGGATCATCGAGGGATTTTAATGCTGGATTCCAAATGGCAAGCAATGGATAACTAATGAACATTTCTAAAACCATAAGCACATTATGAACTTAAATGAATATTAATTTGAAAACACTAAGAACTTTAAAATATAAACTTTTCCAGTATTTAAAAAAAATAGAAATAGAATCCTATCTGACCAAACTAAATTCCTTATTAATTCTTTTTATTGATGTATTTCTTTTTTTAAAATCATTTCCATTTATTTATTTATTTATTTATTTTTTTTTGGTTCTTTTAAGTTTTATTTATGATTTTTGTTTTTCGTTACATTAAATTATAGAAATGTTAAACTTAAGTTGGATGTGAATGGCTATATAAATTTGTAAAGTTATATTAGGGGAGGGTAATCTTAGGTTATTTGTTTTGTAGTTAAATTGGGTCAATGGATTGGATATATTGGTGTAATTAGTAGATGTAGTATGAGATTCGCTACAGGCAGAATCATTTTATACGCTGCACACTTCCTTTTTGCCTATGGAATGCGATCGTAAGTCAGCAAAATGACCACAGTCCTTTCCTATGGAGTTTTTTTTATTGTTCTTCTCATCAGATAGATGTGGTATTCCTATCTGATGAGAGGCAATTTCTTCTCTTAATCTTTTGTGCTGCCATATTCGTATTACATTGAATGCATCAATATATCAGATGGATTGACATTGGTTTGACTGCAAACTTTTGGCCTAAGGTTAAATAAAGATATAATATTTTCTTTCAAATGCAAATCTATGTAGTCTATTCATACTCAACACTCTAAATAAAAATGCATTAAATTTAAGTTGGGTATGGACATTGCATGGATTTGTTAGCGGTTAATTATGTTGTGGTTTTCATATTCGGTTAGAATAAATAAGTCATCGATGTCAATGCAGTATCTTATGATGAATGCCATTGGATTTCTTGTATTCCCTCTGCAATTGATGGTATCAATGACTTTGTATTTTGATCAGTTATGTTTATTTCGAGATGTTTTTAACTGTGGAATCTATGCAGCCAATCGATACTCAACATTATAAAACAAACCTTTATAAATCCATCTTTGCGAACTTATAAAAATTAAAATGTAAATTTATAAAAATTAAAATGTAAATTAAAATCAAAGTTAAAAATGTAAGTTAAATTTTAAAATGTAAACTGATACTAAAATAATTTTAAATATTATATATGTGCGTAAATAAATGTTTGTGTTGAATGTTTTTAACCGTGTAATCTATGTAACCGATCTATACTCAACATTATAAAACAAACTTTCATAAATCCATCTGTGTGAACTTAATTAAAATGTAAACTTATAATATTATAAAAATTAAAATGTAAATTGAAATTCTAAAATCAAATTAAAATCTAAAATAAACATACTAAAATAAAAATGTTAAATTTTATATATATGTGTGTAAATAAATGTTTGTATGTTAATTACTGGCAGTGGCTTATTTTATTATTTTTTATATATTCTTAGATAAGAATTTTTTATAAAATATAAATCTCTGCTATTCCACTGAGCTAGTGACAATGGGCTAACGACCGGAATCAAAATATATAAAATAAAAATAAAAATTTTTTTTAACTTACATATCTGCCTACTTTATAAATTTTCTAGGTTCAAATGCCTAGTGGCGCCCTGTAGTGCAGATTATGTTAAGTCTCCCTATTCTCTGGATTGTTATAATATATATATAATATTATAAGCAACATATATGAATATATGAAGAAATGCAAAGAAACTAAAAGAAGAAAAATAAGAATATATTTCTAAAAAGAAAAAAAATACACAAAGGATTAAGAAGGTGAAATGACAATATTTGGATGTATAATGTGGAGAATATAACCAATATAAAATGTTTATGGAGTACATTAAAGAATTAGAAAGTTATTAAACATCAAGAATATTAAATAAAAGATGGAAATTAATATTAAAATCAATAAAATGAACAATATTAAATTTATAAAAGATTGTGTAAGGTATAATGTAATATCAAATTTTATAAAGATGAAAAAATTAAGGAAGGGAATGAATATTAAAGAAAAAATTATAAATGATATAGAAAAGAAAATTATAAAAGAATATATAAAAATGAATACAGATTGAAGAAAAAGATATATCACAATATTGAAGAAATAGAAAGAATATTAGTTAGAAGGATAAGTAAGAAGGAAAAAGAGTTATTTAGGAAAAGAAGAAAGACATTTTAAATAAGAATACAAGGTTGAGGCACAAAAGAAAAATGGAAAGCTTGATGAAAGAGAAGGAAGATGGAAATAAAGAAGAATATGTAAAAATTACTAATGAAATATGTAATTTAAATGGTATAAAAATAAAAAGCAAATTCAAGTTGTCTACATGATAGACATTATATCATGAAGCAATTCTGAATAAATGATATATAATATCTAATGTTCAAAAACAGGGGTGACTAGTTAAACTTCTTTTCAGGAATCTTTAGTTTTCGAAACATTACTATATCATAAAAGTAAATTGATGAGAGCAACTTGATTGATATTGAGATAGAAATGTATTTATGTGTCTTAGGAAGATTAAACTTTTATAAGACAAGATTAAAATATTTATTCAAGAATTTTTTTTTTTTAAAGAAGAAAGTCAACAACTAACATTTGGGTATTTTTTTTAGATACTTTTCTATTTGGAGCATTAATTTGGGATATTATTTTGGAAAGCTATAATAGGTAACACTGACAACTGAAAAATTTTAAAACTTAAGGCAAATTTATTTTCTAAAGATTGTTTAACTTACAAAATCTCTGCAAATCAATTTAAGGTGAATTATTTTTCTTTTGTTAATAATTCACAATACCGTGTGTTGTACAATCAGTTTAGTTAGAAACTTTTTCTCAGCAGCCGAAGCTTAGAATTTTATTTAATTTTTCAATTAATTTATGTTTGTCTACATTTTAAAATTGAATTTTAAGTCTATCTTAAATTAAGAATCAACATTTTATATATATAAAAGGAAAATCAATTATTAAAATAGATATTAAAAATGCAATTGTTATTGTTATTAATGAAATACAATAACATCCAGCTGCAGTCATTATATGCAGTCAAATAAAGCAAGATTGATTACATTCTAGAATTTAATAAAAATGCTTTTATACCATAAAATATAATAAATTATTTTCATAAGTATAAAAAACAATCTTTAAATATAAACTTTAAAAATTTAGCCGTTTTATCTTAAATATAACTTTTTCAAATGTAAATATTAAAATTTCATTTTTAGTCTTATAATTTGGTATTGAATAATTTAAATTATATATTCTATTAGTTTACTAACTTTACTGTCGTCCGTGCATTCATCAAAGTCTGATACTGTCTATTCTGTGTGTTTCTTTTTTAATGTTATTTTAATAGAACTGGCATCACTTTTAACATTATTTCACAATCGTTTTATACATGTTCTCAGACTTCTGATAGTTTTTTTCTTAATATTTAATTTATAATTTCGCTGATACTAAATGTTTAAATAAGGATGTCCAACTCTCGGTCCAGAGTGGCCATGATTGCAACACAACGCAAAATTATAAACTAGCTTAAAAGTGAGATTTTTTTTGATTACTTACAACAATGTAATTAATGCAAAAACAATAGAATTAACGCTATTAGACGTCATATGTGTTCATGATAATTTGCGAGGCAGCGATTATCAATAATATTTTAATCTACCATTGTAACTTCAAGAGCTTGAAATTATTTAGAAGTCAGTGAGAATTCTTATTTGATTATTAAGAATGCTTTTACATCTTAAGACCTTATACATGCATGTGTAATACGAACATTTTCTATATTAATGATCACAAACTTGGGACCTGCTGGAAGATTTTAAAATCCAAACAAGTCATTACATAATTAGCATTATTATGTGGACTTTTTTTGCTTAGAATACATACATGATCTTTCTTTTGCTTGTCAGCTTTCGGAAGTGTTTGTGTATTTAATAAGAGGCTAAAAACAACTCTTCTTTTCCAAGGTGGCCCAGAAATGCCACAAGATTGAACAGTCCAGAACTAAATATCTAAATATTCTATAAAGATCAAAAAATAAATAATAAATCTTTAAAAAGCTAAATCATATAAAAAACAGATATTTTTAAGAGTCGAAATTCAGTGGCTGAAACAAAATGCTAAATTAGGATAGAAATTCTACCAAATAAATACATTTAGTAATATTTTCTATCAAAATATTTTACTAGATAAAATAATATAAATGCTCCATTACACTATATAAATAGAAATTATGAAAAAGATAAAATAAATGGAAAACAGAAAACGAATAATAGGGAATAGCACTTATTTAATATTCATTTCATAATTAGTGTTATTATGCATACTAAAATAGCAAGAAAATGTCAATGAAATGGAAAATAGAGAGTTATAAAAAAATAAGTTGCAAAGTAAAATAATTAAGAGAGGAAAGATTAAAAATGAATTATGTAAGTTTCAAATGATATATTAAAACAAGGAAGAGATAAAAGGATTGTAATTAAAAAAATAGTGTAAAAATAGAGTTTACAATATTCCTCTATCTTTCCTTTATCACGAGAAACATATTCACATATAGGCTTTCTACGATTATATGCTGGTGTTAAACTTTAATAATTGGACAAAAAAGACTCTTAGCCCAACTTTGCCAAGTTCATTTCTTTAAGGAAACTTATGAATTGATGCAATTTAAAAAAATAAAATCTACATAATATGAAATAAAATCATACAATGATAAAGTCAGAAGATCAATAAAGTAGATCATGAATTATTTCTAAATGATTAATAAGATGTCAATAGTAGCAATTCAGAATTAATCTGTAAAGAAAATAAATGATACATGCATTTAATAATCTTCTAAAATATCCATTAGAATCAAGGCTATTTTTTAAATGGGATCTAGAATATAAAAAAAGAAATAGAATAAAAATCAACCATAAATGTAGTAATTATTAAAAGCAAGAAAAAATAAATCCATATGGTACTACCCAGAAACAACAGAAGTCAATTACAAATAAGCATAAGCACTTTTAATATGTGGAAAAATAATTGTAGAAAATGAAACTTGCTGATTTTTGAAATACCTTCCAAAAATTTTCAGATTTGACAGAAATCAAGTTATATATTTTGCTTGCTAAAAAGTTAAAAAATTGATTTTATTCCAATATAAAATCTAGCATTAAAAAAGTTGAAGAAATAGAAGTCTTACATTTTATCAAATAAAATTTTAAATAAGGTAATTTGAAGTTAATTAAATGGAATTATTTCTGTATGTTATTTATAGCTTACTCCAATGACATTTTTTCTGTCACAGTTAAAAAACCATTACAAGTGCAAGTATTGAAATGTTTGACAGATAAATTTAAGTGTTTATTTAAAATCTGCTGCTGCTCTTAGAAACAATTCATTTTTTTATATTCTTGTCCTAAGATTTACCCACTACTTAATACAATTTATACCTTACTAATTTTTAGGTGTTCAATTGAGTGTGAAAAAGAACAAATATTAGGTACTCACATAATAATACAAGCAATATTATTATATCTTGAGACCAACTATCTCTTCTCATTCACATTGTTGGCTTGATATAAGTTAAAAAAATGATAGAAGAAATGGAAAAGAATTTAAAAAAAATTCTGAAAAGCTTATGCAAGAAAAATCTTTGGAAATTCAAAACAATTTTGAATACCTTGATATATTTTATAATCAATAATTATGAAGCCAATGGAAAAATCTAAATATGTAATTAAATTTAGCATACAATTTTTTATGTAAGAAGTTTTTATTATTAATGTAGAATAGAAATAATTGAATAATCAATAATCTATCAATCAACCGGCCAATATGGGGTATATTATTTTAAAAATAAATTTAAAGTTAAATTACAAGTAAAATTACGATTATAACTTTTGTTAGCAGTTCTATATTCTCATTTGTCTAGGAAAAAAATCTTTATAATTCAGACATTTGAATTCTTATGTTTAATTTGATTTAATATGCTTTTATATATACATTGAGACACTGCCGAATCTCACTGCACACATTAAAATACCTATCCAACAACCAATCAGATGAATGACAGCCGTCTAAATGACAATCAAACCCAAACACACAACAAAGATTTTATGAGAAAAGGATGGCCACCATTCTCTCAACTTTTCTTTCTATATATCTAAACCAGTTGCAAGTATTTAGGTTTGAAAGCTTGAAGCTTAAAATATCTTCACAAATAACTCACTGAGTCTAAATCATAAACACACAATGCAAAATCCTATGATTTACTATGTAGTAGTTTTTAGAATACATAACAAGCAGTAAAGTATGTAAATAATATTTTAATTTGTGAAGTGCAGATAATTGAAAGTTGAAATAAATTGAGACACTGCTGAGATTCAGCATTTCAATTTTCAACTATCTGCGCTTCGCAAATTAAAATATTTTTTATATATACAGTATATTAAAATGATTGCAAAAGAATGGGGAGAGGGATTTCTATCAATGTTAGGTCCAAAAATAAATATTTCTTTATACTTTTAATTTATCAATCTTTTAAAAATCTTTTTTTTAATCAGTCCCCAACCCTATGCCCACAGGCACCATGGTGCTCACAGACCATTTTAC
This sequence comes from Epiperipatus broadwayi, assembly GCA_028023455.1. Lineage (NCBI taxonomy): Eukaryota > Metazoa > Onychophora > Udeonychophora > Euonychophora > Peripatidae > Epiperipatus > Epiperipatus broadwayi. Next base: position 837,331 of record JAQFVV010012684.1, on the reverse strand, counting down.
ATGTGCTTGCCATGATTCGAACACGATAAAAAATTATTTATCTGATAAAAATAAATTTAATTTTTAAAATTTCTTATAAATTATTGTATTATATTGTAATCAAATTGTAGGGCATACTATACTTTTACAGCGTAAAAATATAAACATTAATTATATGTTAAAATTTTATTTTTGAAATAAATATTTTTTTGTACATTATGTGTATTATTAACAATATCCAACTATAAATTTACATTGAAAAAATAAATGGTGCCCACCACCTTGTTGAAAAAATAAATGGTGCCCGCCACCTGGCCGGTATTATACAATGTGCTTTTAAGTGCAAAAAGGTTGGGGACCCCTGAGCTAGGATATACGAATGTACTCACTACCCAGCATGCTTTGTAAAATAATTTTATGCCTCATTTCATAGTAATTAATGAATCTATACTCAAGACTTGGAGTTAGAGTCTGAATGAGGTAAACTATAAATTTTTCTCTGGTAATATACAAGCTTAGGATTTATATTTTAAATAGATGGATTATAGATATCCCTATTAATCATCTAGTATTTGTCAGAGGAAGGATGTGAAATTATTATTATTTAAAAAATTAATCTGGATTGGTTATATAAGTGTCATATATTTAGTATAAAATAACATATACAATTGTAATATGATGAGTAGAACTTCACTACTAATGGGAAAATGGTATCAATAGATAATGGTTTACACAAAAATCTTGAAATTACAAAAATGATAATGTTAATGTTTAACAGTGGTTGAAATATACTATAAGTAGCCAATGCTTCTAAAGAAAATCAAACTTTTTATCAATATCGGTGAATTAGAGCATATATATATATAGTAATGGTATGCACTCTCTCAACGAGACAAGTTAAGGCAGTTGCATCTCAGATTTAAGATTTTCATATAGGATCCCATGAATGATGTGATTTAATTTTGATATAAACTATATCTGTTCCCAACAAATAACTTATTATTAATAAATTATTATATCTAAAGCACATCAAATCAATTTTCACCTTAATTGACTTAACCGTTATGCTCAGATTTCGAACTCAGGGAAGTTTAACAATTGACTCTCTTCAGGGGTTCCTATCAATATACTAGAGTAATATTAATAACAAATCTCACTAACTCTTTAAAATGGGTTTCATGAAGTTAATATAATAATCAATAAAGATTATTATATTAAATGTTTGTTCTTATCTTATAAAATCAAATAAATAAATAAAACAAGATTGAAGACTTCATTTAGTTTAATATAAAAAACATAATAATTATTTATTAACAAATAATAACTTAAACTTTATAATATATAAAAAATATTTATATATCTACTTCCTTATATTAAAAATATAAATATTCTATTTACTTACGGTAGATATATTTTCTAACTTATAACACTACATGATTTTATAACGTATATAAAATATAAGTATTCAAATATTAAGACTTCTATATCAACACTATTATATAATAATTAGATTATACAAATAATAATCCAATTATTTGTATATAATGTTTTCATTCGTTAAAATGATTGTACGTAATTTATGTTTATTAATATAAAAATATATATTTCATATCAATGTTAGTCATTTATCCACTTATCATACATAATGGTTATTAGACTATTTGGATTAGTATAAACAAAGTAGTGTCATGTCATAAAAAATAATAGTATGTGAATTTAAAAATAATTTAATTTCTTACCTCCAAGTTCACTTTATCCCTTTATATTTTTACATGCCTTTCCCATATTAATATTTCTTAACCTATATCTAAATCTTTATTAATCATAAATAAAAATAAAAATATTTTAAATTATTAATTCTCTCTTATTATTCATTTCTTTAATGAAATGAATACGATAATAAAGGAAATGAAATTAATCTTTCCCAATTATAATTTTCAAAAAACTTAAATGGTATTTATAAAAGTTAATACAATAGTCTCAGATGTTCCTGGAATTCATGAATGAAAATCCTTTGAAGATGCAATTTTTAATTCCTTCATTGTTATACATTAAAGAAAATAATAGGATATCCCAAGTTGATGTTTAGTTTCCTCTTTGTATGTAGATTTCATCTTCGTTAATACACAGTTCCTTTATTAACAATTATAATTCCATTTTGAAGATATAACTTTTATATAATTTTATAGGCATTCAGCAAAAGATGTTATTCACACATATATATTTGACTAGGCAAGTGCATTTTATATATCCCATGATAAATAGGTATTCTACTCACTCTGCATTTTCCTTATAATGTAAAGTACATTAAATTTAGTTGAAGTTTTTATAAACATGTTCTTTTTTAAAATGAAGTTTACATTTTAGAACTCCAATTAGAATGATTTTTATCAAACATGAAAATATATTCAAATTACTTTCTTTAAAAAATATTAGAAATTTCTTCTAATAAGTATTAAATCATTCAAAATATAGATTTTATCTTATACACTGTTCTTTTAAAATGAACACAGTATAAGACTTTGTGAGGATATAGCTGAGAGAATAGAATATTTAATCTTCTAATAAAATAGAATTATTATTTTTATATATAGCTGCATGAACTTGCTGAAGCATATCACATTCTACATTGTTACAACACAATTCGATATGAAATCACTAAGTTAATTTCATTTCCTTTAATTCGATAAACTATGTGAACCCAGAGGTCATTACATTGTCAACTGTCTTTTCTCAACAATGGTTTTTCATTTTAAAGAATGAAAAATACTAATTTACTAAATTATATATTTATTTTTATAAATATAATAAGAATACAAATATAATGTATACATATTGATTATATGTATGTATGAGTATATATATACTCCTACATTTCCCCTCGACTAAAAAAATTAAAATAAACTAACATTTTATTTTAATTCTTCATCTTTGTTATCATTTATGCATTATTACAAACACACACACACATATATATATATATTTCCCCTCAACTTAAGATTTTAAATTCTTCATCAATTATTAGAGGAAAAAAAAGATTATTAATTATTATATTTAATAATAATTAAATTGTTTTGTGGGCAATTGGGTTCTTATTTTTTTTTTGTAATGTCTTAAATATGGTACATTTCATATAATTTGTTTTGATCAAATCATAGATTAAATATACTGACTATTTTATTTTAAAATTATTACCTATTAAAGTTAAATAATTTAATACTTTATTATGCAAAAATCATTATATAGATTACTTTCTTTTTATTCACTTCTTTCAATTAATTTCTATATAATGTATCCTTATCAATATACTAAGTATTTGGAATGGTATATCAAAATAATTATATGGTAGAAAACCTGATTATTTTATAACTAAGTTTTAATTAGTTAGTTCATAAGTGTTTTATGTATAAATCAATTTAAAATGCCAATCCTGCTCCTTATTGAGACTTACTAGACTATCACTGACATCCAATAAATGAATATACATAAACTTATTTAAAGGTGCCAATCCTGCTCCTTAATTTTTGAGACTTACTAGATTATCTTTAGCATCCAATAAATATATTAGTTGGAATTCATTTGTGAACTTGCCAACCTATAAGTAACCAGTCTTCTGTTTCCATATTAATGATATGATCCATCTTAGTTAGACACAATTATATATAGTATTTCCTTCTCTTTCATATTTTAATTCTTTACATTTCTTCACTATAATCCTAATAATTATTACATAATTTTAGTATTACATAACTTATGGTAATTGATTATTTAAGACAATTATTATATTTTTCCTCGATAGGGCTTTAATATATGAATAAATTATAATTTATTAACATTATCACCATCAATCAAATTTGATTCAGAAATTTTTGATTTTACAAGTGTTTCTGATATGTTTGAAATCATACAACCAATTTCAAATAAATCATACTTTGGAGATAATGTCATCTTTAAAACTTCATCACCTACATTAACTATCTTATTTTTAAAGTCAATCAGACATTTGTTCAGATGTAAAAAGTCTACTCCCAATATCATTTCATGAATAAGTCCAGTTAATATCAAAAATACATGATAAATACATGTTTGATTAATAGTTAGTTTGATCCAGATTTGCTTTTGAATTAATTTTGCCCTTTTATTGTTAGCTAGGGTAATCTGTACTGATTTTAGAGGTAAGGTTTTAATATGTGGATTTTTATCCATCAACCTTTTATAAAACTCCTCAGATATTACAGATATTTGGCTACCACTATCTAATAAGGCTCTAATTTGCAAATCTTCAAACATAATATTAATTAATGGACAATTTTGTACAGCATACTTGGGTTCATCATCTTCCTCTGAACATATTATGTTGGTGATTTGTTTAACTAAAATTTTATTTTTGTTCCTCATTTTAAATATGGGTCTTTGAGGAGAGGAACTATTTCCGAAGACCCTCTTTAATTTAATTTTGCTGTTGTTTTGGGTATATTTTTATTATACCCTATTTTACTTTTATTTAATCCACTAGTAGATGCTATACTATTAATTTCTGAAATTTGATGTGTATCAGAACTTAATTTAACTTCTGCATTATTATCACTCTTCGTTGTTTTACTTTGCGAATGATTAAAAGTCTTATGTTTTCTTTTTTTTATAATTAATAGCATTTACTTGAATATTTTCTTTCTTTCTTTCAAAATAATTTTGATTAACATTTTGGTTATTTGAGTCAATATTATTTAAAATATCTATAATTTGTTCGATATTTTGTGCGTTAGAAAATAATAAAGACTGCTCAATTTTCATAGGTAAGTTATGTTTCACAATACAAATAATTTGATTTTGGCTAAAATGATATGTATCAAGGGTTTTCAGTTTTGATACCTGTCTTCTAAAAAATTTTGTAAGAGTTTCACCTGGCATATTTTTATATTTTTCCTGAAGTATTTGATATAACAGTGATTCTTGACGATCATTATTCCAAAAATTCTTTATCAATAATTTTTGATATTCTTCAAAAGTTTTAGGTATTTGGAATAATGATTCCCACCATGATAAAGCATCACCTTGTAAATGACTGTATGCTACTATCAATTTTTCACCTTCTGTTAAATTACTATTTACTGAAAAATATAAATTTAAACTCTTTAGATGCTCTATTGGAGCTTCATTTGTAAACCCTTGGAAATGTTTTAATTTTACAAATTGATTTATAACATTAGATTGTAATGTGTGATTTGTATTGTTAACATTTTCTTTTTGCAGATTTATAGATGATTGTTGATTGTGATGGTGAGCAAAGTCTCCTATAGAATAACTAATATTATCATTATTATTTTGTTCCCTTTGCATGTTTTCCATCTCAATTACTATTTCATCTTGATGTTCCTTTTTATTTGGATCTTCCTTTATCCTATTAATAGCTTCTAATATTTGATTAAATTTATCTGAAGTAGTGTCTTCTTTAATATTAGATAATTTAATCTTTTTACAAGCTTGGGTATAATTTTCCATCATTATTTTTCTTTCTTTCTCAAATTCATCCTTCAAAACTTTTATGGTTTGATCTACGGTAATATTTTTATTTTCCAATTGATTAAATATCTCCGATTGATTCTCTAATAATATTTCAATATTATCTTTATTTAATTTTAAATCTGAATCAATCAAATTTTGTTTCACATTTAAACATTGAAAATCTTTTTCCATAGACTGAATTTTCTTTTCTTGGTTATTAATTTCTATGTGGACATCTTTTATTTTCTCATCTATAACCTTTTCAGTCTCTTCTTGGATTTTATACATATCAATTTGGAGATGATTGTATACAGTTTTTATTTCTAAAAATTTGTTTTCTACTTTATTTTCTATCTTTGTTTCAAATTCAAAAAATCTTTTTTGACACTTAAGATCTGTTTCCTCAATAACCTTTTGAATTTTTTGAATTTCATTATTCATATTCGTTTGTATTTGTGATACCTCATCCTTCAAATCTATTTTTATATTACCTAATTTTATTGATAATTCATTTGTAATATCTATTTTCATACTTTCCATCTTGGTATCCATATTTGTAGACAAATCTACTTTCAGATTTTCCATCTTATTATTTGTAGACAAATCTACTTTCAGATTTTCCATCTTATTATTTATACTTTCCATCTTGGTATCCATATTTGTAGACAAATGTACTTTCAGATTTTTCATTTGAGTATTCATGTTTGCATTTAAATTTTCCATCATTTGTTGCATCATTAGCATCATTTGACTTAATGATTGATTATTATCACTGGTTTTATTTTCTATACATTTGTCAATAATATCCATAGTTTCTGGAACATGAATATCTAACATAGAATTACTCTCAGACACACCTATATCTATTTGTTCATTGATACTATTCATAGCATCATCAGCTATATTTGAACTAAGTACCTCAGTTTGCATTTCTATATTATTATCAGTATTAGAAGAAAATATTTTATACTTACTTCTCGTAATCATAAAACTAACTTTATTTTAACTATAACTTTACTTATACGATAATATATTATTTATCATAGGATATTAATGCGATGCCTTTTTCTTTTCAAAATATATATGTGTTCTTACTCTAATGCCTAATTTTAAAATTATATTTTTAAGCAAGTGATCTATTCATTTAAATTTTAACTATTTAATTTTCAAAGTCTCCATTATTTTATTATCTACTGTTTTACAATACATTTAATATATGAGATTATTATTAATAATATTTATCCCTCAAAGTTTTGTATCGCTATACAAACAATATAGAATCTATGATTCAAGGCTACAATGATATAGAATCTATGATTCAATGCTATAATAATATGGAATCTATGATTCAATGCCCCAGTTGTGTGCACCATATGTAACTATATGCACTCTCTCAACAAGATAAGTTAAGGCAGTCACATCTCACTATAGTCAGATTTAAGGTCTTCATATAGGATGCCACGAATGATGTGATTTAATTTTGATATAAAACTATATCTGTTCCCAATAAATAATTTATTATTAATAAATTATTATATCTAAACCACATCAAATCAATTTTCACCTTAATTGACTTAACCGTTATGCTCAGATTTCGAACTCAGGGAAGTTTAACAATTGACTCTCTTCAGGGGTTCCTATCAATATACTAGAGTAATGATAATAATAAATCTCACTAACTCTTTAAAATGGGTTTCATGAAGTTAATATAATAATCAATAAAGATTATTATATTAAATGTTTGTTCTTATCTTATAAAATCAAATAAATAAATAAAACAAATTGAAGACTTCATTTAGTTTAATATAAAAAACATAATAATTATTTATTTAACAAATAAATAACTTAAACTTTATAATATATAAAAATTATTTATATATCTACTTCCTTATATTAAAAATATAAATATTCTATTTACTTACGGTAGATATATTTTCTAACTTATAACACTACATGATTTTATAACGTATATAAAATATAAGTATCCAAATATTAAGACTTCTATATTAACACTATTATATAATAATTAGATTATACAAATAATAATCCAATTATTTATATATAATGTTTTCATTTGTTAAAATGATTGTACATAATTTATGTTTATTAATATAAAAATATATATTTCATATCAATGTTAGTCATTTATCCACTTATCATACATAATGGTTATTAGACTATTTGGATTAGTATAAACAAGATCATAAAAAAAGTATGTGAATTTAAAAATAATTTAATTTCTTACCTCCAAGTTCACTTTATCCCTTTATATTTTTACATGCCTTTCCCATATTAATATTTCTTAACCTATATCTAAATCTTTATTAATCATAAATAAAAATAAAAATATTTTAAATTATTAATTCTCTCTTATTATTCATTTCTTTAATGAAATGAATACGATAATAAAGGAAATGAAATTAATCTTTCCCAATTATAATTTTTAAAAACTTAAATGGTATTTATAAAAGTTAATACAATAGTCTTAGATGTTCCTGGAATTCATGAATGAAAATCCTTTGAAGATGCAATTTTTAATTCCTTCATTGTTATACATTAAAGAAAATAATAGGATATCCCAAGTTGACGTTTAGTTTCCTCTTTGTATGTAGATTTCATCTTTGTTAATACACAGTTCCTTTATTAACAATCGTAATTCCATTTTGAAGGTATAACTTTTATATAATTTTATAGGCATTCAGCAAAAGATGTTATTCAGATATATATATTTGACTAGGCAAGTGCATGTTATATATCCCAAGATAAATAGGTATTTTACTCACTCTGCATTTTCCTTATAATGTAAAGTACATTCAATTTAGTTGAAGTTTTTATAAACATCTTTTTTTTAAAATGAGGTTTACATTTTAGAACTCCAATTTGAATGATTTTTATTGAACATGAAAATATATTCAAATTACTTTCTTTAAAAAATATTAGAAATTTCTTCTAATAAGTATTAAATCGTTCAAAATATAGATTTTATCTTATACACTGTTCTTTTTAAATGAACACAATATAAGTCTTTGTGAGGATATAGCTGAGAGAATAGAATACTTAATCTTCTAATAAAAATAGAATTATTATTTTTATATATAGCTGCATGAGCTTGCTGAAGCATATCATATTCTACATTGTTACAACACAATTTGATACAAAATGACTAAGTTAATTTCATTTCCTTTAATTCGATAAACTATGTGAACCCAGAGGTCATTACATTGTCAACTGTCTTTTCTCAACAATGGTTTTTCATTTTAAAGAATGAAAAATACTAATTTAATAAATTATATATTTATTTTTATAAATATAATAAGAATACAAATATAATGTATACATATATATATATACTCCTATATATATATATATATATATATATACATATATATATATATATATATATGATTATTTCAGCAATACATTTCTATAAATGCAGATACAATATAGACTTCTTTTCTACTGTTAATTATAACTGTAATATAATTCAAAGTACTATTAATTTGATGCAGGAATAGAGTGGGGAACTCTAGAGCAGAAAGTCCATGAATTACAGTCCCATTCTGTTGCCTCCATGATCTAATTTGTCATGCTCCTCCAGGAAATAAAATCTTGCTATTTTGTTTTCATTATATGTATTGAAATATCTTAAAATTTTTTTTATTGATATTTATTGCAACATCACTATCCAATAAAGAATTATATCTTACTTTTTGAGTTTTCTAAATTTAACATTGAAGTTCAAGCACAAAATGGATTTAGCTACCATTGTAATAAACAATTTTTAATTACTTTTAGCATTATACTGCAACATATACAAATTTTAAAAATAGAAGATATCAAATTTTATTTCAAAGAATATTTAGTATGGAGTCTTTATTTATCTTGATGTACTCTTCCAAAAACTTGCATTCATTTATATGTTTATTAAAACATTATTAATATTAAATCATAACAATTCTTTAATTGTAAATGGGGTTTTAAGTTTAATATTTACTTGACCACATCAATATATTTCCACATGCACATTTCAGCACTAACAGAAAAAATTTGGAATACCTATCTTATCAATATGATTTCTCTCTGTGTCTCTTTTACTAATATTGATATTGAACCTATTTCTGCCATTTCTTTAAATAATTGTTTAAATATAATGCCCTAAATAAAGTCTGTAAGATTTTTTTCAACCAAAGTTTTTAGATATTTTCACATTTGTGGAGATTAGAAGCATCTTCAAATACTGGCAAACCAAATATCAATCATTTGCATTGTAAACTCATAGCTACCAATTCCTGTTATTATTAATGGTTTTTTTAAATTTAATATTTATGCATTTTTTTGAAACATTTCTGCACACTTGAAATATTCTTAGTTAATTGCATACAAAATATTGTAGTTAAAAATAGGAAATGTTGCTACACAAACACAAAATTCTGTTACTTTGTTATCTTTAAAAAATGACAACAGCTATTCATGATGAATGAGTTCTATAATATCTTAAGTGATAAAGAAAGATAAAAAGAATGGAGACAGCATAAAAAACACAAAAACAAGAAAGACTTTTTATTGGGAATAGTATTTATTCTTTAATAAATGAATATTATATTTTACATATACATAAGAAAAAAATTCTGTACAGCATTGCTTACTTTCTAGTTTTAACTATCATTTAAATTATGGCAAATGAGATTTAATCATAACATGTTGATTCTACAAACATTTTAACAAGCAATCACATACACATAGGAATCTGGGAAATATGTTAATATGTTTTTGTCTGGAAAAGTATTAATTTTAATATATTTAATTCCTATAGAGAGAATATTTTTACACAGATATTGCCAGGTGAAATTTAACAAAAATGTGAATGGCATTATAAATAATAATTATATGGCAACCGCAAGTAAGGTTGAACTGGTTTGTATTTTTTGCCTGTGAACAACCTTAGTTTTAACATGATGAAATTCAATCAAAATTTTGTCATTTAAATAATAATAATAAGATAGTGATACTCACACACACCATAAACCCCAAAACTGTGATAGTTTTAAATAGATCAAAAAGTCTTTCTAATAGACCTTCATAAAGAAATCATGAAGGAGAAGTCATTTCAAGCCACATTTGCCATTTGCCTAATGAACAGAATTTGAATAGTCTAGCTAAAAACACTAGATATTCATTTTCTTACTAATAGTTGGATATTCGTTTATGAACTAATATTAAATGATTTATTGAATTGCACTGGGGCAGCTATCTAAGTTAAGTAGTCTAAATGTATCCGAGATTATAGGCATAGTAGACAGGTATGATGTATATCTATATATATCTAAAAAGGAATTTATTATCTTAATTTTATTTAGTAGATGTTTTAAAAATTTTTATGAGGTATATTCAAGCTACTATTATATATAGAAAAAAAAACATAATCTACTGCGACATTGATTCACCAATGCTCATTATCTATACAGATAAAAAATCGTTTCAGTTTTCTATCTCCTTTGTGATATACCCAAATAACACACACACACGCATTACATATATACATCTCTTATAATTTTTACAAAAAATGTAAAGTATAAAATGTTTGTGATCAATTTTTTTCATTATTTATTTAAAAACCATACCTTTTATCTCTTTTATTATGTTCATATTTATTATGTTTTATTTCATTTTATTTTACATTTCCATTTTTAAAATATATAAAAACTGTTATTGTTGTGTTCTAAAAATATCCACTTTTTATAAATTTTATAGTTTACAAGCTCTATATTTTTATTAATATTTGAAATATACAATATAAAATGTTAACACAAATAAATACTATAAATATGTATATAATTACGAAGATTAGGATTCTGACTCCATTAATTTATATATGGATATTCTTTACTTATTTCTTATAAAAGTTTAAATACACAATTACTATTAATTACATTAGAATTAAGAAATCGAACGAAAACAGATCTTATTTTATAGTTAGGTCAAACTGCTGAAATTATAAGCTATATATAATCATGAAATAATGCACAAATGTGGTGAAATATAAAAATCAACATTAAAAAAAGGAATGTAGTTTTTATAAAATGACATAAAATATTTTATGTTCTATATAGTAAATAACATTAACAACTTTGTAACTTAGTATTGCATTAAATAAAACTGACTTTATACAACCAAGGTTATACAAAAAAATCTTAACAATATTTAAAAAAGTTCTTTACATTTATAATATTATTTTAAAAACTAATATATAAGATTTATTTACACTATTAAAATGGCAAGCCATCTTATCAACAGTGACAAACTTGACCATGGCCTAATAATCAACTGCCAGCAAGGAGGAAAGGGGACAGGGGAGGGTAAGGAACCCATAAGAGTGATTCCACCATTCATAATCTTTCTATATTGTGGTTTAAGATATAAATCAAAGGCTTTAGAAACAATTAGAATTATTTAAGACATTTAGATTTTGCAGATGCTGCTACTTTATTTTTTAAAAGTAATGATTTAAGCTGCAGAAAATGCTAAGAAAATAATAAGATAACAAACAAACAAGGAAGACTTTAAGATTATTTTTAAAAATGTTAAGGCAATGTTCAATGGATTTTAAAAAAAGTTCAATAATATTAAAATAAAAGTGTAATTGTTAATATAGTTAAAAGATAATGACTGAAATAAATGTAAAATTAAACATGGATTAAAAGTAAGTGCTTTTTTTATGAATCTAAGATTTGAAATTGCTTCAATATATTTTATAACTGAATGTGAAGTATTTTAAATTAACTATTGAAATTATATCAGTTAATAAAATTCACGAATATATGTACTATATATGTAATAATAAATAAGCATAAGTTAACTAAATGTAATGTAAATGTCAACAAACTAAAAAAGACAAAATACTACTACTCTGTCTTTTAGCTTTGTTGATATTTTACCATTTTTGATTAGATTTAAAATAGGTATTGTCATATATATATATTATATATTAGATTAAAAATAGGTATTGTCATATATATAATTATTGTCATGGTTTATTTGTCATTAATTGTTTAAGACAACAATGTGATGTGTATATTTTTTTTTAATTCTGGGATTAGTGAAAATACATTTGAATACAAAGTAATATTCATGATTCATTTTTATTGCTATTCAAGTAATACATAGGTAATTTCATTTATTTTCTTACATTAAATTTTACATCTTAATATTACATAAATCAGCATTTATTTTTTATAGCGTCTGTATACAATTGTAATCACATTCATATCGGCTTTAACCAAATTGTGCAAACGCTTTTTACGAGTGTTAAATAATAAATGAATACCCTCTGACCCATACAAGATATAGAATTTATGCAGCAATAAAAGGAATCCCTCTTATTACTACGACTCAAATATTTATATATGAGCAAATCTGAAGTACTGGCACAGAAGGTGTGACTATAGAACAGTCACTTTGAATTACTATATATAACTTATGAATGAATGACGCCGATGAAATTTACTAGAATTTACTGAACGTCATTCCAACTGAAATTAATCATATACATAAATCAGCATTTTTTTTTTATAGCGTCTGTATACAATTGTAATCACATTCATATCAGCTTTAACCAAATTGAGCTAACGCTTTTATGAGTAATAAGAGGTGATTACCTTTTATTACTCCATACAATTCTATATCTTGTATGAGTCAGAAGGTATTCATCTTATTATTTAACACTCGTAAAAGCATTTGCACAATTTGGTTAAAGCCGATATGAATGTGATTACAGATTGTGTACAGACTATAAAACAATCACTTTGATTTATCTATATGATTAACTTCAGATTGGAATGACGTTCAGTAAATTCTAGTAGAATTTACATCGAATGTCATTCATTCATAAGTTATCATATAGTAATTCAGCATTGACTGTTCTATAGTCGACACCTTCTGTAATCAGTACTTCAGATTTGCTCATATATAAATATTTGAGTCGTAGTAATAAGAGGGATTCCTTTTATTGCTGCATAAATTCTATATCTTGTATGGGTCAGATGGTATTCATTTATTATTTAACACTCGTAAAAAGCATTTGCACAATTTGGTTAAAGCCGATATGAATGTGATTACAATTGTATACAGACGCTATAAAAAATAAATGCTGATTTATGTATATGATTAATTTCAGTTGGAATGACATTCAGTAAATTCTAGTAAATTTCATCGGCGTCATTCATTCATAAGTTATATATAGTAATTCAAAGAGACTGTTCTGTAGTCACACCTTCTGTGCCAGTACTTCAGAGTTGCTCATATATAAATATTTGAGTCATAGTAATAAGAGGGATTCCTTTTATTGCTGCATAAATCTTAATATTACATAAATTTGAACATACATTTTTATAGAGTTTTGCATTAACATTATATTTTATAACATATTTTAACAATAATAGGTTTAGATAAATAAATAAGTTATATTTTTATATATGTGTGCAAGTATATGTGTATGCATGTTTAAATTATTGTATAAATTTAAATATCACATATGTTTAGCAAGATATTGTTTTTAAAGATATATAAAAATGTAATAATCTTTTTGTTAAATAAACCAATGTATTTTATTAAAGAAGAAATTGTAAAATTATTGTCATTATTTTTTATTTTAATTTATTTTCTGTTAAAAATTAGAAACATTTTCCAGAAATGCTATGTACTTGAATAAACTCTAATTAAGTGGAATAATCACTCAATAAATTAAAAAGAATAAATTTGAACTGATCATTTAATACCGTATCTAGGTCAATGACCTGAATGTTATGTCAGTAAATTGATTATATAAAAAGCTAATAGCTTATGTTCAGACTATATTTTTCTATCACTTTATTGATATACTATGTTTTGTAGTAAATAAAATTTAAAATGTAATATATATATATTTAAAAAATGTTTAAATTTACCATGTAAGGCTAAGCAACAATAACATTTATTTAATAAATCGTTGTTCTCTTCACTAGTAAAAATTGTAATTATAAATTACAACAGTCTTCATTCACAAAGCTATGAGTTTCCAACATTAAATCTCAAAAGTGCTAAGCAGACCTATTATACATTATAGTATAATTATAGCTTCACTATTTATTGTGAAAAAAGTCGCATATTTATAATAACATTTATTCCAAAAAAAACAATTTGTCTTTTATGAGTTTAACAAATTTTAACAACTGAATGAAATAGAGGTATTTTAAATGCATTTTAAAACTTATAAAATACATATAATGTTTTGGTATATAGAATAGTATAAATCTATATGCCAAAAAATAATTTTCCAAGGTTATTATGAAATGGATAATGGGTTGGATTTAATAAAATAATCTACATAATTTAAAGAGAAAACAATGCATATTATTTTTTTTGTCTAAAATGTTAAATCTCATCATAACTGGTCTAGGATTTTAATTTATCTAAATAAAAAGGCCTACCAGATTATTGTGTCTTTGAAAAACATCACCATTCATGAATTTTATTTATATGAATTTAACAAAGAAGCTTTAAGATGATTGAACTTTATTTATACAGACTGTTTAATATTTATCATTTAATAAACAGATTGTATATCTTATTTATTCCATAGTAATTTGTACTGTTATTGTTTTAGGGTTATTTAATATATATATTATAACAGAGCTGGGTTCAAACCCTGTTCTAAGATATAGTATGATATAAGTGAGCATATATATATACTTGATCAGGTGATATTAAGTTATATTTTTTATATATGTGTGCATGTATATATTTTAAATGGGTAAATGACAATAGTTTGAAACAGAAGAGGGAGGGGGGTTATACAGTTTGTGCTCTTGTATTTTGTTTAGAAGCATGTGTATTTACATTGCTGCATGGGTGAATGAGTGTAATAAATTCATAAAAAGAAAAAAAAATTACATGGTCAAGCTTTAATTCCAAGATGGACGATGAAGGACAGAATTTCCAAAAAGATATGTTAATTGCAAGGAAAGAATCAGAAAAGTTATAGATTGCTATCTCAAGGAATAAAGTTATTTTAATTAAAAGGAAATTGATTCCAAGATGGACAATGAAAGACACAAACTCTAAAAAGATATATTAAATGAAAATAAAGAATCCAAAAATGTATAGATCGCTATCTCAAGATAAAAGCTATTTTAATTAGAAAGATAATGTTATAAATAAAAGACAATGAACGGTTGAGTGTGGATTTCAAGGTGTAATTAAAATTCTTGAACATCAAAAAAAAAAAGAAAAGTTGCAGAAGGGTTTTCTATTTCAAATCACGTGGTTTCGTTAAAAAGAAAATAGAGAACAATAGTATTTTAATTAAGGAGTTTTAAAAGCTGAACTTTGAGAGACATTCCAGAACTGTTAATGCCATGAGCAAGATTGCAGAAAGATCAGTTTAAAATTATATATATTCATCAGTCATGAACAGGCTGGGATAAATGGACAAAAATGGACTGGGCTCTGCCAGACATCCTGTGGAGGTATTGCAGTTGCTGTCCATATATGAACGACGTCCTTTCTAAACTACAGGTCAAATGACATTCACTGAATGCCACTGATTGTACCTTACAGAATCAAGGGAGAGCAACCAAAAATCACTTATTCACTACATCACAACATCAAGTAAGTGAATATTACCATTCATCTGCATCCAGGTGAGAAAAATCAAGATAATACGAGTAATTTCTTAAATGCCAGTTATCTCGTAAATAAGAACTTATTTTCAATAAAGTAATAAAGTGTGAGGGCTAGAAGAAAACAAAGAAGTATTTGAAATATCGCTCAACATAATTTTATAAATGAATAGACTGGATAATGATGTATTGCATTTACTTTGTATTCTATAATTTATATGTTTTTGTTAGATTTATGAACTTAGGCAGAGTATGTGTTTGCATGCATGTTATTCAGTTATTTGAGCACAAGCCAGTACATAATTATTGGATTTTGTTTAGTTTTTTATTAAGAAATATTAATTTGTGTTTTAAATACAAGTGTGTATGTTCAGTGTTAATTTCTTTAAAACTTAGATCATATTTTAAAGTTAGAGAGCAGTATTTAAGAATAAAAATAATATATTCTGGGAATCATTTATGCATTTACATGTGCACTTGGTTAGTCCTCAACCTCTTTCCCATGGTTATCAACCACCATCTTTGAATGAGCTAGCCAGAGGTAGGAGCTCTATCTATTAAAAATTGATATCTCCCAGCATAATTCTTATTTATTTGTAGATAGGATTGGCACCTGGGTCAACAACTAACTTCCATAAATATGCTGGGTGAGTGATAAGAGTACCATGCAGAACTAACTAAATATGTATGTCCACATTATAATTTTTTTTTAAACAAAAAAAAAAGAAACTCAAATTTTAAATATGTAAATATGCATATACCATATATATATATGATTCACACAGGTATGCAACCTGTTACAATGGCGACCCAATGAAGGAGCTTTCGAAGAGTGGAAAGTAGGAGTGGATAGAATATAAGCTAAATAAAACAATTAGATAGAACAGTTTACTATGGAGTTTTGCTTTATATAGTTTTATACACACATATACAGTATCTATTTTTTAAAAAAGAGCTGTAAAATATAGCTTTTGTAGATGAATTATTGCTGGAAATTTTACTTTATCTATATTGAAATTACTCAGGATAAAATCATATTTGAATTCATATTTTAGTATATATGTTTATGTATTGAACAGTCCGTGGAAATTTTGTTGTTTTGATTTGCAGTGAAATAATATTTATATATTCAAGTTTTTTTTTTTAAAAAAAAAGTTTTTTTTTTTACTAAATATTTTAACTGCTTTTGATATTTACAAATGAAAATGTGAATAAATAAAACTTTCGTAATTTTTAATTTGGTATAATTGAAAATGATTGACTTTGGAAAGCACTGTATTGACTACTTCTTACATGAACTCTGATAAATATATTGTAACGGAATACTACTTCTTACATGAACTCTGATAAATATATTGTAACGGAATATAATATTCCGTTACATTATTTTAAAATGAAAATAAAAAGATCAAAACTTTTTTTTTACTAAATATTTTAACTGCTTTTGATATTTACAAATGAAAATGTGAATAAATAAAACTTTTGTAATTTTTAATTTGGTATAATTGAAAATGATTGACTTTGGAAAGCACTGTATTGACTACTTCTTACATAAACTCTGATAAATATTGTAATGGAATACTACTTCTTACATGAACTCTGATAAATATATTGTAATGGAATATAATATTCCGTTACATTATTTTAAAATGAAAATAAAAAGATCATAAATAAAAAATGATTTATTAAAAAAAAAAACACCTTAAAAACTGAAAATTAAAAGTTGTTTATTTTTTTTTTTTTTTATATATATATATATATATATATATATATTATATATATATATATATATATATATATATGGTCGCACAGATGGAAAACTTAAACTATTTTAAGAAAAAGTATTTGAAAGTATTTTTTTTTTGTAAAAAAGTAAAAATATAAAGATTGATATTTTAAAAATAGAAATAATGTTGATTTCTATAATCTTAGAAAATGGAAATGATTGTTTTATTAATTAAATGATTGTTTGAAAGCAAACCCTTGAGGCACTTAAAATAAATTAAATGGTAAAAGAATACAAAGAAATTAAATGACCAATGCAAGCATGAAAATGACAGCACGGACCATAACTGAAACACGAAAGGATTAGTGACGTCTTCCCAGTTGAAGGCAAAGATTTGATGATAAGAGACTAATAAAAATATAAAAGCCAAAGGATTATTATAATTAGGATCTGAGAGCTGACTATGACTATATCGTTATAACTAGCTATATTGCAGATTTTCATGATGTGGAAAACTGCAATAAATTTAATTTTCCAGACAACCAGCTGAGGCCTCTGGATGACAGTTCCTGACCAAATGCATGGCAAGTAGCAGTTTCATTTCAAAGAAGGATAAAATCTACAAAATGATCACAAAGATGGACTTCTAAATCTACTTAATCCGTAAAGTATGAACTCTTGTGTCTATCTAATAAGAACTTTTTTAAAATTGCAATTAATAGCTGAAAATAAGAACTCTTATCTGACTTAAAGAATGCAAATTCAATTATTAATATATTTTTATGTAAATGTTTAAGCAATTATTTCCATTTCTTTTTTTTTTTGTGTGTGTTATGTTTAACTAAATGTATTAAATTTAAAGTTGGGTATAGCTGCATGGACAAAAACTAATAATTATGTTTAAATTCGTTTATGTTTATTTTAAGGGGTTAATTTCAGGCTATTTGTTTTGTAGTTAGGACAATGCTTGTTGAGGGATATATGGGTGTTTATATTAATGTAATGTGAAGCATGTTTAGCATACAGGGTAATGTGCCCAACTGAATGCATGACCCCAAAGAGGCAGTCATATTGTTGAAATGGTCGCAGACATATTTCCTGCGCCATTAACCTTTTCTAGCTCTATGGACAGGGATTTATAAGTCAGCAGAAAGCCGCTCTCCACCATACATAGCACTTTTTAAAAAAATTATATACATGATTCCTTAGTCAGACAGATGCCCATTCCTGTTCTGGACACAGATCATTTCCTTCAAATAATATCATGCTGTCAGCTGCACATTCCTGTTGGCATAGTTTTATGCTAGCATCTTCATATTGCATTGGTTGTGACTATATATCTGGAACCTGATGTTGGGTTTGGCTACAAACTTTTAGTCTGAGATTGAATGAATGTTTTGATAAGTTTTTAAGTGGAAAAAAATCGATGTAGACTATCTATGCTCGACATGCTAAAGTAAAATATAATTTAAATACCCATCTATGTGGTCTATTTAAAATAGTAATTTAAATTTAAAAAAAATTAATGTTAAAATCTAAAAATAAATTTATTCCTCAATTTTAAATGTGCGTTAATAAAATCTATTTGTGTGTTAATTACTGGCAATGGCTTCTTTTATTTTATTGTTTTAAATATTAATATATTTTGAGAATCTAAATCTATTAAAACTTATAAAAATGTTTAAATCTCTGCTACTCTATGAGCTAGTGACATTGGACAAACGGTCAGAATAATATATATAAAAAAATTTTTTGAATCTTAACTTACATATCTGCCTACTATATAAATTTTTCTAGGTTCAAATGCCTAGATGGCGCCCTCGTATGCTAGATACATTGAAGGCTCATTCAGTGACCATTAAAATGGCTGCCTAGCATGTGGCATGATGTTTAATAAACCACAAGTACCTTGAAAATTAAGCCAGTAATATTTTTTTCTGAAATCAGAATATATTTTTTGTATTATATAATGTTATAAACTTGAATTTTGTGTAAAAAGTACTGCCAGTAAGAAAATTGTGCATATGTAGAAATAAATGCAAGGAATAAAACGTAATAATTAATATAAATCATAATTAAAAAAAAAAGTCTAAAATCATGTAACTTCTTTGACTTGCCTATGTTAATAATGAAATGTAGGGTAAAAGGAACTATTGAGGGAGGAAGTGTAGTCTCATCTGGGGTAAAAAGAAGAAAATAGTCAGCATTTTTTTTTCTTGTAATTACTAACCAAAGTTATGTTTTTTCATTAATAACCAAAGTTTTGTCCTTTTAAAAAAAAATTAGTATAATCAATTTGTGTAACGTCTAAGTAAATTCTTTTTTTTTTTTTTTAATATTTTGTTTTTAGAGGAAGTTTACTGATATGTAATGAAAATAAAAAGATCGTAAATAAAAATTGATTTATTAAAAAAAAAAAAAACTTAAAAACTGAAAATTAAAAGTTGTTTAATATATATATTGTCGCACAGATGGAAAACTTAAACTATTTTAAGAAAAAGTATTTGAAAGTATTTTTTTTTGTAAAAAAGTAAAAATATAAAGATTGATATTTTAAAAATAGAAATAATGTTGATTTCTATAATCTTAGAAAATGGAAACGATTGTTTTATTAATTAAATGATTGTTCAAAAGCAAACCCTTGAGGCACTTAAAATAAATTAAATGGTAAAAGAATACAAAGAAATTAAATGATCAATGCAAGCACAAAAATGACAGCATGGACCATAACTGAAACATGAAAGAATTAGTGACATCTTGCCAGTTGAATCCAAAGATTGGATGATAAGAGACTAATAAAAATATAAAAGCCAAAGGATTATTATAATTGGGATCTGAGAGCTGCCTATGACTATATCATTATAACTAGCTATATTGCAGATTTTCACGATGTGGAAGTCTGCAATAAATTTAATTTTCTGGACAACCAGCTGAAGCCTCTGGATGACAGTTCCTGATCAAATGCATGGCAAGTAGCAGTTTTGTTTCAACGAAGAACAAAATCTATGAACGTTATCATGAAGATGGACTTCTAAATCTACTTAATCTGCAAAGTATGAACTCTTGTGTTGATCTAATAAGAACTTTTCTAAAATTGCATTTAATAGCTGAAAATAAGAACTCTTATCTGACTTAAAGAATGCAAATTCAATTATTAATATTTTTTTATGCAAATGTTTAAGCAATCATTTCCATTTCTTTTTTTTTTTTTGTGTGTGTTATGTTTAACTAAATGTATTAAATTTAAAGTTGGGTAAGGATAGCTGCATGGATAAAAATTAATAATTATGTTTAAATTCATTTATGTTTATTTTAAGGGGTTAATTTCAGGCTATTTGTTTCGTAGTTAGGACAATGCTTGTTGAGGGATATATGGGTGTTTATATTAATGTAATGTGAAGCATGTTTAGCATACAGGGCAATGTGCCCAACTGAATGCATGACCCCAAAGAGGCAGTCATATATCATTGAAATGGTCGCAGACATATTTCCTGTGCCATTAACCCCTTCTAGCTCTATGGACAGGGATTTATAAGTCAGCAGAAAGACTGCCTTTTCCCATACGTAGCACTCTTTAAAAAAATTATATACATGATTCCGTAGACAGACAGATGCCCATTCCTGTTCTGGACACAGATCATTTCCTTCAAATAATATCACATTGTCAGATGCACATTCCTGTCAGCATGGTTTTATGCTAGCATCTTCATATTGCATTGGTTGCGACTATATATCTGGAAGCTGACGTTGGGTTTGGCTACAAATTTTTAGTCTGAGATTGAATGAATGTTTGATAAGTTTTTAAGTGGAAAAAAAATCTATGTAGACTATCTATGCTCAACATACTAAAGTAAAATATAATTTAAATATCCATCTATGCAGTCTATTTAAAATAGTAATTTAAATTTATAAAAAATTAATGTTAAAATAAATTTATTCCTCAATTTTAAATGTGTGTTAATAAAATCTATTTCTGTGTTAATTACTGGCAGTGGCTTCTTTTATTTTATTGTTTTAAATATTAATATATTTTGAGAATCTAAATGTATTAAAACTTATAAAAATATTTAAATCTCTGCTACTCTATGAGCTAGTGACATTGGGCAAACGGTCAGAATAATATATATATAAAACATTTTTTGAATCTTAACTTACGTATCTGCCTACTATATAAATTTTTCTAGGTTCAAATGCCTAGATGGTGCCCTTGTAGTGCAGATACATTAAGAAAGCTTCAGATCCTTTCAGTGACCGTTAAAATATATATATACATTTAAGCAAAATACATCTGAATTTTTTTGATCCGTTTTATATATATATATATATATATATATATATATGAAAAACAAAAAAACAAGTTAAACTTGCTAATGCTTGTATTTATCAATAGATGGTGTTTTACCAAAAACACCATCAAGCATATGTTTGTTTACATAAATGTCAGAGTAAGCATTCACTATCTCTATCATTAATTCCACCTTCAGATCATGATTTCAAGCTGATTTGCTATCATCAGTGAAGGGTAGGAATAAGAAACTAGATCTAAACACTAACTCTGAGCATTTATGAAACAATTTCTATTCAGCTTGCAAGCATGAATTTTTTAGACACGTAATGTCTTCAAACTCAGCATAGCAAGCCAGATAGCTATATGGGTCTGATATCAGTTCAGTATCACCACATAGTAGAAGCCTCTGCAATATATATCATTGCAAGAAAACCTCAAAAGGTACATTTATGAAAAACAAAAAAACAAGTTAAACTTGCTAATGCTTGTATTTATGATCAATAGATGGCATTTTACCAAAAACAGTCAAGCATATGTTTGTTTACATAAACATCGAAGTAAGCATTCACTATCTTTATTGTTAATTCCACCTTCAGATCATGATTTCAAGCTGATTTGCTATCATCAGTGAAGGATAGGAATAAGAAACTAGATCTAAACACTAACTCTGAGCATTTATGAAACAATTTCTATTCAGCTTGCAAGCGTGAATTTTTTAGACACGTAATGTCTTCAAACTCAGCATAGCAAGCCAGATAGCTATATGGGTCTGATATCAGTTCAGTATCACCACATAGTAGAAGCCTCTGCAATATATATCATTGCAAGAAAACCTCAAAAGGTACATTTATGAAAAACCAAAAAAACAAGTTAAACTTGCTAAAGCTTGTATTTATGATCAATAGATGGCATTTTACCAAAAACACTGTCAAGCATATGTTTGTTTACATAAATGTCAGAGTAAGCATTCACTATCTCTATCGTTAATTCCACCTTCAGATCATGATTTCAAGCTGATTTGCTATCATCAGTGAAGGGTAGAAATAACAAACTAGATATCAGACCCATATAGCTATCTGTCTTGCTATGCTGAGTTTGAAGACATTACGTGTCTAATATTCATGCTTGCAAGCTGAATAGAAATTGTTTCATAAATGCTCAGAGTTAGTGTTTAGATCTAGTTCCTTATTCCTACCCTTCACTGATGATAGCAAATCAGCTTGAAATCATGATCTGAAGGTGGAATTAACGATAGAGATAGTGAATGCTTACTCTGACGTTTATGTAAACAAACATACGCTTGATGGTGTTTTTGGTAAAATGCCATCTATTGATCATAAATACAAGCGTTAGCAAGTTTAACTTGTTTTTTTGTTTTTCATAAATGTACCTTTTGAGGTTTTCTTGCAATGATATATATTGCAGAGGCTTCTACTATGTGGTGATACTGAACTGATATCAGACCCATATAGCTATCTGGCTTGCTATGCTGAGTTTGAAGACATTATGTGTCTAAAAAATTCATGCTTGCAAGCTGAATAGAAATTGTTTCATAAATGCTCAGAGTTAGTGTTTAGATCTAGTTTCTTATTCCTACCCTTCACTGATGATAGCAAATCAGCTTGAAATCATGATCTGAAGGTGGAATTAACGATAGAGATAGTGAATGCTTACTCTGACGTTTATGTAAACATACATATGCTTGACTGTGTTTTTGGTAAAATGCCATCTATTGATCATATATATATACATATATATATATATATATATGATTATGAGGTTAATATTTGTTGAATAATTTTACCCATATAATGCCATATTATACTATATAGCTAATACTAGAAATCTGTGGATTCATTTTTATTTGCTGTTATCCTATTGTACATTTCCCATGCTTGTCAATAAATTATTATTTTAGTTTAATAAAGGAATTAACATGAAATACTATAATCATTTTGGTGAATTTTAAAGAAAGAGATCAAGGAATAGGTTTGAAGAGGGTTAGATAGGGAAATTAGACAGGTAACACAGTACTTCAGGACTGGAAAGCAGCTCTGGTGCAATTGATGTAGAAACAGTTGGCACAAAATTATTATAATTAGCTTATTGATGAAAAAAAAGTAACAGAATAAAAGTGGATTAAAATGGAATGGGTAAAAATAAAAACGTACAGAGGGGAAGAGGAGGAGTGGCCAACAGAGCATATTCAAAGCCTGCAAAGATATTTTGATAGCCATGGAATACCAGATAAAGATAAAGTAATGATAGCATGCCATCACCTTGAAGGATATGCTGAGGCTTGGTGAATTCACTTTTACACCACCCACAAACATTCCCAGATTATAAAAGGGGTCTGAAGAAGGTCTTCTGGAGGAAAGAGCTTCAGGAGCACATTAGTGTACAGTTAATGAAGGAAAAGTTTCAGGAAAATAATGGAGAAAGAATATGTTCAATTTTTCAGGAGACAGCTGGGCATGCTAAAGACATTAAAAGCATGCAGACTATCTGAGAAACAGATTCTGAGAATAGTGTGCAGGAATCTACCAGAGGAAATCAACTGGATGGTAGAAACAGGGAGTGAGAAGTCAGTGAAAGTGGTAGATAGACTATTGAGTCAGATAGAGATAAGTAAACAGATGAGACAAATCGATGAGCAAGGATTAAGGTCAAGGAAACAGACAGAGATTTATGGAATAAGTAAAGGATATGGACAAGAAAAAAGGGAAATAGGAAACTTAGTGTGTTCATGGAAAGACAGAGTCCCAGGTTATACATGTCAGACATGCCCCAAAATTCCCATAACAGTGAATCAGATCAAGATGGAGGCCTTTTGGATTCGGGTAATCAGGTTTCGGTGATAGCAGAAAGACAATACCACAGAATCAGAAAAGAACAATTGGATGTATCTACCCTCCCATTGAAATCAGCTCATGTAACAATGGCTAATAACCGAAAAGCCAAGATTGAGTCCAAACAAAAATGGCTAGATATTAAAATCAATGGAGAAAGCTGTCCACACATCTTTTTGATAATGAAAGACTTGATATGCAACACTTTGTTCGGGTCAGATTTTTTTGCATAAATATAAATGCACTTTAGATTATGAAGGCAGGCAAGCCATGTGTAAAGGAAAGGTAGTTGAGTTTCTTAGTAGGGGGTTACATAGATCAGTCAGGGAATTATGTATGGTGGAAGACCTTACAAATGACATTATTACAGAAAGGCTATGAGAGGCAAAGATGGCCATGGGGAGTTGGGAAAGCATATTGGTGTGAACATTTCAGGAATACCATCAAGTTTTTTTGACATACTGGGAATAATACCGGGTTTTGAACAAATAATTAGAATGAATGAAAACCAACCTTTTAAAGCCAGGCCATACCCTATTCCCCATCAATATTGAACTAAAGTGAAAAAGCAAATAGACCAGATGGTAGAATGAGGCATTGTTTCAAAATGCTCATCAGCATACTGCAACCCATTGGTTGTTGTGAGGAAGAGAGATGGTACAATCAGGCTGTGCCTTGATGTGAGACAACTGAACAAAGTAACCGTTCCCAATTGTAACATTTCCCCACTTATACAGGAACTTCTGGGAAGATTCAAGGGAAAAAAATATTTTCAACATTTGACTTGACTGCTAGTTATTGGCAGCTCAAGTCACCCCCAGATGATTGTAAATATACGGTGTTTTGATATGAGGGTTATTCATATCAGTTCAACTGGATGCTGTTTGGCCTAATTAACAGCGAGGCAGGATTGCTAAGATGTTTATATCAGGTGCTATCCCATTAAGAAAAAGATCTAATCACTATGTATGTGGACAATGTGTTAGTGGCAACAGCCACCATAGAAGAGCATATAAGGCATGTTATGATGTTTTTAAAGAATGCCAGGAAAAGGGAATTAAAATAAACCTAAAAAAAGCACATTGCTTCAGGAAAAGGTTACATTTTTGGGTTATATGGTAGGACCACAAGGTATTAGGCCCCACCCTGATAAGGTCTCACCTATTAGAGACTTTCCAGCACTTAAATACAAAAAACAAGTGTGGTCCTTCCTAGGCTTGTGCAACTTTTACAACCGGTTTCAGGAACAATTTGCAGAACAAATAGAACCCTTGGTTAGGCTATTGAGAATAGATGTAATGTTGGAATGAAAAGAGGAACAAGAACAAGCCTTTGAGAGGGTGAAGGCAGAATTTATTGAACACATAATGTTGGCATTTTCTGACTTTGTGAGGCCGTTCGCGGTGCAGACGGATAGTAGTGGGTATGGCTTGGGAGTAACAGTGTCACAAGTGCAAGCAGATGATCAAATAGGAGTATTGTATTGCCTGAGTTGATTGTTTATGGGACCTGCACTCCATTATACTGTGACTGAAAAGAAAGCCCTGGCAATTGTTTGGGCTTTCCAAAAACTTCATGCACTCTTGTTAGGATCAAAAGTCATCATGGTCATGACCACAAAAAGCTTGGAATTCATCAATCATAGTTATCTAACTAATAGTTGGTTAGTATGCTGGAGTCTATACCTCCAAGAATATAACTATACAGTGAGGTTTTGTAAGGTGTTGGAGAATATAGTGGTGGATACTCTCAGCAGGAACCCTACACATTCAAAATCTCAACATTTGCAGACAGAAAATTTATATATTGCCAGTGTGAGCTCAGAATTAGATGAGGTGAGAGTGACCTTAAATAGCTGGCTCAATGCCTGAGAGAATATACCCAATTGAAACAGGTAATTTAGCACTTAGAGGATGGGTAGACCAAGATTGTAGGTTGGTATGAATGTAGGATTGGACATTGTAGAGTGGAGGGATCCATACTTCAACATAAAGTCAGGAACAACCCAGAATAATGGAGGCCAATCATACCTAGACAGATGACAGATGCAGTGGTGGCTCATGTCCACCATGAATATGGACACTATGGGGTGTGGAAGACCAAACATTGGCTTCAGGAAATGGTTTTATTGGCCCAGCATGCATGATAAAACAGTCACTGTCATTGGTCAATGGGAAGTTTGTCAGAGAGCCAAACCAGCAAACAGAAATTATGCAGCCCCAATGACATCCATAATACCAAAGAAACCATGGGAAATTGTAGCAATGGACTATTATGGTCCATTGCCAGCATACAATAAAAAGAAGTATTTGCTGGTGGTATACGATTTGTTTTCCAAATTCGTGGCTGCCTACCCAATAGAACAAGTGAATACAAGGAACACAATGTGCATATTAGAAAAGGAACATTTTCCATCAGTGGGGAAACCTCAGATTATTCTCTCAGATCATGGGATGCCATTTACATCTGAAGAATGGGGAAGATGGGTCCAGAGATCAGGGATCCGACATATACTGACATCCATCCAGAACTCCCAATCAAACCCATGTGAACGAGTGATGCACAAGCTGGGTAGATTGTTCAGAACTTACATCCCAACCAACCACAGAGGTTGGGCCAGAAAAATAGTGAGATACTCAACTATATTAATTAGGCAGTCAATGAGTCAACGGGGTTTTCTCCTATATGGTTGCACTGTGGCCGAGATGCTCCTCAATTAATATAGATAATATGTCAAGAAGTGAGGAAAGATCAGTAGATACTGAAAGTGATCAAAGACAGGCATATTGCAACCTCATAAGAAAAAGCCAGAAGCAGAATAGAATGCCAATGGGATACCATAAGTTCAAGGTGGGTGACCAGATTTTGATAAAGACACCACATGTAAGTGAGCCAGGGAAGTTTATATGTAAAAAATTCTGTAATTTGTATGAGTGTCCATTCACCATTGTGAGATGTCAAGGAAATCATGCATTTTAAGTAGACACCAGACAGAAAATAAAGGGATCGTATAATGCTTGGTCACTCAAACCCATACCATCATACTATGACAGTAATAAGTAGTGTTATTTTATGGTTTAGGAATGAGCCATTTAAATACTAAAATGGTATTTAAAGGCTTTTGAAGAGGGAGGTATTATAACAGGGCTGGGGTCAAACCCTGTTCTAAGATATAGTATGATATAAGCGAGCATATATATATATATATATATATATATATATATATACTTGGTCAAAAGTGATATTAAGTTAGATTTTTTTATATATGTGTGCGTGTATATATTTTAAATGGGTAAATGAAAATAGTTTGAGACAGAAGAGGAAAGGGGGTTATATGGTTTGTGCTCTTGTATTTTGTTTAGAAGTGCATGAATTTATATTGCTGCATGGGTGAGTCAGTGTAATAAATTCATAAAAAGAAGAAAATTTACATGACCAAGCTTTAATTCCAAGATGGACGATGAAGGACAGAATTTCCAAAAAGATATGTTAATTGCAAGGAAAGAATCAGAAAAGTTATAGATTGCTATCTCAAGGAATAAAATTATTTTAATTAAAAGGAAACTGATTTCAAGATGGATGATGAAAGACACAAACTCTAAAAAGATATATTAAATGAAAATAAAGAATCCAAAAATGTATAGATTGCTATCTCGAGATAAAAGTTATTTTAATTAGAAAGAAAATGTTATAAGTAAAAGACAATGAACGATTGAGTGTGGATTTCAAGGTATAATTAAAATTCTTGAACATCAAAAAAAAAGAAAAGTTGCTGAAGGGTTTTCTATTTGCAAACCACGTGGTTTCATTAAAAAGAAGAAAAGAGAAAAATAGTATTTTAATTAAGGAGTTTTGAAAGCTGAACTTTGAGAGACCATTCCAGAACTGTTAATGCCATGAGCAAGATTGCAGAAAGATCAGTTTAAAATTATATATATTTGTCAGCCATGAACAGACTGGGGTAAATGGACAAAAACGGATCGGGCTCTGCCAGCCATCCTGCGGAGGTATTGCCGTTGCTGTCCATATATGAATGATGCCCTTTCTAAACTACAGGTAGAATGACATTCACTGAATGCCACTGATTGTGCCTTACCAAATCAATGGAGATCTACCAAAAATCACTGATTCACTATGTCACAATGTCAAGCAAGCAAATATTACCATTCATCTGCATCCAGGTGAGAAAAATCAAGGTAATACGAGTAATTTCTTAAATGCCAGTCATCTCAAAAATAAGAACTTATTTTCAATAAAATAATAAAGTGTGAGGGCTAAAAGAAAACAAAGATGTATTTTGAAATATTACCTAACATAATTTTATAAACGAATAGACTGGATAATGATTTATTGCATTTAGTTTGTATTCTATAATTTATATGTTTTTGTTAGATTTATGAACTTATGTAGAGTATGTGTTTGCATGCATGTTATTCAAATATTTGAGCACAAGCCAGTACATAATTATGGGATTTTGTTTTGTTTTTTATTAAGAAATATTAAATTTGTGTTTTAATTACAAGTGTGTGTGTTCAGTGTTAATTTCTTTAAAACTTAGATCATATCATAAAGTTAGAGAGCAGTATTTAAGAATAAAAATAATATATTCTGAGATCATTTATGCCTTTACATGCACAGTTGGTTAATCCCCCACCTTTTTCCCATGATTATCAACCACCACCCCTGAATGAGCTAACCAGAGGTAGAAGCTCTATCTATTAGAAATTGATACTCGATTTCTCCCAGCATAATTCTTATTTATTCGTAGATAGGATTGGCGCTTGGAGTCAACAACTGATGTCCATAAATATGCTGGGTGAGTGATGAGTACCATGCTAAACTAACTATATATGTATGTCCACAATATAATTTTCTTTTAAACAAAAAAAAACTTACATTTTAAATATGTAAAAACACGTATACCATATATATATGCGATTCGCACAGGTATGCAAGCCATTACAATATATATATATATATATATATATATATATATATATATATATATATATATATATATATATATATATATATATATATATATATATATATATATATATATATATATATATAATTGAAATAATAAATTTAAGAGTTTACAAACTATTATAAACAATCCTTAAATCCACAGAAGTACTTTTGGTTAATTTCTTAAACCTGCCTCAACTGCCATTAAATTCAAAAACAAAAGCGGAAGCAAACATCATCAATTCAAATTCCATGAATCTCGTATTTTAATGTTAGCAGCTTGTCGATTTATTAAATGCATTTTATTCCTGTTTATAAAAATTGCCTCTTTAATTTTTCTTTTACTATGGTTTCTCTCTTCATGAAGAATTTTCACATTTTCAAAATCAAATTTAAATTTACATGTTTTTTCGTGATCAAAGAAAACTGAAGGAGATATTAAATCATCATTATTTTTACTTTTTACACACTTATATAACAATTCATGCTCCTTCAATCTTTTCTCAATACTGCACCTAGATTCAGCTATATATGATAGCATAAAATCACAAAAAATTTGATATATGACATTACCTTTCTGCTTGACAGGTATGGCATCCTTAGAATTACTGACTAATTTATTAACATTGTTTGGAATGTAGAAAGAAGCATTATACATATTCTTTTATAAATCCTTAAAAAATTTTACTTGTGGATTTGAAATAAATGGAATAGATATCCATTGTTTACTATTAATCTTCATTTCCTTTAAATTATTATAACTTTTTTTAAATTGACATAAAGTATTGTTTATTTGTTCCATTTTATAACCAACATCAAGCAATTCCTTGGCAAATATTTCAATATGTTTTAGTTAATCACTTTGGTAAGGACATAATTTTTTATTCCAAAGCAAAAAGAATCTAAAACTTGCCATCTTAAGCATCATTGGTACTTTTGATTTACAATTTATATATCCTTTTTTTTGCAGTGGCTTAATTATTAGTTTATAATTAATATACTGTTATCTCTTGTAATCATTAAATCTAAATATTTAATATTATTGTCCTGTTCCTTTTCAATAGTTCATTTCAAGCCATTCAACTTATTTAATTTTTCTACAAGCAAATTTATACTATTAGTATTTCCACAAACAAAAACATCATCCACATATCTTTTATAAATTTTAATATCTCCAAAAGTACACATATTTAAAATACTACTCTCATATGTAGATAAAACAAAATTGCAAACTTGTGCAACTATAGGCAGACCCATAGGCCAACCTTTAGACGATTTATAATATTGACAATCAAAAGATGCAACAATGTTATCATTAAATTTTTTTAAAGAATCAACAATAAATTTTATCATATATTTACAAATACTTTTACTATTTAATGCATGTTCAATTATTTTTATGGAATTCATTCTAGCAATAGATCCATACATTTCTGTAACATCCAATAAAGTAATAACATCATTTTCATCAATCATCAAATTTTTAATACTATTTACAAAGTCAAACGATGAAGCAATAGTATTTTCCTCAAATCCTAAAAAGTCTTGTAAAAGTTTACCAATATATTTAAAAGTCTGATATATGAATGAACCACCAAAATGTATCATAACTCGCAAAGGATTACCTTCTTTATGTAATTTTATATTTGCAAAAATACGAGGACATATAGCACAAGAAGGATAATTATAACAATAACAATAATATTGCTAACTTAATAAAATATAACATGATCTCTTAAATTTAAAATAAAATAAAGTAAAAGCTAGGATTACACTAACATGTTAAGAATGGGTATGAAATTTTGTAGCCATCCTAAACATTTTAGAATCTAATTAACACCTTCTAAATATAAATTAGATTCTTGTACAAATTGAATCTTATCAAAATAATAATAACTATAATATTCTAATATGTAAACGATTTAAAATAAACATGTACAGTGATTTTAAATATGAAAACCAAATTAATTAAAGTGATCCAAATTGGCAAAAACAAATTGTAATTCTTGATTAAGAAAACACATCTTTCTTAGATATTATACTAATGCTTAAATAATTCAATAAAGAGACTCATTAATTTTAATGTCATGTGCACTTTTAAAAAATACATTTAAAAATAATTGTATAATGTTTTATAAGCATTGAAACTTTTAATTAATGTTTAAAATAATTTATATTTGATAATTGGGATGATTTCTGATTAACGAGTGGGATTATACGAATAAATAACTATGAGAAATTACTTGCATAACAATAACAAAGATTTATTTACAGCAAAATAACAACAAAAATTATAATTAGTTTATCTTTAAGCCCACATAGATGAAAATTTTTTACAAAGTTGTTTCTGCAAATTTATCAGAAGGATCAAAAAATTAAAAAAAAAAGACATATTACTTTATTAAAATACACTGTTGGATTAGCAAAAATAATCCATCATATTAAAAAAATAGATCATGTTAGCAAAATAATTTATTATATTAAAGTAATATTTTGTATTATTTCATCATCAAAAATTCTCATTTATTAACTCTTTAATACTATGAAAATAGCTATCATATAATAGTGTCTCTTATATGAATATTTTTTATACTCAAAAATATTATTATTAATAATAACTTACCAATCCATGAGTGAATGAATTAAAATATAAATATATATGATCTATTCACACCCAAAATAAATTAAATTTTTTTTAAAACCAATTGTTTATCACATTTAGTCCTGACAGCTAGCAAAGCTCAAACACAGGACTGACACATTTACAATGTATTGTTCACATTTAAGTGGATGATGAATAAATACTCTTAGAGGTAAAGTAGAGTTCCTCAATACCTTGGTAATACCAATAAAAGTGCCAGATAAAGCCATGATATAATCTTCCACATCCTTTATTAACATACTAAGACTACATGCAAAATCAATCTTCAATAATCATAAGGTAAGATGAAGTAAAAGTATGATGGCATTGCTCATGGGATGCACCTATTTTTGTAGGCTATTAAAGAATCTAGTATCACTAGTCTGAAAAAATAATAAGAATATGCATCAGAGACAAAATTTTCAATAGGAATTGCATTAGAATAGAAAGAGCTTTAAGTACAAGTTCTATTCATATGCTATGAGCATACAAAAGCTAGCAGGACATTAAATAATAAGAGAAAACCTAAAATGCTGCCACCTCTTCTAAAAAATAAGATAGAAAAATTAATGATGGAGACTAACTAGTAATCTCAAATATATTGGCATATAAAAGCACTTCTAAATATAGAGAAAATAATTCTACTAGCTATAACAAAATACTACAACAGCTAACCAATGTGAAATATGATAAAAACAATTAATATCAACTAAGCTTCTATTAACATTAGGCTATAAACCATAAAAAAATCATAGAAATATACACCAGCTTATTCAATGTACAGCAACATAATGTACCATCATAAATAAATTATTCATACTTTTCAAAAAAGGCACATACTATTCAAAATATGTTCATATGATAAGGTATCATTCTAAGAACTTTAACCTTTAATATTGTAAAATATATAGCATCTAACATGAAAAAGAATATATACACATCATAACATAGTATAAAATCATAAGATAAATAAATTTAACTTTTTTTTATATCATAAAATTAATTATATTAAATAATTAATGTCCTTCTGTTTCATTCTTGACCAATTCTCCATTACTTGAATATAAAAAAGACTGTTAGCAATAGCATTTTGTGGATAGCAAACACTTCTATTATATAAGATAATATCATTAAAATACTATAATTTATAATGTAGTTATAAAATATATAACACATTTCTTCAGATATCCTGAGTAAATTCTGTTTATTCTATTATCAAGTACATGATAAGTTAATCGTGATTCATTCAATGTATTCATAAGTTTAAAGTCTAATAAATATTCAAAGTACTGCAGTAAATATATCACAAATTTTTAATAAATGAATCCATTGAACAAAGTATTTTAAACTGATATTACCAATATCATAGAGGATATTAAAGCACTTCAATTATTATTATTTATGAACATTGTTGAACACTTGCAGGAGAAAATGTTTGACTCGTCTGTTATCTTTGAGGCCTCAGTGGTTTTTATAACAATTCACAGAGGAAAAAAATCATTTATGAATTTTAAACATTTGTGCAGGCAGTATAATTGCAAGTAAAATTGATATTGCATTTTATTTGGTAAAACGTTTTTAAATTCACATATTTTATCAATTAAACAGTTTGTAGTAAGTTAAATTTTATCATGCCCTGAAGAGAAATTATTTATTTTCTCTTTCAGGGAAAATCAAATGAAAAACATTATTGTAAACAATAGTAAACAGCAGCTTATAAAGAAATGATGCATGACAAGTGAATTATTATGATTCAAATAAATAACTTTAGTCAATTCTCTCTTTTTTATAGAATTAAATTACTATTAAACATCTAATAATATTCTAAAGTAGTCCTTACTTCATATAAATTAATTCTAAATAATATATTGACTTAAGATGAATATTATAAAGAAACTATTAAGAAATTATTTCCATTTTTGGTAATGTTCTTGCCAATAATAAAATTACATATCATAGACATTCAATTTACTTCTAAAATTGACAATTGTTTTCTAGTTATAGAAATAGCAATAACAATAATTTTTAAAGTTTTCCATCATTGCAAATTTTAAAATACTAGTCAAAATATTGTAATAACAAATTATATTACCATTGCATTGGCATTTACAGAGATTTCAGTCCCCTTTGTGTTTCTGTTCAGATAATTGTGTCTAAATAGTTGTAATTACCTTGTCATACTAAACTTTTTTTAAAAAAAAATAATTTTAAAGAAAATAACACTATTTAAAAATTTAATAGAATTAAAATTCAACTGTTACAAAATTAAATTGATTGACAACCTTGAGAAAATGAAGAGTGACTGGCATCCAGTGTCTGTCTTACCTTATTTATAGCCTTGATCTTATGACCATTTTACCAAACTGTTTATTTACCTTTGAACTCACAACATCTATTTTGATTAGTTTGAATCTTTACCTATCTATCACCAAGAAAGATTGTTAATCAAAAATTATTTAATTAAAATTTTAACTTTGCAATAAATCAGTTTTTGTCTAGATGCTTGAAATTAATAATAAACACTTCCTGGTTTGAATAAAAATAATTATCATAACCACAAATAATCAGGTTAAAAATAAAAATATTACATAAATAAAAATTTACATTATTTTTAACAAGTGAATATTACAAACAATTTAATAACTTCATTTATTACTCCTTTAAATCTAGACAAATATCTCAAAATAGGTTTTAAATTAAAATTATTTTTAAGAATATTTAAACTAAATAACATGAAATAAATATAATATTTATCCATTTATTTAACATTTATTCAACTATTAAAAACCCTAATTTAATCACTAACTTTATTAAATTCTTTTTATAGTTAAATTAGTTTTAAATATTTAACTAGAATAGTCTGTTTTACATTCAAAGTTAATTAAATATTAAAGCTTTATTCTTTAACACCAGCAAAATCAAAATATAGGGTTTGAACATGGTTTCTTAATTTTAAAAATTAATGTAAGCTTTTAAAAACATTTCTACAGTTAAACTAAAATTAAAATAACATTTTAAACTCTAAATTATGCTTTTCATCATTAATATTACAAGCTTTTGAAAATTTAAAGATGTTCAACACCTGAACATTTATTTAAATTACAATTCATTATTATTTAAACTATATCAAAATTATTTTATAGAGATAATAAATAAGTACTGATATAGCAGCTCTAACATGTAACAATTATAGCATTATGAAATATTCACAATAGTTTACTTAAAGCAAAAATTTTAACTATATAAATTTTTTTTTTAGACATCTTCGGAAAAAAATTTAACTGAACATTTAACTTCTGCTAAAGTTAAATATTATAATATACATATATTAAACATTGCCTATCTCATATAACTAACATTACAATACTATCCAAAATCATAGTTTTACTAAAATTCTTATAAAGCCATGACTTTATCTATTAACAAATAGATCACAAGTGAAATTCAACTAAACATACAATATATATATATATAGTACCGGAAATGTATATTTATATATATAAATTCAACTAAACATACAATATATATATATATAGTACCGGAAATGTATTTTAGCATAAACAGAGGATTCTGTAATGATAATTTCAAGAAAAATATGTTTAGCAATATCTTTTATGAAATCTTCTGACTCTTAATTTTGCATTGCAATTATATTCAACTTGCTTACACAAAATTTGCATTTACATTATACATCATATATTTGTAGAATATTCTTTTGCAAAATTGATTAATACTGGCTATCTTGTTTTAACTTAAGTCCATTAGATAATTTTAAAAATTATATGTT
The DNA here is from genome assembly GCA_028023455.1 of Epiperipatus broadwayi. NCBI lineage: Eukaryota > Metazoa > Onychophora > Udeonychophora > Euonychophora > Peripatidae > Epiperipatus > Epiperipatus broadwayi. The sequence goes on along the minus strand of JAQFVV010012684.1, from coordinate 800,933 downwards.
AGATTTAAAATCGATGGCCAAAAATATCTAGAAGACAAACTTTATTATATATATAAATTCTAATTAGAGGGGATTTAAACTCAGACTTTCAAGCTTCCTTATTCATCCATTCCATCTTATATAACCAAAGACACATGACAATGTATATGCGAAAAAGTTAAATAATCTTCAATGTACATATTTTGTGCTGAACTTACAGTCATCAGATGGTTCAGATTATCATCTCCCCCACACACATATATAATCAATATTTGGTTTATATTTGCTATCTTAATATAAACTGAACCCTGATTATATAATATAAGAGTGGTGATGATCTGGACCAACTGATGAATGCTGGTTCAGCACAAAATACATATGAGAGATCATTTAACTTTTTTGTATGTGGTTGTGTGTGTTGGTTGTATAAGATGGAGTGGATGACTAAAGGGAGTTTGAAGTCTGTGTTAAAATCCCATCTAATTACATTTAGCTTAAAAGTATACATAATTAAACTTGTATTTAAATATTATATATTAATTCTAATATTCTCACGGATAAATGAATTCATAGTCTTGGAAATAATAATAATAATAATAATAATAATAATATATATATATATATATATATATATATATATATATATATATATATAACGTAAGATATTTTAAAAATAAGTGAATTAATCAACTGTTATTGCTTCTGGATTCTTGTTGATACACGAATCATTTCATTAATATTACAAAAGCACACATGTTGAATAAAATAATGGATAATTTTAAATATAAACAATACTAATTAAATGACTGAAAACACTCTGTATCTTGAAATATTTTCATCATTTCTCCAATTAATATTATTAATTTGACTGACTAACCAGTTTCTGTGGGTATGCTTTTATCAACCATTTTTATTGTCTCATTCATACAAACTTCATTCTCATAATTTTTAATCGTTTTAATATTTATTTATGTTTTGTATTAATATTTATTATTTTAGTATTATCAATATTTTTATAAGCAAATATACTATTAAAATTTTATTATCATAAGAAGACGTATTAAAAATTGAATAATTTTTTTTTTGATTTGATGCAACTATTTTTGGCAATTTTAAAATTCTAATTATTCTTGCTTTTTTCACTATTTCTTTATAACTCTTGATGTGTCTTTTCTAATTATCCGAATCGCATGAATTTATTTGTAGAATGATAATCTGAAACATGACTTTTTATAATTTGAGATAGTAAGGTAAAAAAATATTTTGATACATATATATATTTTTAAAAAAAAGTTATACATGCTTAGAGCCATTTTATAACTTAACTTTTATTTGCATTATATTTCTCTAAATTTTTTCATTCACCTTTTTTCTGGAGAATGGCAAAAAAATTATTAAATACATTTTATTTTAATATTTAAAAGAATCTTTCGGAAATCAAAACACATTTCTTTACTATTTGAAAATAAATAGAACCGACAATATTATTGTAATGTTAAAATTGCAATCTAATATATATATATATTGAAAAAAAAACCCCCAAACAAACAAGTTCTGATAGAGATATAAAAAATAATGGAAATAAATAAATAATTAGAATGTAAAAAATAACAACAATCCCGATATAAAATAGAAGAAATGTACATACAAAGTTATCTGCCATTTTGATATCATGTAGCACAAAATTAGAAATATTAAGAATATAAAGCTCTTTTTAAAGGGATGAAATTTGAGAACATGATTAAGAATATCTTCCCCGTAAGCTAATATCAGTTTTATAATTATGACTTATTTGAATGAGTTTAATAAAGCAAAATTGTTTGAAGTCTGATAACATGTTTCTCAGTTAAAAGAAAAAAACTGTTAAAACTGGTTTACATTTCAAGAATGATTGATTGTCAGAGATTTTATTTTGTTAAACATGAGTTAATAAAACTTTCTAGAGATTACTCTTATTGAACATTAATGTTTCATGAGAAAGAATGATGATATTATAAAATTTGAAAATAAAATTATAATGAGAATTACTCGAAAATTTATTCCATGGATGAAACATTGTTATCACAGAATATTGTCAACTTTTAATATGAATATACTTTAATTAACACAGTACAAATAACCAACTATTAGTGTAAATCCTAAAGAGAATGTTATATATATATATATTTAATGACTGTTCCAATTTAGTTCTGTAGTTCTTCTATTCTGTTAAATATCATTGATATAATTTGATACCTATAAAAACAAATAAAATTATACTATAAGCATCATAAAATGTCTTAATGGACAAAAAAAATTTAAGGAAAAGTATTACGTTGATTATTTTAAGAAAATTATTTTATTGATAGTAACTAAATGATCAGAGATTGAAATCAGATATAAAAATTGCTGAACTGCTAACAGTTACATAATAGCACTCCAATATACATTTAATCCAAACATGCTATTCTTTTCAGTATTACAGAGAATCTGTCTTTCCACTTACTTTCTAAAGTATTTAAACATGCCAAGAGCCATATAATAGCCAGAGTTGACAAACTTTCAAATTAAGCTTATCTATTTATGAATAGATAATCAAAGTAAACAGGAACTTAATTAACATTTAACTATAACTGCCAATGCTTCCAGCATCACAAAAATATCTACAAATGAAAAAAAAAACCTTTTGTTTATCCATCTAACTTTTAAATATACTTTAATAAAAAAAATGCAACATGTTTATTGATTGGAAAATTCATAAAACAGTTGCATTGAAAGTAAGAGAAATAGTTTGCAATTTATGAATTTTGCTTCCAGAGTCTACTATTCTAATATGCACCAAACCATGAAGTACAATAGACTTATAGTTATTATAATGTAAATAAGCCAAAAATATCATAATAGCAAAGTTGTTAAATTTTTAAATTAAGTTGATAACATTATTAATTATTTTAATAACCATATGTAAATTCTGCAGATCTCTATGTGGATATATCTATTACAAATAAACAGCAACTCCACTTACATTTAAAACAAATCTGACACATTCCTCAGAACCACAGAGAACAATTACAAATAAATGGAAAAAAAATATCCCTTTTTTCATTTACCTAAAATTTTTTAAATAGGCTGGGATTATTACAGCATAATATAGATGCAAAATATTTAAACAAATAGGATCTCAATTAATCTTAGTCTTGTCACCATGTTCATTACAAGAGTTCCTGTTTCAAATCCTAAGAATTTTTACTAGGGGGAGCCTGGGACTCCAGTTAGTGCTGTTACAGGCTCCTAGTTTTATTCACCAAGGTAATAGTCTAGTTTCGAATTCATAAAAGAAAAGTTTTCTAAGATGTAAGTGAATACCTGTCTTATTGTTTTTTCATCTTTACAAGAAATTTTAAATCAGTTTTCATTCAAGAATAATTGAAATTACTTATCATTCCATTTTATGTAAATGGCTGCCATTAGAAATAGGCAAAAGCTAGGTTAAGTAATTCTTAGAATCATTAGAGTAACATAAATCTCTGGAAAATGCTTTTAAATGAAATTCTAAAAAGAATAGAGACCCTAGAAATCTTAATCTTATTAATAGAATAAAAAGAGTAATTATTTGGACATCAAATCTCATTGAAAATAAAAATGCTAACAAAAATAGTTTTAAGAACTTCATCCTTGTATTATATATTAATAATGTTAAACAAGTTTCCATGGCTGAAAACCAGTCAGGGAAGATGAAACCAGCCTAAGGAACATTATAGATACAAAAATTAATCATAAAACTATAGAGAATAGAAATCCCAGTGTTAAATTGTTCATAGGAATGAAATTATGATATCATCTGTCAAACCGGAAGTTGCCGAATACAGCAAATCAGTGCAGAGCGAATAAATTATTTTGAATTTTAATTAGATCTCAATTTTAGAATTAAACATTATAGATTAGGACCTAAGCTATCTTCCTGCACAAAAATCAAATTTCTCCGATGATCACAACAGAAGTTATTAGCCTACTTCCGGTGTGATTGGGGGACCAGAAAAAAAAAATTCAAATCAACATAGAATTACAATGAAATGATTACAGAACTATGAAACAATGATTTAAAGGCAAAATTAGTCCAAATGATGTTTTAGACTTAAACAGAGACATTGAAGCCACAAATAATTCATCCTCTTTTAATTCAATAATTTTTGAGATTATTCCAAAGTTTAACAACAAACTTTCAGATTATACAACTGAATCCTTGATTACTAATCAAGACCCAGAATTTAATCCAAAGAAGCAAAATTCAATTAGTATCAACAAATAAGAATCATAGTAAACCCTGAAGAACTTCATATTTGGGTGGGTTGAACAGATATTGTGAACATTTGCAGATATAGGAGGTTGGTAATGATTACAAACAGACTTTCAGTTTGACCTCAGTGTGCAATGTGATATGGACAAATGGTGTGTACTCATAGTGTGCAAGTAAATCTGACTTGATTCCAGATTACAATGAATCCACTGTTGCATTGGTGGGCATGGGTTTGCACTCCTTTTCCTCATGTGTGGTGGGGATGGTCATGAGGGGCTTGGTTCATTTATGGGGTCATAGGCCTTCACTGCCAAGCCTGGGGATACCTTCCAGATGGGTGAGGTCACTGCCCTTCATTGAATTTTGCCCTGAGAGGCTGCTGCACTGCCTTGATGGATTGTTTATTAGGACAGTGTTGATTTGAGCTCATTATTATTTTTGTTTCCTTAGTTAATTTTAAAATTAGAGCATTTGTAAGGTGGTTGGTATGCTTTGGGCCACTGACATATTTTGTAGCTTTGATGGAGTTTTTGCTTCAATAATTTTGCAGGCATGGGTCTGCACTCCCTTTTTCTTTTTCGGGTGTGGTGGCAGTCATTAGGAGGCTGGTTTATTGGTGCAGGCTGTTGACAATTTATTGCCGTTACCTGGAAAACCTGCCAGAAGGGTACCTGGTCAAGTCTCAGTGCCATTCTTGCTCTGGTTGGCTGCTGTGCCCTTGATAGGTTGGTTTTGGGCAGTGCAGATCTGTGCTCATTACTTGTTAGTTTTTCCCTAGTTGGCTTTTCAATTTTGGGCAAGTAGACCAAATGTGGTCCCTGTATATTTGGACTGTTAATTGGGAGAAAGAGGTACCTATAATGGTCTTGACATGGCTCATCTGTGGGTCAAGAGTTTATTATCCATGTACAGATACATATTAATTAAAATTATAGTAACCCTTTTATGGATATAATTGTTATGAGCATATGCGCTTTATGTAAACCTGATCAATAATTTTACTATTAATATTAAACACTTTGTAATCCTCAATGGGTAAGTGTACAAAAATTTTTGTAATCTTTTAACTAATAAAGGTTACTTTTGAGAAAAAACAAAGAATTTTCATAATATTAGTTTTTTAAAGATAAATTTCAAGTCATCACAAAGACTGAACTTGACCTAATTAGATAACACTCTAGTTATAAAAAATCCATGTGTGCAATGGATAATTTGCAAGTAAAATATTTCATTAGTGGCAGTAAATCTCAGTATTGCTAGGCAACAAAAAAATTCCATATTTAAATCCCAAAAGACCACTCAAAATCTGCAATATTTCAGGTAAATTTAATATATTTTGAACCATACATCTTTTCTAAGATAATTTTGAATTTACAAAAGCTTTTTCTTAAAAAAAATGATAATTTTAAATCGTTAAAACCAATCAAAATGGCAAACATACAACCACAATGACTAAGTGGTTGGCACCTAAATCTATTCATCATATTTTCAGATTTATGCCAGTATTATCAAGAACAATTTCTATGTCAGCAATAGCAAAAATATTTGAAGTACATTAATAAATAAGCCAATTTGAAGTTTCGTGACAATCAATGCAAACAACATTTAAAACCTAGATTTAAAAACACATGTGGATGCCTGACATGCTATCAACAATTTGTCAAAATATATTATCATCATGCTATGAAATATTTTGTTTCATTTAAGATATTTTTCCTTTAAGTCCATCATTGTATCAGGCACAGATTCCAACTGCTCTCTATATCAATTTCTATCCACTCTCTGGAACTTCACCACTTGACAGTAGCACACTACACCAATCCACTGATTCAAAGAGGTTTACAAGATTCCTCCACCAACTTACCTCAAATGAACTTTAAATGTCCAGCATATGAACAATAAGATTTAGCCTTGACACCTATAGTGCTCACCAATGAATAAGCACAATTTATGTACAGCCATATACTAATGGACCATTAACTCTACTCACCCTCCCTAAATGTACCAATAAATATCACCATGTGCTTTCATGAATTTATCTTATAATGCTTTTGTAAAAATTAAGTAAACCTAATTTGAAATATGTATCTTGTTATGCAACAATTATTATGCTTCCAACTACTGTAAATCACCTTTTTTTAATTATTAGCAAAATTATAAACTCTCATCACATGTAATCTTATGTATCAAATTGTATCCAAAAACTTATGATTGTTACATGCAACTTATAAAACACACAAACAATAATATAGACATAAAAACTATAATCTTTCCCACCAAATAGGCACAATTTATATACAATCATATATTAATCTAATAATAACTCCAACCCCACACCCTATATATATTAATTAAATCAAAAAATGACTCACTTCGCTTTGTCACTGTTTACCTACAGTTAGGAAAACATAGTTTTATCTTTATTAAAGTACTATTTCCCATTATTAGTAGTTAGAGGGTCTGATAAAGACAAAGTATATAAACAACTATTATGCATGGATAGATAAAGAAGAAAAAACGTTGCTCAAATTACATGTATGTTGGATCAATAACCAAGTGCTAGTAAAAAACACAAACATTAGCCACTATGAATATTTTTCAATTATTTTTTTAAATCTGTAGGGAAGTCCTTAAAAAATTGTTAGCCAAATGAATACACCGTTTAAGTAAAAGATGATGAAGAAAAGATGGTTTTTGGAAATAACATTTAAAAAAGGAAAAAATTATCTGATGAATAAAGATTTAAAAGATAGCTTAGATAAAAATTATTATCCTTTTTTTCTTTTTGTCAGGTGAGACAATTCTTTTCTAAATTGAACTTTAATAAATAAATTTAACAATAATTATAAATAATAGAAAAATGGCATGTTTGTATTTGATCTCCATGATCTTTTGGAAACTGAATGTATATTATGACAATGTAAATTTTCTAGGTATAGGTCTATTAGATTGTGCAGGTTTTGATGAGTGCATGTTTATCATACTATGAGACTATATCTAAGTATAGGTATTTTCATTCCCTTCAACATAAAAGATTAGCTATTTAGCTATAACATTTTTACAACACTGAAGCTCCCAGAAATAATACTATTAATTCATCATTTATCCGTGAGAATATTAAAATATATATATCACTTTCATGCTTAAGGGAATGGGAATACTTTTATTTAGATATAATCTCTATAGAAATTATTTTATAAGCATATCTATATATCAATTGAAATTTCTGATATTAAACTTTCTTACTTTGATAGGAATAGAACTGAAAATCCAATGTATAAATTTGACACAGTTAAAATCATCCTGAATTTCTACATAAAAATGTGTTTAAATTAATGTTGCACTAGTAATAAGATTGCCATGAAAGCAATATGGTGTCATGATATTGCTTATAATAGACATTCAGTCTTGATATGCTATTTATAAAAACAAATTGAAATGAGCTCTCGCAGTTCCCCATTACTAATCCAGAAAAAATATTTTTTTTTAAAGAAATGCAATGGCTACCATATAATTTTTATTACATATGCATAACAAAATTTTCCAACTAAATAATTACTTAGAAAAAAAATAAAACAAAATACCAGCTTAATGAAAATAAAGATAGCTATTTTATTATTGTCTCATTTATTTTTTGAAAGAGATGGTATCATTAATATGAACGTATTCAGAGATGAACTTATTCAAAGTCACAAAGAGTCTAACAGAGTTTAAAATAATTAAAAAAATTTTAGGCTTTAGTCCATAGGTGAAGCCCTTACTGGAAAGTCATTCTCCTCACAGCTTGCACAGAATGGCTTTGAAAAGTTGGTGTTGCAACAGTGAAATGTCTTTTTTTATTTTTTTGGCCCTTTAAAGGCTTTATTTTTCTGCTAATGTACTCTTTCATTTACTAAATCTCAGTTTTAGTGCATTTTTAACATAATTTCCCTATGTCTACTTGTGCTTATCAGCATTTCATCCCCCCTGTTTGGTGGGTGGTTCAACTGTTTTATGGATCATAAGGGTTTTATTCCCTCTTAGACTCTTAAATATTTATCCTACTTCAAGTTCCCTGTCACTCAAAACTTGTTTTTAAAGTTTTCTGTGGGTTGTTCCAGTTATTTAGGCCATTTTAAACAATCTTATTTTTCAGACACCCCCCCCTCCTCTGGGTATTTTCTCATTACTCAACTAAAATTATTAATAACAAGTTTTTCAGTGTTCTTTTGCTTTTACAACAATATATTTAATTTTTCCATTCCAAAATTGTTTTTCTTCATATCACTTTTCATTCTTTCAAATAGTTTAAAGATGGCCACTGCCCCTAGGGGAAAATGTGCAGAGACCTAAACTACATAAACTAAAACCTTCAAAATTACCCAAATTTTATCCAAACTGAATTTCAAACAAGACTTAAACAAAAACATCATCACCAAGGAACTTATTTCAAAGTCTCCATCTCCTTGCCCTCTAGATCTTCCTTTCTTTCAGGCTGTGGTGTGCTCTATCAAAGGTAAAAAGCAAGTCGAAAAGAACAACATAACCAATCATAACACCATTCCAAATACAACAGGAAAAACTAAAATTACTCCTCTACAAAAGACAAAAATCAGCCTGTTGCATTTAAGCATAATTCAGAAATCTCCCCATCCATCCCTGAAACCTCTAAAGACTTTATAGCTATTCCTCCAAAATTCATGTCACATATAAATCTTCCTAACAAGCCTATCAACACTGCTCTTTACCAAAGACTCTTCTTTGCCTGGACTTTACACACTTTCCATATCCCCTTTTCATTTTATATGTATTCCCTTCCCCTTCACCATATTGCACTTGAATTTCATTTTGCCATGTAATTATCTCTTTGTAAATCTTTTTAAGTGTAGTGTATTTTGTTTTTTTGATGAATAAAAGCTTTCATTACCAAAAAAAAAAAAATTTAGGCTAAATATTTCCAAAACGAATAACAATTTAAAATAATTAGAGACTTAAAATTAAACAAATATTACCCTATTAATGGTAATTACAGAAGATTATACAATTATTTTATTTGAGTCACATATATTGATTTAAAAGCGTATAAAATGTTTGTAAAGATAAAATTTATGCAAAATAATAAATATAAAAATTGTAATAAGTAATGTTATAATATTTAATGTGAACAATTATTATATTTAAAATCCTATAGGATTTTGCATGGGCTAACTTTTAATTTAGGGATGTGTTATATTTGGATAGAGTAGAAAAATGTAAATTTATATTTAGATAAATTAACTATAAAAACTGATATTCAAAACCTTTTAGGTAAATATAAAAATAATTTTTCATAAATATGAGTATAAGCTGCATGAAAAAAACAACATGTTTTTGTTATGTTAGGAAACTTACATATAAAAATTAAGACTGATAATTTATGCATAAATAGAATAATTGACAGATTAATTCAAACATGTATTTTTTCACTCTTTTAAAGATGTATGAAAGTGTAGATCAAAGCCTTGGTTAGAGAAAAAGAACAAGTAGATTGATGATAACAAACCATCTAAATAATGTATATATCTGGAAAATATTTGTCAATTATGATATATTCCAGCCTCTATATTCCAAAAATGTAATTTTCACTAGTAAAATATTTGCATGGCATGCTCCATAATTAATAACTTGAACTTAATGTAAAAGCCAGTCTTTTTGCCTAACCTAATGCTTTGATGAAAGTTTATTTTTGTTGCTGCAAAGTTGCTCTATTGCAGAAGTAAAGGAAATATACTATTGGTATTTGAAGAATTTAGAAAGACGCAAAATTGGAAATTAATCCTAAGCATGATTGGGAGAAAAAAAAACAAAGACTTATTAAAAAAATATTCAAAGACTATTATGATGAAGAAAAATCTATAGTTTTAAAAAAGTAGTTAAACAGTAAGTTTACTAATTATTAAATCATTGGTAAGACTTTTGATGCATATAAATGTAGAAGTAGCTAGGTCTAATTAATTTTTTTATCTTTGTAATATACCCAAAGTACTTTAATATATATAATATTTGACATTAAGACTCACACCACTGTACAATAAATATTTTAAAATACTCTCTAACCCAGTATAAGACAAGTTAACAAGAATAAAGCAACCATCTATTCTTGTGCCTCATTTATTAATACAATCATTACTCATGCTTTGTAATCTAAGGGTTTGAGCAAGTCTCTGTATTAGTAAATAAAACACAGAATAGATGGATATTTTATTCTTGTTAATTATTACTTTATGCTGGATTAGAGATAATTTTAAAATATTTATTATACAGTAGTATGAATCTTAATCTTGATGATATATACATTAAATAGGATTTGAAACTCAGATTTTCAAGCTCCTTATAGCTATTCATTATCTTATACAACCAATACACATGACAACACACATGTGAAAAGATAAATGATTTCCAATATATGTATTTTATGCTGAACCAGCACTCATCAGTTGACGCAGATTGCCATCTACCACACATTTATGTACTATCAGTACTCAGTTTATATCAAGATAGAAAATCTATAAACTTTAAGGGATAAGCTTTAATATTCATCATTCTCCAACTATTCAGCCTTGCATATCATTGAATCTTGTCCATTAAACTTTGAAAATTTGATATCTTAATATAAACTGAGCACTGATTGTATATATGTGTGGGATATGGTTATCTGGATCAACTGATGAGTGCTGGTTTGGCATGACATAGATATATTGGAGATCATTTATCTTTTTCACATGTATGCTATTCTATGTATTAGTTCTTTAAGATAGAGTGAATAGCTGTAAGGAGCTTGAAAGTCTAAGTACAAATCCTGTCTAACTACATTAAATTTAGTATAGATAATATACATGTATTTAAGTATTATATATTGTCTATATAAAATTTAATGTAATAAGAGAAGCCTGTACACTAAAATTGAAGATTTGCTATCTTAATATAAAATGAGCACTGATTATATATATATATATATGTGTGTGTGTGTGTGTGTGTGTGTATGTGATGATCTGGACCAATTGATGAGTATTGGTTCAGCACAAAATACATATATTGGTTATCTTTTATCTTTTTCACATTATGTGGTTATCTATATCAGTTGTATAAGATGGAGGGATAGGTATAGAGAGCTTTAAAGTCTGAGTTTAAATCCCACATTGTTTTTTTAGTGAAATTTGTACTTCGTTTTTTTTTGTTTATCATTGTGATTTGAAGGCAGGGTTGACTTTGCACACTAGACTGCTCTGAATTATTATGAAATGTACAAATATATTGTATTGGTCAAAATCGTGTATTCATTCAACAAGACTTAGAATCCAAGCAAAATATGACAATCTGGCATGTGTGAGATACACAGGTCTGGAACAATACTAAACACTAACCTATTTACCTGTGCTCCAAGGTCTCTGGCTACATGAACAATGCTTTTGAGGAAACTAACAAGCTTTCCATAACTCCAGTCCTGGCAATGAGAACAGGAAAAGCAAAGAGACTTAAAATCAACAATAATTTTATGTGCAAAAAAACATTCCAATTTTTTAAAATTAAAAGAAAAATATCAATACTGTTTAATCTATCTACGGATTGACACATATTTTCAATGTCTAAACTACCGAAAATCATCCAAAACAAAAACATTTATTTTCTTAAAATAAAAAAAAAATTGTACTCTTGCAGTTCAATAAACAGTACATATTCTATTCTAATCATTGTTTATCTACAGAACATGGGATATTATATGTTAGATATATATTTGTACAGGAGAGTGCTTGGAATCAAATATTGTGTAGTTTATGACTCTATTGTATTTTGTAAGAGTAATTGCTTTTCTGGTGATGACGGTTGTATTGATGACTCATATATGTATATATCAATGCACAGATAATATTTATAACATACAATGGACTGAATTATCTTAAAGTAATATGCATAATGTCAATTTATCAAAGAACTTCATTTAATTAAATTTAATTAAAATGAATATTGATGATGATGACTAAATATTCTATCTTTTATATAACTGCTTATACGAAGTCCCCACATATTTTCTGAACATCATACATCCATCATACATCAAATACTCTCTCAGAAAATCTTACTTAATATTCATCCATAAAGATTTATTTGAATATACAAGATTTGGAAATCCTAATTTAGGGCACTATTTTTTTTAAAGCAAGTCCACATATATATTACCCTTTGGCATCATTATTGTGGTTCTAATGGTAACAATTCTACTTTGGTTAGCTCACTTAGGATTAGTGGAGGACTATTGGGGAGTGAGAAAATAATACACAGACAATTACGTAACTTAATATTATTTAGTTGAAATAATCTCGATTGATGTCGAAATTATCTATAGATATTATTACTTGTCGACTAGATTAATAAATCAATAAACATAATACAAAAAAGGATATTGAAGATTAATTACAAATGTCACAAATAAATATGTATATACCTTTAATGAACATATATATCAGCTTACAATACACTAATAAAAATCTGTCAATTATTTAATTAATGTCTATATTCAGAAATACAGGTATTAAAATATACGTGTTAATTTTATATTTTATGGGGGCCTCTTGCATATAAAGTTAAGTTCTTATCGCAGGTTTATTAAACAATTTACTAAATTTACTGTTGGTGATTGCGTTTAGGTCTGAGGTTTGATGTTAAAAACTCTGTTGGTTGGTTTTGGTTGGATTTTTTTTTTGGTTTTGGTAGAAATATATCAATGAGAAATAGTTCTTCTATGGACAAAAGCTATAGTTTTTTTTTATCTCCTCCATCTTTAGATTCATTATAGGCACTTCTTCGAAGTTGGTAAGATTACCTTATTCACCTCTGACAAATACACGTCTTCATAATTGTTTTTTTTCCATACATTTATCTATACTTTCCTTTTATACCTTTTTTCATTATGATATATATATATATTAAAATGTTTACAAAATTTAAAGCAATTGTTTAAGATGTAATTAAATCATTTATTTTCATTTGTACTGTTTGTTTATTTGTTCAACTAATTTATTTTTTCATTAAGGACTCATTTAAATATCTAGTAAGCTAAGGTTACCATTAAATTCCTCAAAGATTCCGTGTTTAAAATTATATAAATATTTGAACAGCTTTGAAATAAATTATAAGTAAATTTTATAACATTAAGAAGGTTTGTTGGCTCCAAAATGTCTTTAGATAAGAAAATTATATTTAGAAAATAAAACATTTATTAATGCAAATCGTCTAATCTTTAATGTTAATTATTACAGCTCTTAATTTTCAACTTCCTATAAATTATAATATTGCTATGATACCCAAAAGAAAAGAAAGCATTAATAAGATTTTATCTTTTAATTGCTGTATAGCATGAGAAATGAAATTAATTATAAAAAATAAATCAAAAGTAAATCATTTTGAAAGTAATTGATTTTCTTAAATCTCAATATCAAACAAAAATTTTTTTTATATTGCTGTAAAAGCTCTAAAGAAATATGGAGTATATATAACTGAAACACACAGTCTTATTATATACATGTGTTTATATATGTAATATGAGCACAGACTTTTACATGACCCACCACTCTCCACACTATCTCATAACACTGATACACTTGAACACATATATGTTGAAAAGATAAATAATCACCAATATTAGTATGTCATGCTAAACCAGCAATCATCAGTTGGTCCAGATTACCATCTCTACATATATATGCTATAAGTGCTCAGATATATATTAAGATAGCCAATCCTCATACTTTAATGGACAGGCTTCAATCCACTCCATACTCCAACTCTTCAACCGTCCATCCAATTGAAAATCTGATGATGGAATGCTCAAAGGCCACTCTGAGGCCGATATTCTTGCCACACCCATGTTGACCTAAGGTCAGTCTGACCCCTCATACACAGGACAATCCATTTAATACAAGGGATGGACAGACATCTCTACTATGTAATAACTGAAACACACAGGCTTATTATATATCTGTGTTTATATATGTAATATATAGGGTATATGATGGACGGTTGAAGAGTTGGAGTGTGGAGTGGATTGAAGCTTATCCATTAAAGTATGAGGATTGGCTATCTTAATATATATATATATATATTATAATTAATTTAATGTAAAAAAAAAAAAAAATATGAAACGGAAATCTCCAATCCCTTTCCGTTTCACCATCAAACCTAATGACACTCTCATCTGTGCTAAGTTCGAACCTATTTAAATGTTAATAAATTTAAAATTAGTTCATGTCGGTCTAAACAGCATTATATATTTACGTGCGAACGAACGCTATAATTAGATAGGATTAGTAAAATTATAGCGTCCTAAAATTATTTAATATTTCTAAAAATGTTTATTATATTATTTAAGTTAAGAGTAAATTATTAATTTTGTTGTTTAATATTGTAATTTCGTATGTGGATATATAATCTGTGCTATATAGAAGGACATGATTTAAAATATGTAAAAGCCATTATCTAAAAATAATATTGAATATGTTTAAAAATTGTTAAAAGATTTCTTGTTTTAAATATATTTCAGAGAAAAGTTTCTCGAAAATATATTTAAAAGCTATATTAAAAATAATTTACAAATATATTTTGATATAGCTTTTAAATATATTTTCGAGAAACTTTTCCCTGAAATATATTTAAAACAAAAAATCTTTTAACAATTTTTAAACATATTCAATATTATTTTTAGATAATGGCTTTTACATATTTTAAATCATGTCCTTCTATATAGCACAGATTATATATCCACATACGAAATTACAATATTAAACAACAAAATTAATAATTTACTCTTAACTTAAATAATATAATAAACATTTTTAGAAATATTAAATAATTTTAGGACGCTATAATTTTACTAATCCTATCTAATTATAGCGTTCGTTCGCACGTAAATATATAATGCTGTTTAGACAGACATGAACTAATTTTAAATTTATTAACATTTAAATAGGTTCGAACTTAGCACAGATGAGAGTGTCATTAGGTTTGATGGTGAAACGGAAAGGGATTGGAGATTTCCGTTTCAATATATATATATATAAATAAATCGAACTTCTGCTTTTAGTAGGTTTAGGCCTGTACAATGTATTATATGTATTATAACAAGTATATAATTTTGTATTTACTTTATTAAATCTAAAATGAGTTCAGTGCGTTAGCTTCTGGTAATAGCTGTCAAAATTATAATTTGGCTTTATATAAATAACATCCTATTATTGAAGTGCTAAGAGAAAAAACGATAGAAAAAAACAAAAAAAACATATGAAGAACCAAAGAATTAATAACGTTCAAATAAATAAACAATGAACTTTTTAAAAATTATTTAACGTTGAATTATTATTAATTTGATTACTATGAGTAGGATTTAAAGGCTAGTTTGAAATTATACTAGGTTTACTATATTGCAAAAATAAATATTAAATTAGTACTCTCTTATAATATCTTTTATATAGTTATAATGTCTTTTATATATATTATCAAATTGAGGCTATCAATGGTAATCACAGTTCCTAAACAATGGAATAATTTTCAAATATAAGTGTTAACTGTGTCTAATTAATAAACAATTTCTGATTAAGAATATCTCTTGTTGCCATCAAAATATTGGTAGTTTTAGTGATTTTCTTATTTTGTGCTCTATTTTTTATTTTGTATTTCTTCTTATTATAATGTCTTCAGTCACTTACATTATCACAGAGACTATAAAGACAAATCTCTCTTTTCACCAGTGATATATTTGGTTAAATTATAAAAATTGCATTATGTGACAAATTTGTATTCTTTGCTATATCAATAATAATCCTGACTTCAAACTTTGGTTAATTTTTATATGTAAGTATGAATGAGTACTAAAGCTTACAAACCATTAGGCATAGTGAAAACAATGGTTGAGATAATTTTAGATGAGATTGCTTAGAATAATCTTGAGTAAGGCAATACAATCAATTATGTATTTTGTTAAAAGCAGAAGTTTCAATGAACAATGATTCTATATTTGAGCAGCTCCATTTAAACATTTATTTGCTTAATAAATGTGGGAAGCATTAGAAAAATGCTCTAAAATGGCATGTCTCAAAAATTTGACTAAGTTATGATGTTGCTCCTTTTTGAAACAGAAACAATAAAGAAAATGGTGGCACAATAAAAATAGTAATTATAATAAACATACATATAGATACATAAAATTATAAAAGCTTTAGTTCATTTACTTATTTCAATATCTAAACGCAGGACAATACTTTTAAATAAAAGACATGCCAAAAATTAACATTTATGTAATTAGTTTTTAGAAAAGCTCAACTTCCAGACAAAGAGTGTTTAACTGAAGAAATAGAAACTATAAATCTATAAATGGGAGTTTTTGAAACTGTGAAATTAACTAGAAATCTTTTATTTTGGAATTTACAGTATAGTAATGAAAGTATATAATAATATTAAAAAATGCTTTTGTGTGAATCTTCTTTCATTTTCTCAATGTATATGTTTCAATTTTATATGCAAAATTTTTCAGAGAAAGATAGTTTTTATTTTTTATAGAATAGTATTAACATTAGTATCAGTAAATAAGTTTTTTATTGGAAATTTTATTGGTATTATTGAAATAGTAGTAATAGTAATTACTATTATTAATAAAGATGTGCACAATATGCAAATTGACCATCAAGAGCATTTTTCAAAAGAAAAAACATGGCTACTTATGACCATCTTTTATTCTTTATATTTTACTTCTATATTCATGCAAACACTACAATCTATATTAATGTATATGTACACACCCTC